>LT934122.1:680929105-680945831 GCA_900231445.1 Triticum turgidum subsp. durum | reverse complement strand
TGCGGAGAGCGCGCGGCCGACGGGCGACGGCGGCGGCGAGAGTGGAGAGAGTTGGATTTGGGGGAAAGTGGCGTGGGGAAGGACGAACCCCCTGGTTAAGTTAGAAGTAGCAGTAGCGCGTTCCGGGAAAAACGTTGCTGCTATCTTAGCTACAACGCGTTCTCTGATACACGCTACTGCTACTCCTTTCTCTTCTTTCCCTTTTCCATTTAGTTTTCTTCACATTTTATTTGTTTCCTTTCACCTTATTCTATTTCTTTAATTTTCGATTACCTTTCCATTCTCTTTCCATTTAATTTTATAACCTTTAGCAGCAACGAGTTTATATTAAAACGCGCTGCTACAAACAACGTAGCGGTAGCGCGGTTCGTCATAGATTGCTACTACTATGTGTAGCCTATGGGCTAAGCCGTGGGAATTTTAGTAGTAACATGTGTTCGGCAAGACGCGCTAGTGCTAGATCTTTATCTGCAGCGCGGTTTCCTCTGGCACGCTACTGCTAATTAGCACCAGCGTGCTTTTCTGACCCACGCTACTGCTAAAGTTCTGTGTATATGGTTTTCCCTAGTAGTGTAGTGAAAGTATGAACCTTAGGCCTTGTTTCCTAGCATTGCAATACCATTTATGCTCACTTTTATCATTAGTTACCTTGCTGTTTTTATATTTTCAGATTACAAAAACCTATATCTACCGTCCATATTGCACTTTTATCACCATCTCTTTGCCGAACTAGTGCACCTATACAATTTACCATTGTATTGGGTGTGTTGGGGACACAAGAGACTCTTTGTTATTTGGTTGCAGGGTTGTTTGAGAGAGACCTTCTTCATCCTATGCCTCCCACGGATTGATAAACATTAGGTCATCCACTTGAGGGAAATTTGCTATTGTCCTACAAACCTCTGCACTTGGAGGCCCAACAACGTCTACAAGAAGAAGGTTGCGTAGTAGACATCAGACGACCATGTGACGACACGTTGATAGAGATCAAGATGATGGAGATCATGGTGTCATGCGGGTGAAGATGGAGATCATGACGGTACTTTAGAGATGGAGAACAAAGGCACAAGATGATGATTCCCATACCATGTCACCTATTTTTATTACATGTGATGTTTATCTTTTATGCTTCTTATTTTGCTTAGTTCGGCGGTAGCATTATAAGATGATCCCTTACTAAAATTTCAAGGTATAAGTGTTCTCCCTGAGTATGCACCGTTGCGACAGTTCTTCGTGCCGAGACACCATGTGATGATCGGGTGTGATAAGCTCTACGTTCTCATACAACGGGTGCAAGCCAGTTTTGCACACGCAGAATACTCGGGTTAAACTAGACGAGCCTAGCATATGTAGATATGGCCTCGGAACACTGGAGACCGGAAGGTCGAGCGTGAATCACATAGTAGATATGATCAACATAGTGATGTTCACCATTGAAAACTACTCCATCTCACATGATGATCGGACATGGTTTAGTTAATTTGGATCACGTGATCATTTAGATGACTAGGGGGTGTCTATCTAAGTGGGAGTTCTTAAGTAATATGATTAATTAAACTTTAATTTATCATGAACTTAGTCCTAATAGTATTTCGCAAATTATGATGTAGATCAATCGCTCACATTGTAGCTTCCCTATGTTTTTATATGTTCCTAGAGAAAACTAAGTTGAAAGATGATAGTAGCAATGATACGGACTGGGTCCGCGGTCTGAGGTTTATCCTCATTGCTGCACAGAAGAATTATGTCCTTGATGCACTGCTAGGTGACAGACCTATTGCAGGAGCAGATGCAGACATTATGAACGTTTGGCTAGATCAATATGATGACTACTTGATAGTTTAGTGCACCATGCTTTACGGCTTAGAACCGGGACTTCAAAAACGTTTTTGAAACGTCACGAAGCATATGAGATGTTCCAAGAGCTGAAATTGGTATTTCAGACACATGCCCGTGTCAATAGGTATGAGACCTTTGACAAGTACTTTGCCTAAAAGATGGAGGAGAATTGCTAAACTAGTGAGCATGTGCTCGGACTGTCTGGCTACTACAATCACTTGAATCAAGTGGGAGTTAATCTTCCAGATGAGATAGTGATTGACAGAGTTCTCTAGTCATCATCACCAAGTTACTGGAACTTCATGATGAACAATAGTATGCAAGGGATGATGAAAACGATTCCCGAGCTCTTCGTGATGCTAAAATCGACGAAGGTAGAAATCAAGAAAGAACATCAAGTGTTGATGATTAAACAAGACCACTAGTTTCAAGAAAAGGGCAAAGGGAAAGAAAGGGAACTTCAAGAAGAATAGCAAGCAAGTTGTCACTCCTGTAAAGAAGCCCAAAGCTGGATCTAAGCCTGAAACTAAGTGCTTCTACTTCAAAGGAAATGGTCACTGGAAGCAGAGTAACCCCAAACATTTGGTGGATAAGAAGGATGGCAAAGTGAACAAAGGTATATTTGATATACATGTTATTGATGTGTACCTTACTAGTGCTCGTAGTAACCCCTGGGTATATGATACTTGTTCGGTTGCTAAGATTAGTAACTCAAAACAGGAGTTGCAGAATAAATAGAGACTAGTTGAGGGTTAAGTGATGATGTATGTTGGAAGTGGTTCCAAGATGGATATGATCATCATCGCACACTCCCTATACTTTTGGGATTAGTGTTGAACCTAAATGAATGTTATTTGGGGTTTGCGTTGAGCATGAATGTGACTAGATCATGTTAATTGCAATACGGTTATTCATTTAAGACAGAGAATCATTGTTATTCTGTTTACATGAATAAAACCTTCTATGGTCATACACCCAATGTTGATGGTTTATTGAATCTCGGTCGTGGTAATACACATATTCATAGTATTGATGCCAAAAGGTGCAAAGTTGATAATGATAGTGCAACTTATTTGTGGCACTGCCATTTGGGACATATCGTTGTAAAGCATATAAAGAAACTCCACGAAGATGGAATTTTGGAATCACTTGATTATGAATCATTTGATGCTTGCAAACGGTGCCCTATGAGCAAGATGACTAAAACTCAGTTCTCCGGAATAATGAAACGAGCTAGTGACTTATTGGAAATAATAGATACCGATGTATGCGGTCCAACGAGTGTTGATGCTTGTGGGGGTATCGTTATTTTCTGACCTTCACAGATGATTTGAGCAGATATGGGTATATCTACTTAATGAAACATAAGTCTGAAACATTTGAAAAGTTCAAAGAATTTCAGAGTGAAGTGGAGAATCATCGTATCAAGAAAATAAAGTTTCTACGATCTGATCATGGAGGATAATATTTGAGTTACGAATTTGGCCTTCATTTAAAAACAATGTGGAATAGTTTCACAGCTCACGCCACCTCAAACACCACAGCGTAATGGTGTGTCCGAACATCATAACTGCACTTTATTGGAAATGGTGCGATCTATGATGTCTCTTACCGGTTTACCACTATCATTTTGGGGTTATGCATTAGAGATAGTTGCATTCACTTTAAACAGGGCACCATCAAAATAAGTTGAGACGACGCCTTATGAACTATGGTTTGGCAAGAAACCAAAGTTGCCGTTTCTTAAAGTTTGGGGCTGGGTGCTTATGTGAAAAAACATCAACCTGATAAGCTCGAACCCAAATCGGAGAAGTGTGTATTCATAGGATACCCAAAGGAAGCTTTTGGGTACACCTTCTATCATAGATCCGAAGGCAAGATATTCGTTTCTAAGAATGGATCCTTTCTAGAGAAGGAGTTTCTCTCGAAAGAAGTGAGTGAGAGGAAAGTAGAACTTGATGAGGTAATTGTACCTTCTCCTGAATTGGAAAGTAGTTCATCACAGAAATCAGTTCCAGTGATTCCTACACCAATTAGTGAGGAAGGTAATGATGATGATCATGAAACTTCAGATCAAGTTACTACCGAACCTCGTAGGTCTTCCAGAGTACGATCCGCACCAGACTGGTACGGTAATCCTATTTTGGAAGTCATATTACTAGACCATGATGAACCTACGAACTATGAGGAAGCGATGATGAGCCCAGATTCCACGAAATGGCTTGAGGCCATGAAATCTGAGATGGGATCCGTGTATGAGAACAAAGTGTGGACTTTGGTGGACTTGCCTGATGATCGGCAAGCCATATTAAATAAATGGATCTTCAAAAGGAAGATGGACGCTAATATTAGTGTTACTATCTACAAAGCTCGACTTGTCGCAAAAAGGTTTTCGACAAGTTCAAGGTGTTGGCTACAATGAGATTTTCTCAACTGTATCCGTCTGAATCATGTTAGCAATTGTCATATTTTATGAAATCTGGCAAATGGATATCAAAACTGCATTCCTTAAATGGATATTTTGTAAAGAAGAGTTGTATATGATGCAACCAGAAGGTTTTGTCGATCCTAAAGGTACTAACAAGGTGTGCAAGCTCCAGCGATCCATCTATGGACTGGTGCAAGCTTCTCGGAGTTGGAATAAATGCATGATACTATGATCAAAGCATCTAGTTTTATACAGACTTTTGGAGAAGCCTGTATTTACAAGAAAGTGAGTGGGAGCACTACAACTTTTCTGATAAGTATGTGAATGACATATTATTGATCGGAAATGATGTAGAATTTTCTAGAAAGCATAAAGGAGAGTTTGAAAGGAGTTTTCAAAAGAAATACCTCAGTGAAGTTGCTTATATATTGGGCATCAAGATCTATAGAGATAGATCAAGACGTTTGATAAGATTTTACAATGAATACATACATTGACAAGTTTTTGAAAGAGTTCAAAATGGATCAGTCAAAGAAGGAGGTCTTGTCTGTGTTGGGGAACGTTGCAGAAAACAAAAATTTTCCTACTCGTTTCACCAAGATCATCTAGGAGTTCATCTAGCAACGAGTGATTAGATGCATCTACATACCTTGTAGATCGCGAGCGGAAGCGTTCAAAGAACGGTGATGATGTAGTCGTACTCGACGTGATCCAAATCACCGATGACCAGCGCCGAACGGACGGCACCTCCGCGTTCAACACACGTACGGAACAGCCACGTCTCCTCCTTCTTGATCCAGCAAGGGAGGGAGGAGAGGTTGAGGGAGATGGCACCAGCAGCAGCACGACGGCGTGGTGTTGATGGAGCTGCAGTACTCCGGCAGAGCTTCGCTAAGCACTATGGAGGTGGAGGAGGTGTTGGGGAGGGAGAAGGAGGCAACCAAAGGCCAAGGCGTTCAGGTATGAAGTCCCTCCTATCCCCCACTATATATAGGGGTGCCAAGGGGGGGTGGCCGGCCCTAGGAGATCCAATCTCCTAGGGGGTGCGGCGGCCAAGGGGGGTTTCCCTCCCCCCCAAGGCACCTAGGAGGTGCCTTACCCTCCTAGGACTCTTCCCCCTCTTAACCCTAGGCGCATGGGCCTATGTGGGGCTGGTGCCCTTGGCCCATTAGGCCAAGGCGCACCCCCTTACAGCCCATGTGGCCCCCCGGGACAGGTGGACCCACCCGGTGGACCCCCGGGACTCTTCCGGTGGTCCCGGTACAATACCGATAACCCCGAAACTTGTCCCGATGCCCGAAACAGGACTTCCCATATATAAATCTTTACCTCCGGACCATTCCGGAACTCCTCGTGATGTCCGGGATCTCATCCGGGACTCCGAACAACATTCGGGTTACTGCATATACCTATCCCTACAACCCTAGCGTAACCGAACCTTAAGTGTGTAGACCCTACGGGTTCGGGAGACAAGCAGTCATGACCGAGACGACTCTCCGGTCAATAACCAACAGCGGGATCTGGATACCCATGTTGGCTCCCACATGCTCCACGATGATCTCATCGGATGAACCACGATGTCGAGGATTCAATCAACCCCGTACGCTATTCCCTTTGTCTATCGATATGTTACTTGCCCGAGATTCGATCGTCGGTATCCCAATACCTCGTTCAATCTCGTTACCGGCAAGTCACTTTACTCGTACCATAATGCATGATCTCGTGACCAGACACTTGGTCACACTGAGCTCATTATGATGATGCATTACCGAGTGGGCCCAGTGATACCTCTCCGTCATACGGAGTGACAAATCCCAGTCTTGATCCATGTCACCCAACAGACACTTTCGGAGATACCCGTAGTCTACCTTTATAGTCACCCAGTTACGTTGTGACGTTTGGCATACCCAAAGCACTCCTACGGTATCCGGGAGTTACACGATCTCATGGTCTAAGGAAAAGATACTTGACATTGGAAAACTCTAGCAAACGAACTATACGATCTTGTGCTATGTTTAGGATTGGGTCTTGTCCATCACATCATTCTCCTAATGATGTGATCTCGTTATCAATGACATCCAGTGTCCATAGTCAGGAAATCATGACTATCTGTTGATCAACGAGCTAGACAACTAGAGGCTCACTAGGGACATGTTGATGTCTGTTATTCACACATGTATTACGATTTCCAGATAACACAATTATAGCATGAATAAAGACAATTATCATGAACAAGGAAATATAATAATAATGCTTTTATTATTGCCTCTAGGGCATATTTCCAACAGTCTCCCACTTGCACTAGAGTCAATAATCTAGTTACATTGTGATGAATCGAACACCCATGGAATTCTGGTGTTGATCATGTTTTGCTCTAGGGAGAGGTTTAGTCAACGGATCTGCTATATTCAGGTCCGTATGTACTTTACAAATCTCTATGTCTCCATCTTGAACATTTTCACGAATGGAGTTGAAGCGACGCTTGATGTGCCTTGTCTTCTTGTGAAACCTGGGATCCTTGGCAAGTGCAATAGCTCCAGTGTTGTCACAGAAGAGCTTGATCGGCCCCGACGCATTGGGTATGACTCCTAGGTCGGTGATGAACTCCTTCACCCATATTGCTTCATGTGCTGCCTCCGAGGCTGCCATGTACTCCGCTTCACATGTAGATCCCGCCACGACGCTTTGCTTGCAACTGCACCAGCTTACTGCCCCACCATTCAAAATATACACGTATCCGGTTTGTGACTTAGAGTCATCCAGATCTGTGTCGAAGCTAGCGTCGACGTAACCCTTTACGACGAGCTCTTCGTCACCTCCATAAACGAGAAACATTTCCTTAGTCCTTTTCAGGTACTTCAGGATATTCTTGACCGCTGTCCAGTGTTCCTTGCCGGGATTACTTTGGTACCTTCCTACCAAACTTACGGCAAGGTTAACATCAGGTCTGGTACACAGCATGGCATACATAATAGAACTTATGGCTGAGGCATAGGGGATGACGCTCATCTCTTCTATATCTTCTGCCGTGGTCGGACATTGAGCTGAGCTCAATTTCACACCTTGTAACACAGGCAAGAACCCCTTCTTGGATTGATCCATATTGAACTTCTTCAATATCTTATCAAGGTATGTGCTTTGTGAAAGACCTATGAGGCGTCTTGATCTATCTCTATAGATTTTGATGCCTAATATATAAGCAGCTTCTCCAAGGTCCTTCATTGAAAAACTTTTATTCAAGTAGGCCTTGATGCTGTCCAAGAGTTCTATATCATTTCCCATCAAAAGTATGTCATCTACATATAATATGAGAAATGCTACAGAGCTCCCACTCACTTTCTTGTAAACGCAGGCTTCTCCATAAGTCTGTGTAAACCCAAACGCTTTGATCATCTCATCAAAGCGAATGTTCCAACTCCGAGATGCTTGCACCAGCCCATAAATCGAGCGTTGGAGCTTGCACACTTTGTCAGCATTTTTAGGATC
The DNA here is from genome assembly GCA_900231445.1 of Triticum turgidum subsp. durum. NCBI lineage: Eukaryota > Viridiplantae > Streptophyta > Magnoliopsida > Poales > Poaceae > Triticum > Triticum turgidum. Next base: position 680,938,078 of record LT934122.1, on the reverse strand, counting down.
GACAAAACCTTCCGGCTGCATCATATACAATTCTTCCTTAAGAAAACCATTAAGGAATGCCGTTTTGACGTCCATTTGCCATATTTCATAATCATAGAATGCGGCAATTGCTAACATGATTCGGACGGACTTCAGCTTCGCTACCGGTGAGAAAGTCTCATCGTAGTCAACCCCTTGAACTTGTCGATAACCCTTAGCAACAAGCCGAGCTTTATAGATGGTCACATTACCATCCGTGTCTGTCTTCTTCTTAAAGATCCATTTATTTTCTATGGCTCGCCGTTCAACGGGCAAGTCAGTCAAAGTCCATACTTCGTTTTCATACATGGATCCTATCTCGGATTTCATGGCTTCTAGCCATTTGTCGGAATCTGGTCCCGCCATCGCTTCTTCATAGTTCGAAGGTTCACCGTTGTCTAACAACATGATTTCCAAGACAGGGTTGCCGTACCACTCTGGTGCGGAACGTGTCCTTGTGGACCTTCGAATTTCAGTAGGAGCTTGATCAGAAGTATCTTGATCATTATCATTAACTTCCTCTCTAGTCGGTGCTGGCACCTCAGGAACATTTTCTTGAGTTGCGCCATTTTCCGGTTCAAGAGGTAATACTTCATCAAGCTCTACTTTCCTCCCACTTACTTCTTTCGAGAGAAACTCTTTCTCCAGAAAGGACCCATTCTTGGCAACAAAGATCTTGCCTTCGGATCTGAGGTAGAAGGTGTACCCAATAGTTTCTTTTGGGTACCCTATGAAGATGCATTTTTCCGATTTGGGTTCGAGCTTTTCAGGTTGAAGTTTCTTGACATAAGCATCGCATCCCCAAACTTTTAGAAACGACAGCTTAGGTTTCTTCCCAAACCATAATTCATGCGGTGTCGTCTCAACGGATTTCGACGGAGCCCTATTTAAAGTGAATGCGGCAGTCTCTAAAGCATAGCCCCAAAAGGAAAGCGGTAAATCGGTAAGAGACATCATAGATCGCACCATATCTAACAGAGTGCGATTACGACGTTCGGACACACCATTACGCTGAGGTGTTTCAGGCGGCGTGAGTTGTGAAACTATTCCACATTTTCTTAAGTGTGTGCCAAACTCGTGACTCAAGTACTCTCCTCCACGATCTGATCGCAGAAACTTGATTTTCCTGTCACGTTGATTTTCAACCTCACTCTGAAATTCCTTGAACTTTTCAAAGGTTTCAGACTTGTGTTTCATTAAGTAGATATACCCATACCTACTTAAATCATCAGTGAGGGTGAGAACATAATGATAGCCACCGCAAGCCTCAACACTCATTGGACCGCACACATCGGTATGTATGATTTCCAATAAGTCGGTTGCTCGCTCCATTGTTCCTGAGAACGGAGTCTTGGTCATTTTACCCATAAGGCATGGTTCGCACGTGTCAAATGATTCATAATCAAGAGACTCTAAAAGTCCATCAGCATGGAGCTTCTTCATGCGTTTGACACCTATGTGACCAAGGCGGCAGTGCCACAGGTATGTGGGACTATCATTATCAACCTTACTTCTTTTGGTACTCACATTATGAATATGTGTAGCATCACGTTCGAGATTCATAAGGAATAAACCATTCACCATAGGAGCATGACCATAAAACATATCTCTCATAAAAATGGAACAACCATTATTCTCAGATTTAAAAGAGTAGCCATCTCGAATTAAACGAGATCCCGATACAATGTTCATGCTCAAAGCTGGCACTAAATAACAATTATTAAGGTTTAAAACTAATCCCGAAGGGAGATGCAGAGGTAGCGTGCCGACGGCGATCACATTGACCTTGGAACCATTCCCGACGCGCATCGTCACCTCGTCCTTTGCCAGTTTCCGCTTATTCCGCAGCCCCTGCTTTGAGTTACAAATGTGAGCAACTGCACCGGTATCAAATACCCAGGAGCTACTACGGGCACTAGTAAGGTACACATCAATTACATGTATATCACATATACCTTTTGTTTTGCCGGCCTTCTTATCCGCTAAGTACTTAGGGCAGTTCCGCTTCCAGTGACCGCTTCCCTTGCAATAAAAGCACTCAGTCTCGGGCTTGGTTCCATTCTTTGGCTTCTTCCCGGCAGCTTGCTTGCCGGGCGCGGCAACCTCCTTGCCGTCCTTCTTGAAGTTCTTTTTACCCTTGCCTTTCTTGAACTTAGTGGTTTTATTGACCATCAACACTTGATGTTCCTTCCTGACTTCTACCTCTGCTGATTTCAGCATAGCAAATACTTCAGGAATGGTCTTTTCCATCCCCTGCATATTGAAGTTCATCACAAAGCTCTTGTAGCTTGGTGGAAGCGACTGGAGGATTCTGTCAATGACCGCATCATCCGGGAGATTAACTCCCAGCTGAGTCAAGCGGTTATGCAACCCAGACATAGTGAGTATGTGCTCACTGACAGAACTGTTTTCCTCCATCTTACAGCTGAAGAATTTGTCGGAGACTTCATATCTCTCGACCCGGGCATGAGCTTGGAAAACCATTTTCAGCTCTTCGAACATCTCATATGCTCCATGTCTCTCAAAACGCTTTTGGAGCCCCGGCTCTAGGCTGTAAAGCATGCCGCACTGCACGAGGGAGTAGTCATCGGAACGTGCCTGCCAAGCGTTCATAACGTCTTGTTCCGCAGGGAGAACGGGTGCGTCACCAAGCGGTGCTTGTAGGACATAATCTTTCTTGGCAGCTATGAGGATGATCCTCAGGTTCCGGACCCAGTCCGTATAGTTGCTGCCATCGTCTTTCAGCTTAGTTTTCTCTAGGAACGCGTTGAAGTTGAGGACTACGTTGGCCATTTGATCTACAAGACATATTGTAAAATATTTAGACTAAGTTCATGATAATTAAGTTTAACTAATCAAATTATTAGTGAACTCCCACTTAGATTAGACATCCCTCTAGTCATCTAAGTATTACATGATCCGAGTTAAACTAGACCGTGTCCGATCATCACGTGAGACGGACTAGTCAACATCGGTGAACATCTTCATGTTGATCGTATCTTCTATACGACTCATGCTCGACCTTTCGGTCTTCTGTGTTCCGAGGCCATGTCTGTACATGCTAGGCTCGTCAAGTCAACCTAAGTGTTTGCATGTGTAAATCTGTCTTACACCCGTTGTATGTGAACGTCTGAATAAAACACCCGATCATCACGTGATGTTTTGAAACAGCGAACTGTCGCAACGGTGCACAGTTAGGGGGAACACTTCTTGAAATTAGTATGAGGTATCATCTTATTTACTACCGTCGTTCTAAGTAAACAAGATGCAAAACATGATAAACATCACATGCAATCAAATAATAAACGTGACATGATATGGCCAATATCACACAGCTCCTTTGATCTCCATCTTGGGGCTCCATGATCATCTTGTCACCGGCTTGACACCATGATCTCCATCATCATGATCTCCATCATCGTGTCTCCATGAAGTTGCTCGCCAACTATTACTTCTACTACTATGGCTAACGCGTTTAGCAATAAAGTAAAGTAATTTACATGGCGTTTCTTGATGACACGCAGGTCATATAAAAGAATAAAGACAACTCCTATGGCTCCTGCCGGTTGTCATACTCATCGACATGCAAGTCGTGAATCCTATTACAATAGCATGAACATCTCATACATCACATATAGATCATTCATCATTCATCACAACTTTGGCCATATCATATCACAAACCACTTGCTGCAAAACAAGTTAGACGTCCTCTAATTGTTGTTGCAAGTTTTACGTGGCTGAATTAGGGTTCTAGCAAGAACGTTTTCTTACCTACGTTAAAGCCACAACGTGATTTGTCAACTTCTATTTACCCTTCATAAGGACCCTGTTCATCGATTCCGCTCCAACTAAAGTAGGAGAGACAGACACCCGCCAGCCACCTTATGCAACTAGTGCATGTTAGTCGGTGGAACCGGTCTCACGTAAGCGTACGTGTAAGGTTGGTCCGGGCCGCTTCATCCCACAATACCACTGAAGCAAGAAAGGACTAGTAACGGCAAGAAAGTTGACAAATCTACGCCCACAACAAATTGTGTTCTACTCGCGCAAGAAGAACTACGCATAGACCTAGCTCATGATGCCACTGTTGGGTAACGTTGCAGAAAACAAAAATTTTCCTACTCGTTTCACCAAGATCATCTAGGAGTTCATCTAGCAACGAGTGATTAGATGCATCTACATACCTTTGTAGATCGCGCACGGAAGCGTTCAAAAGAACGGTGATGATGTAGTCGTACTCGACGTGATCCAAATCACCGATGACCAGCGCCGAACGGACGGCACCTCCGCGTTCAACACACGTACGGAACAGCCACGTCTCCTCCTTCTTGATCCAGCAAGGGAGGGAGGAGAGGTTGAGGGAGATGGCACCAGCAGCAGCACGACGGCGTGGTGTTGATGGAGCTGCAGTACTCCGGCAGAGCTTCGCTAAGCACTATGGAGGAGGAGGAGGTGTTGGGGAGGGAGAAGGAGGCAACCAAAGGCCAAGGCGTTCAGGTATGAAGTCCCTCCTCTCCCCCACTATATATAGGGGTGCCAAGGGGGGGTGGCCGGCCCTAGGAGATCCAATCTCCTAGGGGGTGCGGCGGCCAAGGGGGGTTTCCCTCCCCCCCAAGGCACCTAGGAGGTGCCTTACCCTCCTAGGACTCTTCCCCCTCTTAACCCTAGGCGCATGGGCCTATGTGGGGCTGGTGCCCTTGGCCCATTAGGCCAAGGCGCACCCCCTTACAGCCCATGTGGCCCCCCGGGACAGGTGGACCCACCCGGTGGACCCCCGGGACTCTTCCGGTGGTCCCGGTACAATACCGATAACCCCGAAACTTGTCCCGATGCCCGAAACAGGACTTCCCATATATAAATCTTTACCTCCGGACCATTCCGGAACTCCTCGTGACGTCCGGGATCTCATCTGGGACTCCGAACAACATTCGGGTTACTGCATATACATATCCCTACAACCCTAGCGTAACCGAACCTTAAGTGTGTAGACCCTACGGGTTCGGGAGACAAGCAGTCATGACCGAGACGACTCTCCGGTCAATAACCAACAGCGGGATCTGGATACCCATGTTGGCTCCCACATGCTCCACGATGATCTCATCGGATGAACCACGATGTCGAGGATTCAATCAACCCCGTACGCTATTCCATTTGTCTATCGATATGTTACTTGCCCGAGATTCGATCGTCGGTATCCCAATACCTCGTTCAATCTCGTTACCGGCAAGTCACTTTACTCGTACCGTAATGCATGATTCCGTGACCAGACACTTGGTCACACTGAGCTCATTATGATGATGCATTACCGAGTGGGCCCAGTGATACCTCTCCGTCATACGGAGTGACAAATCCCAGTCTTGATCCATGTCACCCAACAGACACTTTCGGAGATACCCGTAGTCTACCTTTATAGTCACCCAGTTACGTTGTGACGTTTGGCATACCCAAAGCACTCCTACGGTATCCGGGAGTTACACGATCTCATGGTCTAAGGAAAAGATACTTGACATTGGAAAACTCTAGCAAACAAACTATACGATCTTGTGCTATGTTTAGGATTGGGTCTTGTCCATCACATCATTCTCCTAATGATGTGATCTCGTTATCAATGACATCCAGTGTCCATAGTCAGGAAATCATGACTATCTGTTGATCAACGAGCTAGTCAACTAGAGGCTCACTAGGGACATGTTGATGTCTGTTATTCACACATGTATTACGATTTCCAGATAACACAATTATAGCATGAATAAAGACAATTATCATGAACAAGGAAATATAATAATAATGCTTTTATTATTGCCTCTAGGGCATATTTCCAACAGTCTGTATTACAGGGAGTAAAATTGAGTAAGACTCAAAGCTTGACCACGGCAGAAGATAGAAAGAGAATGAAAGCCATTCCCTATGCTTCAGTCATAGGTTCTATAAAGTATGCCATGCTGTGTACCAGACCTATTGTGTACCTTGTCATGAGTTTGGCAAGGGGGTACAATAGTAATCTAGAAGTAGATCACTAGACAGCGGTCAAAATATCCTTAGTGATGACTAAGGAAATGTTTCTCGGTTATGGGGGTGATAAAGAGTTTGTCGTAAAGAGTTACGTCGATGCAAGCTTTTACACCGATCCAGATGACTCTAAGTCTCAATCTGGATACATATTGAAAGTGGGAGAAATTAGCTAGAGTAGCTCCGTGCAGAGCATTGTAGACAGAGAATATTTGCAAAATATATACGACCATGAATTTAGCAGACCCGTTGACTATACTTCTCTCACAAGCAAAACATGATCACACCTTGTTACTCTTTGGGTGTTAATCACATAGTGATGTGAAATAGATTTTTGACTCTAGTAAACCCTTTGGGTGTTGGTCACATGGCGATGTGAACTATTGGTGAAATCACATGGTGATGTGAACTAGATTATTGACTCTAGTGCAAGTGGGAGACTCAAGGAAATATGCCCTAGAGGCAATAATAAAGTTATTATTTATTTCCTTATATCATGATAAATGTTTATTATTCATGCTAGAATTGTATTAACCAGAAACTTAGTACATGTGTGAATACATAGACAAAACAGAGTGTCCCTAGTATGCCTCTACTTGACTAGCTCGTTAATCAAAGATGGTTATGTTTCCTGACCATAGACATGTGTTGTCATTTGATAAACGGAATCACACCATTAGGAGAATCATGTGATGGACGAGACCCATCTGTTAGCTTAGCATTATGATCGTTACAGTTTCATTGCTACTGCTTTCTTCATGACTTATACATGTGATGTCTACTACACAGCCTTCTTCTTGTAGACGTTGTTGGGCCTCCAAGTGCAGAGGTTTGTAGGACAGTAGCGAATTTCCCTCAAGTGGATGACCAAAGGTTTATCAATCCATGGTAGGCGTAGGATGAAGATGGTCTCTCTCAAACAACCCTGCAACCAAATAACAAAGAGTCTCTTGTGTCGCCAACACACCCAATACAATGGTAAATTGTATAGGTGCACTAGTTCGGCGAAGAGATGGTGATACAAGTGCAATATGGATGGTAGATAAAGGTATTTGTAATCTCAAATTATAAAAACAGCAAGGTAGCAAGTAACAAAAGTGAGCGTAAACAATATTGCAATGCTAGGAAACAAGGCCTAAGGTTCATACTTTCACTAGTGCAAGTTCTCTCAACAATAATAACATAACCGGATCATATAACTATCCCTCAACATGCAACAAAGAGTCACTCCAAAGTCACTAATAGCGGAGAAAAAACAAAGAGATTATTGTAGGGTACGAAACCACCTCAAAGTTATCATTTCTGATCTATCTATTCAAGAGTCCGTAGTAAAATAACATGAAGCTATTCTTTTCGTTCGATCTATCATAGAGTTCGTACTAGAATAGCACCTTAAGACACAAATCAACCAAAACCCTAATGTCACCTAGATACTCCATTGTCACCTCAAGTATCCGTGGGCATGATTATAGGATGTGCATCACACAATCTCAGATTCATCTATTCAACCAACACAAAGTACTTCAAAGAGTGCCCCAAAGTTCCTACCGGAGAGTCAAGACGAAAACGTGTGCCAACCCCTATGCATAAGTTCATTGAACCCAAAAGTTGATCACCAAAACATACATTAAGTAGATCACGTGAATATCTCATTGTCACCACAGATAAGCACGGCAAGACATACATCAAGTGTTCTCAAATCCTTAAAGACTCAATCCAATAAGATAACTTCAAAGGGAAAACTCAATCCATTACAAGAGAGTAGAGGGGGAGAAACATCATAAGATCCAACTATAATAGCAAAGCTCGCAATACACCAAGATCGTGCCAAATCAAGACACGATAGAGAGAGAGAGAGAGAGATCAAACACATAGCTACTGGTACATACCCTCAGCCCCGAGGGTGTACTACTTCATCCTCGTCATGGAGATCCCTGGGATGATGAAGATGGCCACCGATGAGTTATCCCCCCTCCGGCAGGGTGCCAGAACAGGGTCCCGATTGGTTTTTGGTGGCTACAGAGGCTTGCGGCAGCGGAACTCCCGATCTATTCTGCTCCCCGAAGGTTTTAGGGTATATGGACATATATAGGCGAAAGAAGTCGGTCAGGGGAGCCTCGAGGGGCCCACGAGGGTGGGGGGCGCGCCCAGAGGGGGGCGCGCCTCCCTGTCTCGTGGCCACCTCGAAGCTTCCCTTGCTTCAACTCTAAGTCTCCTGGATTTCTTCCGTTCCAAAAATAACTCTCCCGAAGGTTTCATTCCGTTTGGACTCCGTTTGATATTCCTTTTCTGCGAAACACTGAAATAGGCAAAAAAACAGCAATATGGGGTGGGCCTCCGGTTAATAGGTTAGTCCCAAAAATAATATAAAAGTATATAATAAATCCCATGAAACATCTAAAACAGATAATATAATAGCATGAATGCTTCATAAATTATAGATACGTTGGAGACGTATCAACATCCCCAAACTTAATTCCTACTCGTCCTCGAGTAGGTACATGATAAAAGAAAGAATTTGTGAAGTGTGAATGCTAGTAGGTGCATAAGTTTGATCAATGATAATTTCAATCACCTTTTCTAGCATCATTATATATCGTAACAGTAGTTCATCTCATAGAAAAATTCATGATCAAGTAACAAGTTATTCACATGCTAAAGTATAGATCATAAACTTTCTTAAAAACTAGCAAACTTCATTCTCAGTCATCAAACAATTGCAATTCATCTTATTTTCAGGAAGGGTCTATATCAGAGCTGTGATTTAGCAAATCCCACATACTCAACTATCATGTAATCTTTCGCAATTGCTAACACTCACGTGATATTTACGGGTCCAAAGTTTTAATCGAACACAGAGAAAGATAGGGGCTTATAGTTTCGCCTCCCAACCTTTTACCTCAAGGGTAATATCAACAATAATAATTTGTGAACGCCTACATCC
>LT934122.1:680894490-680928396 GCA_900231445.1 Triticum turgidum subsp. durum | reverse complement strand
TATCCGGGTCACCCCAACACAAAGTGCTTGCCAAAGGAGAAAGGTAAAAAGGAAAGGTGTTGATCACCATGACTCTTGTATAAGGGTAGAAAAAGTAAAAGATAGGCCCTTCGCAGAGGGAAGCAGAGGTTGTCATGCGCTTATATGGTTGGATGCACAAAATATTAATGCAAAAGAACGTCATTTTATATTGCCTCTTGTGATAAAGACATTTATTATGCAGTCCATCGCTTTTATCTCTTTCCTATCACAAGTTTGTATAAAGCTTATTTTCTTCGCACTAATAGATTATACATATTTAGAGAGCAATTTTTATTGCGTGCACCAATGACAACTTACTTGAAGGATCTTACTCAATCCATAGGTATGTATGGTGGACTCTCATGGCGAAACGGGTTTAAGGGATATTCGGAAGAACAAGTAGTTCTCTACTTAGTGCAAAGAATTTGGCTAGCATGAGGGAGAAAGGCAATCTCAACATGTTGGATGATCCAAGACAATATAACTTTTCAGATATAGGAAAACATAACTCATTACGTTGTCTTCCTTGTCCAATATCAACCTTTTAGTATGTCATATTTCAATGAGTGCTCGCAATTACAAAAGATGTCCACGATAGTATATTTATATGTGAAATCTCTCTTCCTTCAATATTCTTTCATGAATTGTTCAAGTGACCAATACAATGTTTGCTAACATTCAATAAATTTACCACCTCTACTTCTTATATGTGAAGTCATTACTCCCCATGGGATAAGCATATGAAACATATATAATTTCAGATTTATGACATTCAAATCATTCAACCATTTACTCATAAGATATAAGTGAAGCACATGAGTAAATTACAAGCTACTTCCAAAAAGATATAAGTGAAGATCAATGAGTAGTTAAATAATGTAGCTATATGAAAACTCTCTCTCATTTAAAAATTTCAGATCTTGGGATATTATTCAAACAGCAAGAAAAACAAAATAAAATGGCATTGCAAGGATAGCACGACTCATGTGAAGAAGCAAAAAACTTAGGTTCAACCGATACTAACCGATAATTGTTGAAGAAGAAAGGTGGGATGCCTACCGGGGCATCCCCAAGCTTAGATGCTTGAGACTTCTTGAAATATTAACTTGGGGTGCCTTGGATCAAGCCAGCAATATAGCCCTCAAATTCATATCTGTTTATATGGTAACCATAATTTATAGAACGGAATAACTCATATACAGATTGAAATCGGCAGGAAACAAAATTCTAGTTATTAGTTACGTGGTTCCAAAAGATAACTTTTAACAATACCTCACACCTTGCTTCGAAATATAGTAGAAACATATGTACAACGGTGAAATTAGAGTACATGTATTTTTTCTAATAGAACCCCACATGCATGGCCGCTAGTGACAGAAATAATTAACTATAAATGTGTCGTCTAGCTTAAAGTCAAGTGAGCAGAAGGGATAAAATTAAATAATCAAACAAAAGGAGTCTAAATACATATGTCCATACAGTTACCAAACAACAAATTGAAGACTCCTTAGAACCTCGTTATTGGTCTAAACATGCGTACATATCAGTATCCTCAAATATTAGGCATACAAATCAATTTACAGAAAGGTTCCATTTTTTCCATGCAATAAGTATTGTTTGGCCAGAGATATACCCAAATTTTCTCAGCAAGACAAAAGCATTTACCACCTTAGATGATATATAGTTGCTCCCCAAAGTAAGTAATATGATCCAAAAGTTTTGTCACAGGATGTATGCATTAATTATAATTCGCTGACCATGAGCCAGTATAATAGTTATTTGCACCTGAAATTTATCTATGGAGTGGCACACCTCAGTTGAAAGCATGGAAGTGATCAACTGCTGACCCCGGTGGATTTGATTTGTGTTGGTGTCAATTCTATTCTTTAATTTCAAGACACTCCCTTCCACACAGACCAACATAAGAAAAAAAAGAAGGGATATTTTTAGAAAGAGTAACGAAGAAAATCATGCACACCTGGAAAGAGGAAAATATGCACTGTATATAATCCCATGCTCGTTGGGCCTTAAGGAATCACTCAACTGAAAGCTCTAAGTTGCCGTACAAATTACTTCACCATGTGTTGGATTGTTACCATTATCAGCTGATATCATATAAGAAGAGCCCAAAATTATCAAGTTCGTACCTGTTAGTAGGCAAAAGGAAGAAAATGACCAATCTAATATTAGGTTGAACTGGAAAGTTACAATGCAATAGTCTATTAGTGATTATACAGCGTTGCTCCTTACCTTGCTGCTTGCATGCTACTTGCACATTAAAATTGAAAAAAATACACATCTACATTCTTCGATATAGAAGGCACCGTAACAAATGGACAATTGTTAGTACGTACAAACTAAATTTCCTCCTTAGGGTGTGTGCTAATATATATCATTATTGTAGTTACATCAGGTATACTTTGTGGCCGTATGCATCGCTCAGATGCAGAGGCCGGGGGTCATCCTCCTTTTCTAAAAAAAAATCAGGTATACTGAATAACATATGTTGAACATAATGGGCGTGTACCAATGTTTCATGTTCTGACAGTAATTAGTAGGAAACCTTGTCCCTTCCAAATAACTCGTGCATTTGCACATGCATTACACACCTTAACTCAATAAGGCCACCATATAAGCTACCAGGATAACATGTAGAGAATTTCCTTTGCAGTAATCTATAGGCCAATGGTAAGATAAGACCAACATGTGAGGAGTCGCGTGCAAAGCAAGTAAAAATAAACTTGAACTCTAAACATCATTAACTGTTGGTGGTTGCCATCTTCCTACTTCCTAGTATGTCCATCTTTTTAGATCAAAGCAGTTGCATATGTTTAGCAAAAAAGTAATTCTGGATGTGATATGGAAGAGATGAATGTATTTGCTTAACTAAGAGGCTAAGACCTGAGAATGGACTGAGAATGTATTTGCTTAACTAAGAGGCTGAGGCTGAGACCTGAGAACATGGTTCTGGATGCGTTACTAACAAATAGACTCTGTATAACCAAGAATACATAAAATGTAACACTAAAGAACCTCATCGGGCTTACTTTTCTGCTTTATCATTATGTGCTTCAACAAATTCCTGACCCTTTTTAGAATTTTGGTCTTGGCAAGGTAACAATTAATCAAACACATAAGAGTGCATTGCGAAATAGAAATAAAAAGTTGAATTCTGACTGGTACTGAAAAGGATTAGACCTCAGTAGAAACAATTCGCTGCTGCTGACTCGGATAGAGTTGTGTTGCTCCAGGTCGATCTCGCCGTCATCAAAGTCGTTGATGGACATGCCCATATCTGGCCGCCTGCAAGGCATGTGTAGTGACCGTATGGACATGAAGCTGATCCTATTGCTCACAGGATACATATCATCTTTATGTGTTGCCTGAACTCGTCGAATTAGCAGTGATGTTCGCATCTCCTTCGTCTTCCTACCCGACCACCACTTTCTTCTAAGAAATGATGGCATGTCCTTCCATGAGGAAATCGAAGCGGTCAGAAAACAAAAGTGCAGGGTCCTAAACAGTGTTCAGGCCGTGCCGATGTGTAACAGTTTGCGTGTGACACCCTCCATGGCAATCCTATTCCCTCCAACATCCTCTGGCCCATGGCGACCAGGTAATGCTAACAACTCAGTTGGATAAAGGTTCCTTATGTTTGTGATTTAGTCGAGTTTGGTTACTCTATTGTGTGGCTCACGTTGGGGTTGAGTAGGGTTGATCTTTCCTACCCTAGTGCTAGCCTGCTAGATTTGGCTGATACCAGAAGATACATTTAAACTGACACTATAAATTATACCATGCAAACAGATTTCCTTAGAGGGGAATTATAACATGCAAGCACTATAAATTCAGTGTATTATTATCAGTACTGCATAGCAATCCAGTTCTTTCATAAATAAGAGTTCAACACGCCAATGGTATAGAATATATTACATAGTTCTGAGGTATGCATGCTTCGCCTGATCCTGAATTTGATCGATAAATAGATTTCAGAGACACAACTGTAAATATATTAAGTAAGAGCAATTACCGGAGTTGAGTGCTGCTGCTGTTTTCCCGGCAAGAGGGCATGCATCAGTGCCTACAGCAGCTACGGACTAAATATTTCCTCAACGGCAGTAAGGTGTTCTCGCCCTTACCTTCTTTGTCCCCAAAAAAAGAAAGAAGAGGACTCGTCTCCTGCCGCCGCAGGCGGTCATCTGCCCATGTGACTGTTTGCCGCAATATGGGAAGGCCGCGGGATCGGCAAAAGAGAAAAGGAAGTTGCCGCACTGGCTGTGGCGGTAGCCTATGAAGTTGATAACGATGGTATTAGGGCGTTGGAGGAAGAAGAGTTGTCAGGAAGAGATTATGAAGACGCTCCAACAGACGACTGATGGAACTTGAATCAACCCCATTGCCCTGGTACAACTCACACAACAACCTCGTGAGCAGTCCAAAATTCTGTTTTTTTTCTCATGAACCCATGAGAATTTTGGAAGATCTAGACCGTAATAATTAGATCCCACGAGATTAACGGCTCTTAATTACTGATTAACGTGAGAATTTCTAGGGACTCACAAATTACTATAGGTATAGATTGTGATCATTCTTACAGGCAGCACATGAACAACACATAAAACCATCCGGGTGCATGTTTGCCTCAGTCGTAAGCAGAAAAGCATTCACGCCTTTAATGAACTGGGGAGAGCATCGGTCATTGTACATCCATTGCCAACTCATCTTCATTACACAACACCAAAAAGACCAAAATAATACAAGTTCATACACACTTATTCTCATAAAACAACATGCAAACTCTCTAACTAAAGCATTTAAATGCAACAACAAATGTGATCAAGATCGCAACTAAGGTAACAATTTATCCAACAGCATAATGATACCAAGCCTCATTATCAATGGCATATTTTCTAATCTTTCTAATTTTCAAGCGCATTGCATCCGTCTTGATCTTGTGATCATCGACGACATCGGCAACATACAACTCCAGTTTCATCTTCTCATCTTTTCAATTTTTCTTTCAAATACTTGTTTTATTTTTCAACTAAATTTAACTTCTCGACAAGAGGGTTGGTTGCAATTTCCGGTTCACATACCTCCTAGATAAAAATATTTATGTCAACTTGATGGGCATAATTGTCATAAACACGAAATGCAACAAATAGTTATAAAAGAGAATATACCACATCTGAATCATAAACCAGACGAGGGCCGACGGGGATGGATATCAAAAGCATGCCACTATGTATAACAGACGACGTACGGGTAAGAAAATTATACAAGTAACTATCTAAATCACACAAACATGATTTTTCTTATAAAAGGGATAAGAACAAGAGGCTCACCAAGGTGGTGCCGGCGACGGGACAGTGCGCGCGATCGACGGTGGTTGGGACGGAGACGGGAAGGCACTAAGTAAACCACACCTACATATGCAAAATAAGAAGTTAATTTGAGCTCAAATTGCATATAAATCAAATAAACTACTACATACAATTACTCCCAAACTAAAACCCACAAATCACTATACTTATAGAGCATTGCAAGAGTTAATCTAGCAATGAGAGATGAAAGGACAAAGTCGCTTACCTTTGTGAACACTTGGATGGATGGGATGCCTTCAAATCTTGACAAATTTTGGCAAAAATGGAGGTGAGCTCGAGCAAGAATGGAAGAAAACAGAGAGGAAAGGGGAGAAACAGAGAGCTTCAGCTCGGGTTGGACGAAGCACTATATATAGTGATATCTTTAGTCCCGGTTGGTTATACAACTCGGGACTAAAGGTGAACCTCTAGTCCCGGTTTGTGACACCAACCGGGAATAAATGTGCTCGTGGGGGCCCAAGCCTCAAGCCTGCCACCACCCCTTTAGTCCAAGTTCGTGACACGAACCGGGACTAGAGGCGCGCCACGAACCGGGACTAATGGTCACATTAGTATCGGGCCGTTATCAAACCGGGACTAACGAGACTCATGTAAGGTCGTTTTTTCTACTAGTGTAAGTGCATGCGGGGTTACACTCGTTTGTGTTGAGTAGCTGGCCAGCGACAACATTTATCAGGGAGAGTATCTGCAAAGGGTCACTTGTCCCACACATTTTTTTCCAGTGTTAACATTAGCTTGCATCTAGCATATTGGATTGACCATGAGTGTTTAAGTAACTACCACAAACATGTGTGTTGAAATTATGAATGCTACCCACAAAAAAATAACTCTGAATGTTGGTTTTTGTTATTGTGTTTGGCTAACATGTGTTAATGTTGAAGTAGCACTCCCATGACCATGATCATACATTTGGGTGCCCAAAATCTTGACGTACATAATTACTTGATTTTGTTGATATGAAACCTAGTCTAGCTAGACATGTAATAACGATGGTAGAGCTAAGCAAACTAATAATGATAATCACATTAGTCCACAGGCGCATTGAGTGAACTATTAAGACGTTGCACCCCACCCCAGCTGCTCATTTAAATGGGTTGCATACTTTCTGCAACATTCATTAGATCCCCCTCTTGCATTTATGTATCAGTAGTTCAGACATGCATTTCAGCAAGAGGACAAACTGGTATTATGTACAAACGTTATATACTCGCTCATCTATCCCTACCTATTGCCGCAGTTTTCAATTAATCACTATATTAAGTGCTAATCGCATAGCAGCATTCGTCGGTTATGATAACATACTCGCGTGGTACCATATCCCAAAAATTCACGTCCATAATAAGGGCCTTTTTCCTTTCTTTTCTTTTTGAGCTGCATTTTTTCGGTGCTTTTCCCTCTGGGGATCTCTTGTAACACTTTTTCTGATCAATGAATTTGGCAGTTCACATGTCGATATTAAAAAAATAAGAGGCCATTGCTTCTAGTCTTCTCTCGTCTGTCATAAGGTTTGCCCCAAAAGTTGCCAATAATTACCCCCCATGTCATCCATAAGTGAAAAAAATTTATTCATTTTTCCTTTCTTGAGTCATCACCGGTTTTAGGGCCAATTATTTTGGGCGATTCTTGCATAATCACCCTCCTCCTCAGCTTCTCCCAGAATCGTCACTCCATACTTTTTTTAGAATTCTAGCTATTAGACCTTAACTAGATATGATTGTAAAAATATATGGAGTGGTGATTCTGGAAGAATCGCCCAAAAGAACTGGCCTTTAGTTTATTTACGAACGAGCCCCTAGCATATCACATGCAATGATGTAGTGTACTGGTGCGAACTTCAGCTCTGCACACCAGAGACCCAAGTTTGAGTCCCACTTCTAACCTCCTTTTTGCATTTTCTCCAATTCCTATTGGCGTAGGATAAAGTTCCCTCGCCAAAGAGGGACTGCACAATGTTGCAGTTTTGGCTTAGCTACTCTATTTAAAAAAAACTTTTGCAAATTCAAATGTTCTTTTAAAGATTTAAATGATTTTAAAAGAAATCATATATTTCAAACCCTAACTCCAAATTGAGCATTTTATATACGGAAATCCGTAAGAAAAGTGCGTAAAATCCAAATATGATATTATCCCGCATGTTAATTATTTCTAAAATTGTGTTTAGGATGCACCCTTAATTAATAAATTCTTTATGTGATGTATTTTGAAAATGTTTATTATGTATATTTTCTAACCATTTAAATTGACAACATAGAATAGTTTCATGCTCTTATAAAATCTATTATTGGCACCATACGGTATGTATATGCTTAAGGCATGTCCAATTTATAAAATCATCCCACCTTTATGTATTAGTGAAACACCATTTATCATGTTGTTTTTCGTGCGACAATGCAAAATATTTCAAGGTATTTGTCGATGTCATCGAGTGTGTATGAAGTGTTTTCCCCTCCTGTTACAACGCACGGGCACGTTCGCTAGTATAGTACTATATATATTGTACCGACCGTTTCTCTCAAATTTCAGACGATTTTTAAATTAGAAACGAGAATATTTCTAATAAAAATGAACATTTTCTTATATTAAGGACGTTTTCAAAAAAAATGAAAACAAATTGTAATTCAGAACATTTTTAGAATTGTGAAGCACTTTTAAAAGATGAATTTTCTAAAACAAATATGACTTGTTCTTAGTTGAGTACATTTTTGAAAATATTATAATATTTTTTGAAAATTGTGAACACTTATGAAAATTCAAAACATTATTGGAAAAACAATAAAATCTAAACAATTTAGTAAATAATGAGAACAAATTTTGAAATTTTTAAAAATTGCCAAGTTTTTTCTATATGTGAGTTACCTTTTTAGAAAATATTTTTAAATAAAAATAAAAATATGGAACAATATTTTGAAGTCTCTGGTCAATTTTTGAAATTAGAAAGAACTAGTAAAAGCGAAAACTGGAAAAACCAAGAAAAAACTTTGAAGAAAAAAATAGAGAGAAAAGAAAAAATTGAACCAAAACCTTCTGGAATGTTCCCAAAATCAAAACCTTTAAGAACCAGGATCTCTTGCATGTATCCTATCTATTGGGCCGGTCCATCTGGTTGTCGCTCGCTCATTCTTGTGTATGAAGCGGCGACATTTCATCGTAGAGAGTGGTGAATAGGATTGGCCACCGTTCATTCTAGTTCCATATAAAGGTCGAGTTAGCTATCTCTTGCAATGCAGCTGATGACACTTGGCGTCATGCCTTGATTGAATGTCGGATGGCACGATGTGTATGGGCATTGGGAGATGAAGAAACACTGGAATATATTATCTCTAACCGTTCGTATGATACGAGACTATGGATGCTCTGGTTATTTGAATCCATGAACAAGCAAGAGCTTGCATGAGTGCTTATTACCCTATGGGCCATCTGGTGAGCTCGAAGGCGGGTAATTCATAGTGATGGGTTTCATCAATAGATACTAGGAAGACTTGAAGATTGCCTCGGTGCGCAACAAGTCTCCAAATTATTTCTCGACGGGAGCTCACTATGAAGCCAATGTGGCTTCTCCCTGCTGCTGACGACATGATGTTGAATGTTGATGTTGGGCTATCTAGGCACGACAACAAAGGGCAGCAGTAGCCGCATGTCAGGATGCTAATGACAAGTTTATCGGAGCTTCGCCAACAGTTTTCGATGATCTTGTTGGTACGGCTAGCTTGGAGGCACATGGATGCAATGAGGTGTCGGCACTAGGCTAAGATCTTCTTGCTATAAGATTAACAATTACATCTGACTGCTTGGAGGTAATCAGGATTATCATCGTGCACGGCCGCATGTGTGCATGCTGCTATCCTTAAGGAGATCAATTTTTGGCGAACACTACTCCAAAGTGTTTCCTTACGGCATGAATATCCTGAAGCAAATGTTGAGGCTCATTCATTGGCAAAAGATTCTTATTCCCGTGATATAGGGCACCATGTGTGGCTTTGAACCCCCCCCCCTATGATTGCATATTTCACATGCAGCGGATGACCAAATGGCTGTCCTATGGTTTTCTAGGGTTTACACCGCCCTCAAGTGGATCCCTGTTAGAGTCTACTAAATCATGTTGGTTTACTAGGGTTCTCTTGGTGATCAAGAGTACTATAGGTTTTCATACCATGAGTCTATTTGGGGTCGATGGTTCATCAGGGAAGAGAAAGATCACAAGGGGGTTGGTAATGGTGTCAATTGGAAGAAGGATGAGTCTGTCAATGTTGCGGATCATCAATGACCAAGGAAAGATGGAGCTATAATCAATCCATCAGAGAAGAAGAACGGAGAATGAGGTGAGGTTAGCGGAATAAGGGGCCATTATGGCGCTGGCGCGTATGCTAGGGCACAACAGGGTCCTACTATGGAAGATAGGTTTGAGGGATTGAATCTGCATGGAGAAGAAGTAGATGAACATGGTTTTCAGAGAATCTGGAGGATATGATAGAAGAGGTTAGATGGTTGGGACTCATTAGGGTACATACGAAGAGACCTTTCAAGTGCTTGGTGTATATCAACGCCATGCCAATAGTGTAGGCTTCGGCACATGAAGTGACATTCAAAATGATGGCATGGAAAATCTCTTCCTGGTGCAGTTTCAATTCATAGCTGAATGCAAGAGGTTGATGGATGGTGACCCATGGTTTATTCGTGGGGCAAAAGTCCTAATGTAGGAGAATTATGGGTTGAAAAATGTCACTGGTTACAATCTAGACAAGGCCCTATGTGGGAAAGGATTTAGGAACTAATGTAAACTTGCTTATGAATGGTGGCCCAAAATGCCTACTGGTGGTGAGCTCATGAGGAAGTAGCTGGCCGAGAAGGTGGCTAGGAAGGTTGTGAACCACTAACCACATTCATGGTGAGTGAAATGCCTACAAGTTCATATAAATATCGGATGAATGATTAAAGTGATACACATCCGAATCCATAATAGATTTTAGAATTACAATGATATGGATGAGAGAGTCAATGATGATGGCATGAATGGTGATGGATCTCAATGGCGCCATGCCAGGGCCCCTATGGTCGAAGTAATGGCGAGGTGGTTACCGTTATGGTGATTCCCACTTTAGATCATGTTCAGAGGTGAGGTATTTGGTACTGGTTCCTATGGTGGATTATCTTTGTTTGTTGTAACTGATGTCTCCATGGGGCAAAAGTAGTTAACCAGGAGAATTCAATGACATGTGGCATGACCGCTAGTATCGTCAGGCACGCTCGTATCATGCATTGCCTTCTTTTCTTGAGCCTCGGGAGAAACATGGTTTCTTCTCACATGTTCATCTCTTCGTAAAGAAGATTCTTGTGACTTCCAATCATTGTATTTTCCTACCAAAAATGGGATTTTCCAATGAATGCTCCAAATCTCTTGATTATTGGGATCTTGGTGAAATCAGACAAAATGGGCTCGTGAACGTGGTAAAATGTACTCAATCCTATGTCTATGATGCACAAATATGCTAAGCATAATATGATGCGGGATGCATTCATCAACAGTTGGACCTATGGGTGTGCGCTATTTTAAACTTTATATGTATGCTCTCTCCTGTGTATTAATGCAATGAAAATCTGTTGCATCAAAATAATTCACAATTGTATGGACCTTTGAGTTATGAGTAGAGACGGTATCAAGTTGGAGATGCAGACGACACCGATTGTGTAGTACGAGTGACATAACAGAGCAAAAACATTGAGCCAAAAGCGGATTGATTTAGATGGAGGTGGCATTATCTAACACATCACATGGTAATACTTCTACACATAAGTATTACTTATAATGGTGTAGTAGGAGATTTGAGCTACATCGTCAAAGTTTATAGTGTTATAATTAATTAAAGAATTAGCCCATGGAAGGCATAAATTTCGAATTAACTTCTTTGCAGTAGAAATGTTTTAGGAATGTTGATGATATCTTTGGGGGAGAAGCAAGACTAAACATATAGAATATGATTCCAATAATAAACACATATGATGACTATCTACTAAATTCCCCAAGAACAATTATGACCGAGAAATAAGCTAGCGCTACCAAGAGTGAGAATGGGAGGGGATTGAAGGGCAATCACCACATATATTGTGGAATCTTCTGCTTTGTTGCAAATAAACTTTCTAGTCTACTACTCTAGAAATCTCTTAGGAACTATTGTGAAGTTATTTGTTACATATACACTCCAAATCACTCTATTGGGTCTTACAGGTAATTAATGATACTATTGGCAATCCCATGGAGATAATTAATATTTTGTTTCTAAAACATCAGAAAGTAAATTTAAAATAAAACAATATTTGTGATGAGAGTTTCACTTTATATATATTATAAGGATGACTATGTTGTTATTTATAATATTTGTATTTACAAAAAGTATATCAAAGAATGTGTCAATACAATGACATATGTTTAGTGCCAATATGAGTTATGAAGAGGTATTAAAAGTTCACACAATAAATATGCATTGAAAAGCAAAACTAAAACGAACTTCCGTGTGCCCGATAAGTTTGATTTGCCTTCTTAGGAGCAGTGTCCTTGGAGACTGGAACATGAGGCTCATCAACGTTATACCACTCGTTTGCACAATAACAAAAAAGTCAAATGTACAAAACGATACAAAAATTACGAGTATGGAAGATATTGCATCAATTTAAATACTAGGCAGGTTAGGTTTGAACATGGAGGAGCCATCTCGGGCGTACTTGGTGCCCTCAGAGTTCTTGGGCGCCTGGATATGGAAGAGAGAGTAATCAAAGCCATATCTTTCTTTCTACTAGATATATCCGTTGAACTTTATACTCACGGAGTTGTCTGCACCATTCATAAATGTGCAGGGGCAAAGGGAAGGGAGAAGAGATTCTAGAACATGTCCATCCAGCAATCACCCGTCAAATCGCCGTCCACGTCATATGCGAGAAGAGGAGGGCAAGAACGGGAGGAGCCGGGGAGGCCATAGCTGCTTGTGCTCAAGGCGGTGGACACTGGGTATGGGGGCGCACTTGGAGAGGAACCACGGAAGTGACGAACGGCAACAAAGGAAGGGTGTGTCCGCCGTAAGTGTTGAGAGCGAGTCGTCCAGCGTCAGCGTGACAAGGAGGACGACGACATCAGGCGATGGCGCGGCGCGGCACAAACCCTTAGTGGCATCCGGGGAATTTGGGGGACAGAGAAGTCGAGGACCGAGCGGAAATGGGCTCGAGTCGGCTCGGTTGCTAAACGGGCCCAAATTTGCTGCTCGACTTGGCCTATTTCCTTCTGCTGGAGTGAGCTTCGGGGAGAGCAAAATTCCAAAAAAAACGTGAACAAAATTTTGAAGCTTTTGGAAAAAGAGATAACATCTTTTAAAATTTTAAACACCTTTGTTGAAAATTACATCGTATTTTTTGAAAATAAACATCATTAAGAGCGTGAATGAAAAAGAGAACTAGGAAAAAACCATCGAGAAAACAACCAAAAAAAAACGAAGAGAGAAAAAAATGGACCAGAACCATCGGGAAGGTTCCCAAAGCAGGAACCTTCAAGAAGTGGGATCTCTTGCATGTATCCTACCAATTAGGACGGCACATCTGGATGTCGCTAACTCGCTCGCACGTGCAAGCAGCGACATTGTGCCGCTCGATTGGATTCACTGCCGTTTGTTCTTGTTTCATACAAAGGTCAAGCTAGCTGCTTCTTGTGATGCGGCTGAGGACACGTGGCACCATGCCTTGATGGAATGTCGGATGGCATGATGTTTATGAGAGTTGGGAGATGATGAAACACTGGAACATACGATCTCTAATTGTTCGGACGATGTCCAATTGTGGTTGTTTTGTTTGTTTGTACCCATGAACTAGCGGGAGCTCCTAAATGGCGCCTTAAGCGCCACAAGAAGCAATCGGCGTGCACGCGCCCCCCCTTCATGGGCAGGCCCACTCTGGCTTCGATCTGTCGCTTGATATGTCTCTAACGTATCTATAATTTTTTATTGTTTCATGCTATTATATATCTATTTTGGATGTTTTATATGCATTAATTGTTAGAAATATGCCCTAGAGGCAATAATAAAAGTGTTATTATTATATTTTTTTGTTCATGATAATAGTCTTTTATTCATGCTATAACTGTATTATCCGGAAATCGTAATACACGTGTGAATACATAGACCACAATTATGTCCCTAGTGAGCCTCTAGTTGACTAGCTCGTTGATCAACAGATGGTTACGGTTTCCTGACCATGGACATTGGATGTCGTTGATAACGGGATCACATCATTAGGAGAATGATGTGATGGACAAGACCCAATCCTAAGCATAGCACAAATATCGTGTAGTTCGTTTGCTAGAGCTTTGCCAATGTCAAGTATCTCTTCCTTTGACCATGAGAGCGTGTAACTCCTGGATACCGTAGGAGTGCTTTGGGTGTATCAAACGTCACAACGTAACTGGGTGACTATAAAGGTGCACTATAGGTATCTCCGAAAGTATCTATTGTTTTATGCGGATCGAGACTGGGATTTGTCACTCCGTGTAAACGGAGAGGTATCTCTGGGCCCACTCGGTAGGACATCATCATAATGTGCACAATGTGACCAAGGGGTTGATCACGGGATGATGTGTTACGGAACGAGTAAAGAGACTTGCCGGTAACGAGATTGAACAAGGTATCGGTATACCGACGATCGAATCTCGGGCAAGTACAATACCGCTAGACAAAGGGAATTGTATACGGGATCGATTGAGTCCTTGACATCGTGGTTCATCCGATGAGATCATCGTGGAACATGTGGGAGCCAACATGGGTATCCAGATCCCGCTGTTGGTTATTGACCGGAGAACATCTCGGTCATGTCTGCATGTCTCCCGAACCCGTAGGGTCTACACACTTAAGGTTCGATGACGCTAGGGTTATAAAGGAAGTTTGTATGTGGTTACCGAATGTTGTTCGGAGTCCCGGATGAGATCCCGGACGTCACGAGCAGTTCCGGAATGGTCCGGAGGTAAAGATTTATATATAGGAAGTTCTGTTTCGGCCATCGGGACAAGTTTCGGGGTCATCGGTATTGTACCGGGACCACCGGAAGGGTCCCGGGGGCCCACCGGGTGGGGCCACCTATCCCGGAGGGTCCCATGGGCTGAAGTGGGAAGGGATCCAGCCCAAAGTGGGCTGGGGCGCCACTTCCCTCATGGCCCATGCGCCTAGGGTGAAAGGGGAACCCTAAGGAAGAGTCCTAGGAGGGGAAGGCACCTCCTAGGTGCCTTGGGGGGGAGGGAATCCTCCCTGTGGCCGCCGCCCCTTTCCCATCTAGAGCTGCCGCACCCCCTAGGGTGGGAACCCTAGAGGGGGCGCACCCTCCTCCCTCTCCCCTATATATAGTGAGGCCTAGGGCTGCCCATAACACGTGATTCGATCTCTGCCTGTTGGTGCAGCCCTCCCTCTCTTTCTCCTCATATCTCGCGGTGCTTGGCGAAGCCCTGCAGGACTACCACGCTCCTCCATCACCACCACGCCATTGTGCTGTTGTTGGATGGAGTCTTCCTCAACCTCTCCCTCTCTCCTTGCTGGATCAAGGCGTGGGAGACGTCACCGGGCTGTACGTGTGTTGAACGCGGAGGTGCCGTCCTTTTGGTACTTGATCATCGGTGATTTGAATCACGACGAGTACGACTCCATCAACCCCGTTCACTTGAACGCTTCCGCTTATCGATCTACAAGGGTATGTAGATGCACTCTCCTTCCCCTCGTTGCTGGTTTCTCCATAGATAGATCTTGGTGACATGTAGGAAAATTTTGAATTTCTGCTACGTTACCCAACAGTGGCATCATGAGCTAGGTCTATGCGTAGTTTCTATGCACGAGTAGAACACAAAGTAGTTGTGGGCGTTGATTTTGTTCAATATGCTTGCCGTTACTAGTCTTATCTTGATTCGGCGGCATCGTGGGATGAAGCGGCCCGGACCAACCTTACACGTACTCTTACGTGAGACCGGTTCCACCGACAAACATGCACTAGTTGCATAAGGTGGCTAGCGGGTGTCTGTCTCTCCTACTTTAGTCGGATCGGATTCGATGAAAAGGGTCCTTATGAAGGGTAAATAGCAATTGGCATATCACGTTGTGGTTTTGCGTAGGTAAGAAACGTTCTTGCTAGAAACCCATAGCAGCCACGTAAAACATGCAAACAACAATTAGAGGACGTCTAACTTGTTTTTGCAGGGTATGCTATGTGATGTGATATGGCCAAAAGGATGTGATTGATCATGTTCTTGTAATAGATGATCATGGAGCCCCAAGATGGAGATCAAAGGAGCTACATGATATTGGCCATATCATGTCACTATTATTTGATTGCATATGATGTTTATCATGTTTATGCATCTTGTTTACTTAGAACGACGGTAGTAAATAAGATGATCCCTTACAACAATTTCAAGAAGTGTTCTCCCCTAACTGTGCACCGTTGCTACAGTTCGTCGCTTCGAAGCACCACGTGTTAATCGGGTGTGATAGATCCTTACGTTCACATACAACGGGTGTAAGAAGTTTTACACATGCAAAAACACTTAGGGTTAACTTGACAAGCCTAGCATGTGAAGACATGGCCTCGGAACACAGAGACCGAAAGGTCGAACACGAGTCGTATGGAAGATACGATCAACATGAAGATGTTCACCGGCGATGACTAGTCCGTCTCACGTGTTAATCGGACATGGCCTAGTCAACTCGGATCGTGTAACACTTAGATGACTAGAGGGATGTCTATCTAAGTGGGAGTTCATAAGATGAACTTAATTATCCTGAACATAGTCAAAAGGTTTTTGCAAATTATGTCGTAGCTCGCGCTTTAGTTCTACTGTTTAGATATGTTCCTAGAGAAAAAAAATTAGTTGAAAGTTGATAGTTGCAATTATGTGGACTAGGTCCGTAAATTGAGGATTGTCCTCATTGCTTCATAGAAGGCTTATGTCCTTAATGCACTGCTCAGTGTGCTGAACCCCAAACGTCGTTTGTGGATGTTGCGAACATCTGACATACACATTTTGATAACTACGTGATAGTTCAGTTAAACGGTTTAGAATTGAGGCACCGAAGACGTTTTTGAAACGTCGCGAAACATATGAGATGTTTTGAGGGCTGAAATTGGGATTTCAGGCTCATGCCCACGTCAAGAGGTATAAGACCTCCGACGATTTTCTTAGCCTACAAACTAAGGAGAAAAGCTCAATTGTTGTGCTTGTGCACAGATTGTCTGAGTACAACAATCATTTGAATCGAGTGGGAGTTAATCTTCCAGATAAGATAGTGATGTTTCTCCGAAGTCATTACCACCAAGCTGCTAGAGCTTCGTGATGAACTATAATATATCAGGGACATATATGATGATCCTTGAGATATTCGCGATGTTTGACACCACGAAAGTAGAAATCAAGAAGGAGCATCAATTGTTGATGGTCAGTGAAACCACTAGTTTCAAGAAGGGCAAGGGCAAGAAGGGATACTTCATGAAACGGCAATTCAGCTGCTGCTCTAGTGAAGAAACCCAAGGTTGAACCCAAACCCGAGACTAAGTGCTTCTGTAATAAGGGAAACAGCCACTTGAGCAGAATTACCCTAGATACTTGGAAGATGAGAAGGCTGGAAAGGTCGATAGAAGTATATTGGATATACATTGTGTTGATGTGTACTTTACTAGTACTCCTAGTAGCACCAGGGTATTGGATACTGGTTCGGTTGCTAAGTGTTAGTAACTCGAAATAAAAGCTACGGAATAAACGGAGACTGGCTAAAGGTGAGCTGACGATATGTGTTGGAAGTGTTTCCAATGTTGATATGATCAAGCATCGCATGCACCCTCTACCATCGAGACTGGTGTTAAACCTAAATAATTGTTATTTGGTGTTTGCGTTGAGCATAGACATGATTGGATTATGTCTATCGCAATACGGTTATTCATTTAAGGAGAATAATGGTTACTCTATTTATTTGAATAATGCCTTCAATGGTCTTGCACCTAAAGGAATGGTTTATTGAATCTCGGTCGTAGTGATACACATTTTCATGCCAAAAGATATAAGATAGTAATGATAGTACCACCTACTTGTGGCACTGCCATGTAAGTCATATTGGTATAAAAACGCATGAAGAAGCTCCATGTTGATGGATCTTTGGACTCACTCATTTTTGAAAAGTTTGAGACATGCGAACCATGTTTATTGGTGTATACGCATGAAGAAACTCCATGCAGATGGATCGTTTGGACTCACTTGATTTTGAATCACTTGAGATATGCAAATCATACCACATGGGCAAGATGACTGAAAAGCCTCGGTTTCAGTAAGATGGAACAAGATAGCAACTTGTTGGAAGTAACACATTTTGATGTGTGTAGTCCAATGAGTGCTGAGGCATGCAGTGAATATCGTTATGTTCTTACTTCACAGATGATTCGAGTAGATGTTGAGAATATTTACTTGATGAAACACAAGTCTGAATTATTGAATGGTTCAAGTAATTTCAGAGTGAAGTAGAAGATCATTGTGACAAGAGGATAAAATGTCTATGATATGATCATAGAGATGAATATCTGAGTTACGAGTTTTGGCACACAATTAAGGCATTGTGGAAATTGTTTCACAATTAATACCGCCTGGAACACCATAGTGTGATGGTGTGTCCGAACATCATAGTTGCACCCTATTGGATATGGTGCGTACCATGATGTCTCTTATCGAATTACCACTATTGTTCATGGGTTAGGCATTAGAGACAACCACATTCGCTTTAAATAGGGCACCACGTAATTCCGTTGAGATGACACCATATGAATTATGGTTTAGAGAAACCTAAGTTGTCGTTTCTTAAAGGTTTGGGGCTGCGACGCTTATGTGAAAAAGTTTCAGGATTGATAAGCTCGAACCCAAAGCGGATGAAATACATCTTCATAGGACACCCAAAACAGTTGGGTATACCTCCTAATTCAGATCCGAAAGCAATATGGATTGTTTCTTGAACGGGTCCTTTCTCGAGGAAAAGTTTCTCTCGAAAGAATTGAGTGGGAGGATGGTGGAGACTTGATGAGGTTATTGAACCGTCTCTTCAACTAGTGTGTGGCAGGGCACAGGAAGTTGTTCCTATGGCACCTACACCAATTGAAGTGGAAGCTTATGATAGTGATCATGAAGTTTCGGATCAAGTCACTACCGAACCTCGTAGGGTGACAAGGATACGTACTACTTCAGAGTGGTACAATAATCCTGTCTTGGAAGTCATGTTGCTAGACAACAATGAACCTACGAGCTATGGAGAAGCGATGGTGGGCCCGGATTCCGATAAATGGCTCGAGACCATAAAATCCGAGATAGGATCCATGTATGAAAACAAAGTGTAGACTTTGACAGAATAGCTCGATGGTCATAAGGCTGTTGAGTGCAAATGGATTTTAAAAGGAAGACGGACAATGATGGTAAATGTCACCATTAAGAAAGCTCGACTTGTCATTAAGATGTTTTCCAACAAGTTCAAGGAGTTGACTACGATGAGACTTTCTCACTCGTAGCAATGCTAAGAGTCTGTTGGAATTATATTAGCGATTACTGCATTATTTATGAAATCTTGCAGATAGGATGTCAAATCATTGTTTCCTCGACGATTTTCTAGAGGAAAGGTTGTATGTGATACAACCGAAAGGTTTTGTCGATCCTAAGGATGCTAAAAGGTATGCTAGCTCCAGCAATCCTTCTAAGGACTGGAGTAAGCATCTCGGAGTTGGAATGTGCGCTTTGATGAGATGATCAAAGATTTTGGGTTTATACAAAGTTCATGAGAAACTTGTATTTCCAAATAAGTGAGTGGGAGCACTATAAAATTTCCGATGAGTATGTGTTGTTAACATGTTGTTGATCGGAAATGATGTAGAATTTCTAGAAAGCATGCAGAGCTATTTGAAAAGTGTTTTTTAATGGAAAGCCTGGATTAAGCTACTTGAACATTGAGCATCAAGATCTATAAGGATAGATAAAAACGCTTAATGGTACTTTCAAATGAGCACATACCTTGACATGATCTTGAAGGTGTTCAAGATGGATCAGTCAAAGAAGAAGTTCTTGCCTGAGTTGTAAGGTACGAAGTTAAGACTTAAAGCTCGACCTCGGCAGAAAAGAGAGAAAGAACGAAGGTCGTCCCCTATGCTTAAGACATAGGCTCTACAGTATGCTATGCTGTGTACCGCACCTGAAGTGTGCCTTGCCATGAGTCAGTCAAGGGGTACAAGAGTGATCCAAGAATGGATCACAGTACAGCGGTCAAAGTTATCCTTAGTAACTAGTGGACTAAGGAATTTTCTCGGTTATGGAGGTGATAAAGAGTTCGACGTAAAGAGTTACGACGATGCAAGCTTAACACCTATCCGGATAGCTCTGAGTAGAGATGCCGGATACGTATAATGGAGCAACAATTTAGAATAGCTCCAAGTAGAACAGTTATTTGGAATAGCTCCAAATAGAGCATGGTAGCTGCATCTAGGAGATGACATAGAGATTTGTAAAGCACACACGGATCTGAAAGATTCAGACCCGTTGAATAAAAACCTCTCTCACAAGCAACATGATCAAACCCAAGACTCTTTGGATGTTGGTCACATGGTGATGTGACCTGTCAGTGTTAATCACATGGTGATGTGAACTAGATTATTGACTCTAGTGCAAGTGGGAGACTGTTGGAAATATGCCCTAGAGGCAATAATAAAAGTGTTATTATTATATTTCTTTGTTCATGATAATAGTCTTTTATTCATGCTATAACTGTATTATCCGGAAATCGTAATACATGTGTGAATACATAGACCACAATTATGTCCCTAGTGAGCCTCTAGTTGACTAGCTCGTTGATCAATAGATGGTTACGGTTTCCTGACCATGGACATTGGATGTCGTTGATAACGGGATCACATCATTAGGAGAATGATGTGATGGACAAGACCCAATCCTAAGCATAGCACAAAGATCGTGTAGTTCGTTTGCTAGAGCTTTGCTAATGTCAAGTATCTCTTCATTTGACCATGAGAGCGTGTAACTCCTGGATACCGTAGGAGTGCTTTGGGTGTATCAAACGTCACAACGTAACTGGGTGACTATAAAGGTGCACTACAGGTATCTCCGAAAGTATCTATTGTTTTATGCGGATCGAGACTGGGATTTGTCACTCCGTGTAAACGGAGAGGTATCTCTGGGCCCACTCGGTAGGACATCATCATAATGTGCACAATGTGACCAAGGGGTTGATCACGGGATGATGTGTTATGGAACGAGTAAAGAGACTTGCCGGTAACGAGATTGAACAAGGTATCGGTATACCGACGATCGAATCTCGGGCAAGTACAATACCGCTAGACAAAGGGAATTGTATACGGGATCGATTGAGTCCTTGACATCGTGGTTCATCCGATGAGATCATCGTGGAACATGTGGGAGCCAACATGGGTATCCAGATCCCGCTGTTGCTTATTGACCGGAGAACATCTCGGTCATGTCTGCATGTCTCCCGAACCCGTAGGGTCTACACACTTAAGGTTCGATGATGCTAGGGTTATAAAGGAATTTTGTATGTGGTTACCGAATGTTGTTCGGAGTCCCGGATGAGATCCCGGACGTCACGAGGAGTTCCGGAATGGTCCGGAGGTAAAGATTTATATATAGGAAGTCCTGTTTCGGCCATCGGGACAAGTTTCGGGGTCATCGGCATTGTACCGGGACCACCGGAAGGGTCCCGGGGGCCCACCGGGTGGGGCCACCTATCCCGGAGGGTCCCATGGGCTGAAGTGGGAAGGGATCCAGCCCAAAGTGGGCTGGAGCGCCACGTCCCTCATGGCCCATGCGCCTAGGGTGAAAGGGGAACCCTAAGGAAGAGTCCTAGGAGGGGAAGGCACCTCCTAGGTGCCTTGGGGGGGAGGGAATCCTCCCTCTGGCCGCCGCCCCTTTCCCATCTAGGGCTGCCGCACCCCCTAGGGTGGGAACCCTAGAGGGGGCGCACCCTCCTCCCACTCCCCTATATATAGTGAGGCCTAGGGCTGCCCATAACACGTGATTCGATCTCTGCCTGTTGGTGCAGCCCTCCCTCTCTTTCTCCTCATATCTCGCGGTGCTTGTGTGACACTCTAAAATTTTTATTTGGTTTTTATCAAAATTTTGTGGTTTTTGAGGAAAGACCTTGTTTTAAAATTTTTCTTTTTCAGAAAAACCTTCCACTTAAAAACTTCCTTTGCCTTGGCAAGGATTTTATTTTTTTCAAACTTTGGTGGTTGATCTTTTGAAAACTTCTTCTCTGTTGGTTCCCTCTCAAAATTTATTTTTGGGAGTTTAAATTATTTTTCTTTTAAAATAAAACTCTATGAAAATTTGGGATTTCCATATCTTGGAACCATCCTTGACTTAGCATTCTTGCCCATGTGATAAAACCTCTCCAAAACCTCCCCTACACCTTGTGATCAACCCAAGTTCTCTGTCCCAACTAATCCAAACAAGTTTTGGATTTTATTCTAATTATTTTCCCTCTCAAATCAATTCTGAAAATTATTTGGAGCCTTAGTGATTTTCAAAGCAAGTACTCTTTTTCATTTGAGTTTTGACCTCACACCAACTCCCCTGGATAGTCCTTTGTACCCACAACTCAGAACCATCTTGATCCACTCCTTCTCTTTTCAAATTTTTCAAAATTCAGTCTCTGCAAGTTTGGACCAGATTTGCCAAATTTGATGAAATTCATATCTACACTCCCCCAAAAATTCCACCAAAATTCAGGCAACCTATTTGAGCAATGAGAAGCCACTCCACCAAAAATCAGCTCATGGAAAAATCCCTACATGCCTGGAGCATTCTGTCGAACACCTAAGCTACACTGTTCCTTTGCAAATTCAGTAAGTTCAGTCTTCAGTGTCGTCTTCGTCCGTCAGTTTCAGTCACGCGGCCACAGTGCCCTTGGCACGTTCCTCTCCGCCTCTTCCTCTTGTCCGAAGCTTCACACGCGTGCGTGGAGCCTTCCTGGCGTCGGTAGCGCGCTGGCCCGCCCTCGCCGGCGTCTTCTGCAGCGTCGGGACCTCCCGTGGCGGCCGACAGGAGACACACCATGGCAGAACGTCGTTCAGCGCCGCCGTCGACACAGTGCTCGCCGGCGACCACCACCACCACCAACCGACGCGGAATGGCGCCCTGAGCACGGAGGTACTCCCCGATCTCCCTGCCTCGCCGTGGATCGCCGCCGGCGACCACCGCGGCTCTCGGGCGCCGACGAGCTTCGTCCGCCCCGTTTGAATGTTTAAACCTGACAAGTGGGACCCCACCGTCAGCCTCTCTGCTCTCTCTTCTGAATCGTTTTCTGGAAGCGCCTTCGGGCAGAATGCGTTTTCTCTTTGGGCTGGCGTAGTTTCTGCCGAAGCGTTTTCCGTTCTTATAAACTAACCCCTGGAAATCTTCTGTTTCATTATAGATGAGTCCCTGGACAAAAACCTTTATAACTTTTAAACAGAAAAGTATTTTTGATTGATTCTTCTTCTGTTCTCTTTAAAATTTTGTCTAGTTTTTTATCAGATTTATTTGAAAATTATTTGAAGTACTTTCTGTGCACTCCTTGGTATTTACGATAGCGCATATATTTTCTTTATACCGTAGATACCGAAGGAGGTGACGGAGCCGCGAATTTCACCGAGCTAGGCTCTGACTACTCTGAACCAGGCAAGCATGTTTGAACTTTTGATACGATGAGTGTCTTGGCATGTTTTGCATTTAGTTAGTTTCATGGCATGTTGAGAAGCATATCGATGAACGTTATTTTATGTGATAATGACGTAAGTGACTTCGATGATCCATACGTGGATGAATGTGAATATGAATGGCCATGTGTTGGCATGAGGATGGGTAAGATGGCAGTGTTGTAGCATGCCAGTCTTACGCCAGACTATGTGACTTCAGTGTCAAACCGTGTCGGTCCAGTTCCTCTCATTTTCTTCCCTGTACTACCACATGTTTTCCGCAAGGAATATGGTTTAGTAAGTTGCAAACCGCTTTTCTGGTACACACCAAAAGGGGAGGCCGTGATGATGGTTCCATGGCCCTGGATTAAAGCCAGTCATCCGGTCAGGGGGCATGGGTGTTTCCGGTTGGGACCGAGAGGGGGGCACCCCTTAGAGCGCGCGTATATAAATTTGATCCCATGCTATTCGAGATTGTGATCTCCCCGTCTCAAAAGTTTTTCTTGGACGATGTCTAGGGTGATTCCTAGCATCGAGAGGTAAGGATGGGTGTGTACTGGTTAGCTGTGTTTTCTTCCGAAATACCGTAAACGGAACTAGTCCTTCGTGACTACGGAAATCCGTTGGCTGTGGGAATAATTTTGTACAAACTCTGCAGAGTCATATATCCCTCCAAATCATCTGTTCCATGTCCAAATTCGTATTATCTTGTCCTAACAATGACAGTGTTGATGACAGAGACTCCGGTGTTTCGCATGAGTGCTAATTCCGGAAATGATATTCATGTGGATGGACTAACCCATTTATTCTTATGAATTAGAAGTTTATTATGATTATTATTTATCTGTCCATAAAAGCCCTTTCTGTGATATCGCCCCGACGTCCGACTGTGGCATTTCTTTTCAAGCCCTTTCTGTGATGTCGCCCCGACGTCCGACTGTGGCATTTCTTTTCAAGCCCTTTCTGTGATGTCGCCCCGACGTCCGACTGTGGCATTTCTTTTCAAGCCCTTTCTGTGATGTCGCCCCGACGTCCGACTGTGGCATTTCTTTTCAAGCCCTTTCTGTGACGTCGCCCCGACGTCCGACTGAGGTATTTCTTTTAAGGCCCTTTATGTGGTGTCGCTAAGACGCCCGACTGTGGCATCTTTTTTTATATACTTATTTGTTCACCTTTCGAGGCGTCGCTTCAGACACCCGATCGGAAATTATTTATGTTCTGTTGGGATTTCAGGCGGACTACCGCCGTTTCCCTTTTACTTACCTTGTTATGATATTATTTTGAATGAACATTGGTGAATTTAATCATGTCGCATCCATGCATGCATTTGTTATATCTTACGTCCGAACTGTCTTGCGATTACTTTCAAAGTACTCACTGGCTTGTTGATTTGGCCAGATGCTGACGAAGGCGATTTCCTGGATGAAGAGTTCGATAGCCAGTCCGACACTTAGAGGAGTCCCAGTCAGTCTCGTGCGACCCTGGATTTGGTCACTGTTTTATATCCGCTTCCGCAACCAAATAAATTCATCGAGCCTCACCTCGACGCTCGATGAGATGATAGACTTAGAGTCTTGTATTTCTCTCCCCGCTGTGTTTTTCCACCACCGCCCTATCCTCGAGTCAGTAGTATGTCTCCACACCACTGTGTCATGTCCGCCATTATGTATAATTATTGGCGTGCTTGTAATAATTTGATTGAGCACCCGTTGTTCGACCCTGTAATATATTTTATGCTACTGGCTTATTGTATCAAGAAATTGTCTACCAGTGAGGAGAATTTCTCTCATACTGGACTCAAAAGATTGGTTTCTCAATAAATATTTTTATTGGAAAACCGGTCGTGACAAGCTTGGTACCAGAGCCAGGCTGACTGTAGGAAGCCACTAGGTGCGATCGCTAATTAGTTATTAGCATGATAGAGCTAATTTATGTTTTTGCAATTGTAGTCATTTTCTGTCAGTCAGCATAAATTTATGATCTGACCATGCAGAATTTTTGCCTACTTTTGTAGATGGCCGACAACAGCTGCGAGTCTCAGACCTTCGCCAACGTGCCTGATGGGTTCGTCAAGCTTCTTTCTTTTATCGTTCAGGTCGCGATGGGGCCATCCGTGCGCCCAGTCTTCACACTCTGCCAGCACCGAGTCAACGACAGTCTGACCATGCACCAGGCCGCAGTGCAGTTCAAGGGAGGGCGTGGTGAGTTACGCTGCTTCCGGTTCATGGGAAGAGCCATGCCTACGGAGAGGCATGCTATGCAGATGGTAGCCCGCGAGGCGATAGCTCGTCTCAGGGATGTCCTTCCCGTGATGAAGACCCGTCGTTACCGTTATCTTCCGTGCCATGTGCCTTACACCTGTCACTACGCATACTCCTGCCCCAGAGGAGAACGAGACGAGGCTTTTGAAATGCTCATTGAGTATCTCCGGGCCTTGGAGGCAGCCTTCGACAACCTGGTGGACGACTTCGTAGCTACCCGCATGGACTCAGTCCATGGCTGTGCCTCCAACAGGAGGGAGCTCCTACCTATCGCACCGCCACTGACTTTTGTCTCGTCATCAGCATCTTTTACGCCTGCTCGTCGCCTACCTTCTACCGAAGAATTCAACCAAGTCATTGCGCCCACTCCAGCGCGCACTGCACCAACCTTTGCGCCCACTCCTGTACGTGTTGCTCCGCCCCTGGCAACCGCTCCGTCCGCTCTGCGCAACACTACACGTATGGAGCCCATTAGCGAGGAGGAAGTCGAGTCCCCAACCTCGCTACGCCTCGCCCTCGGCAGGGCAAAGGAGGTCGTCAACATCTCCGCCTGAGTACGCTTAGCTGCTGTGTATTGTACCGCTTTGTAAGATATGCACATAGGTTGTGAGAAGTAGCCTGTTTGCGCATCATGTAGGATTTGGAGGAGTGCACTAGCCTAAATAACATGTCAGGATTATGTACGCATATCCTGAGTGATGTATTGTATAATTACCGCCCGCGTGTAAGATATGTAATGAGCAGTCCTTCTCCGTGCGCAAGTCGATTTGTTTTCTTAAGTAAGCCGAGTTATTTATTTCTATCTGCCAGCTTTATGCATTTATGGTTTTGTTTTGCGACTCTTTCCGCTTTTCTTATGAGTTTTACAAAAAATATGTCCCCAGAGTGAAAGATGTCTCGTCCTTGGACACGCTCCATGCCAACTCCACCAGAGGAAAATTATGATACACAACCCAACAACGAGTTCACCCAGGGACAGTCAAGCCAACAGGGCAGTGAATCGGCACTTTCACAAATGTGCCGCCTTTATGAGCAGAGTCAGCAACAACATCGGGAGATGATGAACCAAGTCATCAACATGGGAAATCACCATGGACAGTATCAACAGCATTCCAAGTTATCCGAACTACAGAAGACACGTCCTCAAACATTTTCTCACACTGACAAGCCTCTTGAAGCCGAGGACTGGCTTCGAGATATGGAGAGGAAATTAATTATTGCAAAATGTTCAGATCTCGAGAAAGTACTATATGCTCCACACTATCTCACAGGAGCAGCCGCATCGTGGTGGGAGAATTTTCTGCACATGCATCCCAACGAAAATAACATAACCTGGGATGATTTCAAGGAAGGTTTCCGTGGTGCACATATTCCTAAGAGTATTATGAAAATCAAGAAGAGAGAATTCGATGACCTCAAACAAAGAAACATGACAGTGTCAGATTACAACAGTCAATTTACCCTATTATCCCGCTACGCCAATGAGGAACGTATGACTGAAATCAAGAAGATGGAGAAATTCCTTGACGGTCTGGTGCCCGCGCTTAAATGCCAACTGGTCGTGCACACTTTTCCTGATTTAAAACACTGGTGGACAAAGCCATTACTCTGGAAAATGAGAGACGCAGTCTGGAAGATATCCGCAAGCGAAAAAGGGACCAGACTAATCACGCTCGCAATCACCGAAGCAAGACAGATTTTCAAAAAGGTGGGACACACAAATTCTCATCCAATGCCTCACGCCCAATCAAGAATTTTCATGCAAGGGGCAAGGAATTCACCTATCGCCCCGGCGTTACTTGTTACGCTTGTGGAGAAGAAGGGCACTATGCCAAACAGTGCCCCAAGACAAGGAGTTCAACCCCAAAACCGAACAACGGCGGCAACAATTCAGCACCCAAGCGAAACAATTTCAATCCCAACAATAACCACAGGAAGGGTCATCTGAACCACGTAACCAAAGAGGAGGCACAAAATGCTCCGGATATCGTACTCGGTACGTTTCCTGTCAACACAATACCTGCAATGGTTTTGTTTGATTCTGGAGCTTCTCACTCTTTCATTTCGAAAAGTTTTGCTTTGCAAAATAAGTTTTCGATACTTCCTTTGGAGAAATCCATGATCATCAAGTCCCCTGGGATTCAGCAAGTTTCTCAGAATTACTGTCAGAATGTGGTCATTGAGTTCAAAGGATTGGAGTTCCACGCAAATCTTATTGTATTGGAAAACAAAGGACTGGATGTCATCCTAGGGATGGATTGGCTAACCACCAATAAAGGTTTCATCGACTGTTTCAACAGGACCGTGATTCTCACACACCACCAAGGGAAGACAATAAGAGTATCAGCCAAGGAAGGAAAAAGACCCCGGCAACCGAGATTAAATAAGGTGGACGTTTCTGAGCTGAACAAGGTTCCAGTAGTGTGTGAATTTCCAGATGTATTCCCTGAAGAGCTGCCAGGCATGCCACCAGACCGAGAAATAGAATTCCGCATTGAGCTAGCGCCAGGAACCGCCCCCATATACAAGAAACCATACAGAATGGCACCATCCGAGTTGGTCGAGTTGAAGAAGCAAATAAAGGAATTACTGGAAAAAGGATACATTCGAGCCAGCTCCTCACCTTGGGGGTCACCAATTTTATTTGCCAAAAAGAAGGATGGAACGCTGAGATTGTGTATTGACTATCGAGCACTGAACATGGTCACAGTCAAAAACAAATACCCGATGCCAAGAATAAATGATTTATTTGATCAGCTCGCTCAGGCCAAGGTATTCTCAAAAATTGACTTAAGGTCAGGATACCATCAATTGAAGGTGCGAACGGAAGATATCCCCAAAACAGCCTTCACCTCCAGATATGGACTGTACGAGTTCACAGTGATGCCATTTGGATTAACTAACGCCCCAGCATATTTTGTTCACCTAATGAACAAAGTATTTATGAAGTTTATGGACAAGTTCGTCATGGTATTCGTCGACGATATTCTGGTATACTCCAAGACACCAGAAGAGCACGCAGAACATCTCAGGATTGTGCTAGGAGAGCTAAGAAAACACCAATTGTATGCCAAGTTCAGCAAGTGCGAATTTTGGCTAAGACAAGTAGGTTTTCTAGGCCACGTGCTGACTCAAGACGGTATCGCAGTGGACCCAGAGAAAGTTAAGGCCGTACTTGACTGGAAATCACCAGCCAGCGTAACGGACATACGGAGTTTCTTGGGAATGGCAGGATATTACCGCAGATTTATTGAAGGATTTTCCACCATAGCCAAGCCTATGACACAGTTGCTCAAGAAAGATAAGAAGTTTGAGTGGACAGAAGCCTGCGAGAAAAGTTTCCAAGAGCTAAAGCGGAAATTAACAACAGCACCGGTATTAATTGTACCCGACATACACAAGAATTTTGAAGTATATTGTGACGCGTCCAGAAATGGTCTCGGATGCGTGTTGATGCAAGAAGGCAAGGTTGTCGCCTACGCTTCAAGGCAACTTCGCAAGCATGAGGAAAATTATCCCACTCATGACTTAGAATTGGCAGCAATTATTCATGCACTCAAGGAATGGAGACATTTCTTACTTGGGAATCGATGTGAAATATATACGGATCACAAAAGTCTCAAATATATTTTCACGCAGCCAGAACTAAATTTACGGCAACGACGCTGGTTGGAATTGGTAAAGGATTATGATGTTGGGATCCATTACCATCCAGGGAAAGCAAATGTAGTGGCCGATGCCCTGAGTCGGAACCCCAGCTCCGACGGGAACTATCTGCACAGCTTGAGGCCCGAATTCCATCAAGAATTTGCCAAGCTCAACTTGATAATGGTAGCAGAAGGCACCATATCAAACTTGGAAATACAACCCAACCTTGTGAAGAAAATTAAAGAAGCTCAGCCCGGTCACCCCAGCATTGAAGGAATTAAAAGAAAGTTGAATATGGGCAAGGCCTCGAAATTCGTCATAGACAATGAAGGAATATTATGGTACGGAGAAAGGCTATGCGTGCCAAACATAGAAGACCTTAAATAGCAAGTTTTAGCTGAAGCACACACCACTCCATATTCGATCCACCCTGGAGGAACCAAAATGTATAAGGATATTCAGGAAAGATTTTGGTGGCACGGTATGAAGAGGGACATAGCCGCCTTCATTGCATGTTGCGACTCATGTCAATGCATAAAAGCTGAACATCAGAGACCAGCCGGACTACTGCAACCAAACAAAATACCTGAGTGGAAATGGGACGAAATAGGGATGGATTTTATTGTCGGACTACCTCGGTCACGACACGGGAATGATGCCATATGGGTCATCACTGACAGGTTGACCAAAGTGGCACACTTTATTCCAGTGAAGACAACCTACACCACTCAGAGGCTTGCCAGGATTTATCTTTCCCGCATAGTTTGTCTGCACGGTGTCCCGAAGACTATAATATCCGACAGAGGCACTCAGTTCGTCTCAAGATTTTGGGAGCATTTACAACAGGCTCTGGGAACCCAACTAGCCTTCAGTACCGCATACCATCCACAGACTGATGGACAAACAGAACGCGTAAACCAGATTTTAGAAGACATGCTGAGGGCATGTGTCCTCACCTACGGAACCAGTTGGGAAGAAAGCCTGCCATACGCCGAGTTCGCATACAACAATAGCTACCAGGCCAGCCTACAAATGGCACCATTTGAGGCCTTATACGGACGAAGGTGTCGTACCCCGTTAAATTGGTCAGAGACCGGAGACAGCCGCATCTTCGGACCAGACATGCTCAGAGAAGCCGAGGAAAAGGTCAAGCTAATCAGAGACCGACTTAAGACCGCTCAAAGTCGACAGAAGAGTTATTATGATCAGAAACATCGTAGGGTCAGCTTCGAACCCGGTGAGTTCGTATACCTGAGAGTATCCCCTATGAGAGGATTGCAACGATTCAGGATAAAAGGGAAGTTAGCACCAAGATTCATTGGACCATTTTGCATAGTGGCACGAAGAGGCACTGTAGCCTACCAGCTAGACTTACCCGAGGAATTATCCGATGTCCACGACGTGTTCCATGTGTCGCAATTGAGGAAGTACGTACGCAACCCAGAGAAACAAGTATCCCATGAAAACATTGATGTGCAGCCAGACCTCACTTATCGAGAACGTCCCGTAAGAATATTAGAGGAATCTGAAAGGAGGACCCGACAGAAGACCATCAAGTTTTTCAAAGTCCAGTGGAGCAATCACACCGACAGTGAAGCAACTAGGGAAAGCGAGGATTTTCTTCGGACTGAGCATCCACACCTATTTAAGGATCAGCTGAAATCTCGGGGACGAGATTTTTCCTAAGGGGGTAGGTGTTGTGACACTCTAAAATTTTTATTTGGTTTTTATCAAAATTTGTGGTTTTTGAGGAAAGACCTTGTTTTAAAAATTTTCTTTTTCAGAAAAACCTTCCACTTAAAAACTTCCTTTGCCTTGGCAAGGATTTTATTTTTTTCAAACTTTGGTGGTTGATCTTTTGAAAACTTCTTCTCTGTTGGTTCCCTCTCAAAATTTATTTTTGGGAGTTTAAATTATTTTTCTTTTAAAATAAAACTCTATGAAAATTTGGGATTTCCATATCTTGGAACCATCCTTGACTTAGCATTCTTGCCCATGTGATAAAACCTCTCCAAAACCTCCCCTACACCTTGTGATCAACCCAAGTTCTCTGTCCCAACTAATCCAAACAAGTTTTGGATTTTATTCTAATTATTTTCCCTCTCAAATCAATTCTGAAAATTATTTGGAGCCTTAGTGATTTTCAAAGCAAGTACTCTTTTTCATTTGAGTTTTGACCTCACACCAACTCCCCTGGATAGTCCTTTGTACCCACAACTCAGAACCATCTTGATCCACTCCTTCTCTTTTCAAATTTTTCAAAATTCAGTCTCTGCAAGTTTGGACCAGATTTGCCAAATTTGATGAAATTCATATCTACACTCCCCCAAAAATTCCACCAAAATTCAGGCAACCTATTTGAGCAATGAGAAGCCACTCCACCAAAAATCAGCTCATGGAAAAATCCCTACATGCCTGGAGCATTCTGTCGAACACCTGAGCTACACTGTTCCTTTGCAAATTCAGTAAGTTCAGTCTTCAGTGTCGTCTTCGTCCGTCAGTTTCAGTCACGCGGCCACAGTGCCCTTGGCACGTTCCTCGCCGCCTCTTCCTCTTGTCCGAAGCTTCACACGCGTGCGTGGAGCCTTCCTGGCGTCGGTAGCGCGCTGGCCCGCCCTCGCCGGCGTCTTCTGCAGCGTCGGGACCTCCCGTGGCGGCCGACAGGAGACACACCATGGCAGAACGCCGTTCAGCGCCGCCCAAAGCCCCCTGGCTCTCCGCGTGGCCTCATGCACGCCAGCGCACGCCCGTGGCACAGCCACCGTGGCCGGCAAGCACGGGACACGCTCTCCGCCGCCGACGGGCCCGCGCCATCCCCGTTCCGTCGAGCTCGCCCTTAACACCCAAACCCCGGCCAGTTTAGCACCAAAACGGACCCATTGAACCTCCGTGATGACGCTCAACCCCCTAACCACCCCGACCGAGCACTGCGCCACCGTAATCACTCGCCGGTGATCCCCGTTCACGGCAACCGCCTCGGACCGCCTATATAAAGGGGCCCCGAGCTCACTCTCGTGCACGCAGCATCACCACTCCTCACCAACACCCAGCCAGGCCACTAGGGGGACCTCGAGGAGGTCTCCTCCCCCAGCTACGACCGCCTCGCCCCGCCTCGGCCTCCAGCTCGATTCACTCTGGTGAGGCCATCTCCGGCGCCCAAACCTCGTCCGTAGCCCTCTTCCACACCTAGCACCCTAACCCCCTCGTCGATTTGAACCTTGCAGCCCTCTCCGGCGAACTCCATCCTCTTCCGAACCACCATCCGCCGGAGCAGGGGCCGCCGTTGACACAGTGCTCGCCGGCGACCACCACCACCACCAACTGACGCGGAATAGCGCCCTGAGCACGGAGGTACTCCTCGATCTCCCTGCCTCGCCGTGGATCGCCGCCGGCGACCACCGCGGCTCTCGGGCGCCGACGAGCTTCGTCCGCCCCGTTTGAATGTTTAAACCTGACAAGTGGGACCCCACCGTCAGCCTCTCTGCTCTCTCTTCTGAATCGTTTTCTGGAAGCGCCTTTGGGCAGAATGCGTTTTCTCTTTGGGCTGGCGTAGTTTCTGCCGAAGCGTTTTCTGTTCTTATAAACTAACCCCTGGAAATCTTCTGTTTCATTACAGATGAGTCCCTGGACAAAAACCTTTATAACTTTTAAACAGAAAAGTATTTTTGATTGATTCTTCTGCTGTTCTCTTTAAAATTTTGTCTAGTTTTTTATCAGATTTATTTGAAAATTATTTGAAGTACTTTCTGTGCACTCCTTGGTATTTACGATAGCGCATATATTTTCTTTATACCGTAGATACCGAAGGAGGTGACGGAGCCGCGAATTTCACCGAGCTAGGCTCCGACTACTCTGAACCAGGCAAGCATGTTTGAACTTTTGATATGATGAGTGTCTTGGCATGTTTTACATTTAGTTAGTTTCATGGCATGTTGAGAAGCATATCGATGAATGTTATTTTATGTGATAATGAGGTAAGTGAGTTCGATGATCCATACGTGGATGAATGTGAATATGAATGGCCATGTGTTGGCATGAGGATGGGTAAGATGGCAGTGTTGTAGCATGCCAGTCTTACGCCAGACTATGTGACTTCAGTGTCAAACCGTGTCGGTCCAGTTCCTCTCATTTTCTTCCCTGTACTACCACATGTTTTCCGCAAGGAATATGGTTTAGTAAGTTGCAAACCGCTTTTCTGGTACACACCAAAAGGAGAGGGATGATGGTTCCATGGCCCTGGATTAAAGCCAGTCATCCGGTCAGGGGGCATGGGTGTTTCCGGTTGGGACCGAGAGGGGGGCACCCCTTAGAGCGCGCGTATATAAATTTGATCCCATGCTATTCGAGATTGTGATCTCCCCGTCTCAAAAGTTTTTCTTGGACGATGTCTAGGGTGATTCCTAGCATCGAGAGGTAAGGATGGGTATGTACTGGTTAGCTGTGTTTTCTTCCGAAATACCGTAAACGGAACTAGTCCTTCGTGACTACGGAAATCCGTTGGCTGTGGGAATAATTTTGTACAAACTCTGCAGAGTCATATATCCCTCCAAATCATCTGTTCCATGTCCAAATTCGTATTATCTTGTCCTAACAATGACAGTGTTGATGACAGAGACTCCGGTGTTTCGCATGAGTGCTAATTCCGGAAATGATATTCCTGTGGATGGACTAACCCATTTATTCTTATGAATTAAAAGTTTATTATGATTATTTATCTGTCCATAAAAGCCCTTTCTGTGATGTCGCCCCGACGTCCGACTGTGGCATTTCTTTTCAAGCCCTTTCTGTGATGTCGCCCCGACGTCCGACTGTGGCATTTCTTTTCAAGCCCTTTCTGTGATGTCGCCCCGACGTCC
>LT934122.1:680878194-680892663 GCA_900231445.1 Triticum turgidum subsp. durum | reverse complement strand
TTCTCAAATATTCCAGAAACATCAGAACATCCATCAAAACCACTTTTCCGCCGATGTAACCTTCTGTTCTCGCGAGATCCCATATGGAGGCCTTTTCCGGTACTCTGCCGGAGGGGGACTCAACCACGGAGGGCATCTACATCAACACCATTGCCCTTCTGATGAAGTGTGAGTAGTTTACCACAGACCTACGGGTCCATAGCTAGTAGCCAGATGGCTTCTTCTCTCTCTTTGATCCGCGATGCCATGTTCTCCTCGATGTTCTTGGAGATCTATCTGATGTAATATTCTTTTGCGGTGTGTTTGTCAATATCCGATGAATTGTGGGTTTATGATCATATTATCTATGAATATTATGTGAGTCTCTTCTGAATTCTTATATGCATGATTTGATATCTTAATAATTCTCTTCGAACTATCGGTTGGTTTGGCCAACTAGATTGGTTTTTCTTGCAATGAGAGAAGTGCTTTGCTTTGGGTTCAATCTTGCGGTGCTCAATCCCAGTGACAGTAGGGGACATGACACGTATTGTATTGTTGCCATCGAGGATAACAATATGGGGTTTTTATCATATTGCTTGAGTTAATTCTGCTACATCATGTCACCTTGCTTAAGGTGTTACTCTGTTCTTATGAACTTAATACTCTAGATGCAGGCAGGAATCGGTCGATGTGTGGAGTCATAATAGTATATGCAGGCAGGAGTCGGTCTACTTGATACGGACGTGATGTCTATATTCATGATCATTGCCTTAGATATCGTCATAATTATTCGCTCTTCTATCAACTACTTGACAGCAATTTGTTCACACACCATAATATTTGCTATCATGAGAGAAGCCTCTAGTGAAACATATGGCCCCCGGGTCTATTTTACATCTTATAAGTTTCCAATCTACTATTTTGCAATCTTTTACTTTTCAATCTATAAACCGAAAACCCAAAAATATTTACTTTATAGTTTATCTATCTCTATCGGTTCTCACTTTTGCAAATAACCGTGAAGGGATTTGACAACCCCTTTATAGCATTGGGTGCAAGTTGTTTGATTGATTGTGCAGGTATTTGGCGATTTGTGCATAATCTCCTACTGGATTGATACCTTGGTTCTCAAACTAAGGGAAATACTTACTCTACTTTGATGTATCACCCTTTCCTCTTCAAGGAAAAAACCAACGCAAGCTCAAGAGGTACCAGGAAGAATTTCTGGCGCC
The DNA here is from genome assembly GCA_900231445.1 of Triticum turgidum subsp. durum. Lineage (NCBI taxonomy): Eukaryota > Viridiplantae > Streptophyta > Magnoliopsida > Poales > Poaceae > Triticum > Triticum turgidum. Next base: position 680,891,449 of record LT934122.1, on the reverse strand, counting down.
ATTACTGGGGAGATCTACGCCAAGTCAAGACCTACCAAGTACCCTTCATTAAACTCTCATCTCTTGCATTTACATTATTTGCCATTCGCCTCTCGTTTTCCTCTCCCCCACTTCTAAAACGATCTTCGAATTTCCATTCGTCTTGTTCGCTTGCTTCTTGGGTGCTCATGTGTTTGATGCATCTATGGCTAGTATCGGGGGGTATGAACCATGGAAAAGTTGGAATACCGTAGATATAACACCAATATAAAATTAGAATAAGATCACAACAGTACCTTGAGTGGTTATTTGCTTTGTTTTACTAACAGAGCTCATGAGATTTCTGTTGAGTTTTGTGTTATGAAGTTTTCAAGTTTTGGGTAAGGATTTGATGGACTATGGAATAAAGAGTGGCAAGAACCTAAGCTTGGGGATGCCCAAGGCACCCCAAGGTAAAATTCAAGGACGGCCAAGAGCCTAAGCTTGGGGATACCCCAGGAAGGCATCCCCTCTTTCGTCTTCATTCATCGGTAACTTTACTTGAGGCTATGTTTTTATTCACTACATGATATGTGTTTTGCTTGGAGTGTCTTGTATGATATGAGTATTTTATTTTTAGTTTGTCACAATCATCCTTGTTGTACACACCTTTTTAAGAGGGACACGCTTCAATCATGATTTATTAGAATACTCTATGTGCTTCATTTATATCTTCTGAGCTAGGCAATTTCGCTCTAGTGCTTCACTTATATCTTTTTAGAGCGCGGCGGTGGTTTAATTTTATAGAAATTGTTGAACTCTCTTGCTTCACTTATATTATTTTGAGAGTCCTTAAGAACAGCATGGTAATTTTCTTGGGTTATGAATTTAGTCCTAATATGATAGGCATCCAAAGGAGATATAACAAAAAATTTCATATATAGAGCACTGAATACTATGTGAAGTTTGACTCCTTGTAATTATTTTGAGATGTTAAGATGGTAATATTAGAGTCATGCTAGTGGTAGTTTGTGAGGTTAAAGAAATAATTGTGTTAAGGTTTGTGATTCCCGAAGCATGCACGTATCTCCTAACTATGTAACCGAATTGGAGCACTTTGTATTTTGAAGTGTTTGTCTTTGTGTGAAGGTCGGGGGCGTGCGATGGTTAACTCCTACCGATCTCCCCCTAGGGGCATGCGTCGTAGAACTTTGACTTGAGAGCTAATAGATTTTTCGAAATAAGTATGTGAGTTCTTTATGACTAATGATGAGTCCATGGATTATACGCACTCTCACCCTTCCACCTTGCTAGCCACTCTAGTGCCGCACAACTTCCGCCGGCGCATAAAACCCTCCTTATACATTTCTCAAAACAGCCACAATACCTACCTATTATGGCATTTCCATAGCCATTCCAAGATATATTGCCACGTAACTCCACAGTTCCGTTTATTATGACATGCTTCATCATTATTATATTGCTTTGCATGATTATGTAGTTGACATAGTATTTGTGGCAAAGCCACCGTTCATATTTTTATACATGTCGCTCTTGGTCATTGCACATACCGGTACACCGCCGGAGGCATTCATATAGAATCATATCTTTGTTCTAGTATCGAGTTGTAATATTGAGTTGTAAGTAAATAGAAGTGTGATGATCATCATTATTAAAAAATTGTCCCATGTGAGGTTATCAAATATAAAAGAGGCCAATGAAGCCCAAATAGATAAAAAAAGGCCAAAGAAGCCCAACAAAAAAAGAGGCCAAAGAGCCCAAAATAAAAAATAAAAAATAAGAGATAAGGGACAATGTTACTATCCTTTCCACACTTGTGCTTCAGAGTAGCACCATGTTCTTCATGATAGAGAGTCTCCTATGTTGTCACTTTCATATATTACTAGTGGGAATTTTCCGTTATAGAACTTGGCTTGTATATTCCAACGATGGGCTTCCTCAAATGTCCTAGGTCTTCATGAGCAAGCAAGTTGGTGCACACCCACTGGTTGTCTTTTTGAGCTTTCATACACTTATAGCTCTAGTGCATCCGTTACATGGCAATCCCTACTCACTTACATTGATAACGATTGATGGACATCTCCATAGTCCATTGGTTTGTCTAGTCGATGTGAGATTTTCTCCCTCCTTTTGTCTATTACCACCTTGTATTCCACCCATAATGCTATGTCCATGGCTCACGCTCATGTATTGCGTGAAGAGTTGAAAAGGTTTAAAAAGTAGAGTATGAAAGCAATTGCTTGATTGACACCGGGATAGGCATGATTTATACTTTGTGTTAAGAAGAGGGAGCATAAATGACTATATGATTTTGTAGGGATAACTTTCTTTAGCCATGTTTTTTTTGAAGCTTCGTAGAATACTTTTAGTATACTTGAAGTATTACTGTTTTGATATTGATAAATTTTTATTTTGAGTCTTATGGATCTGAACATTCATGCCACAATAAAGAATATTGCATTAATAAATATGTTGGGTAGCATTCCACATCAAAAATTCTGTTTTTATGAATTACCTACTCAAGGACGAGCAGGAATTAAGCTTCGGGATGCTCGATACATCTCCAACGTATCTATAATTTTTGATTGTTCCATGCTATTATGTTATCTGTTTTGGATGTTGTATATGCATTAATGCTATTTTATATGAATTTTGGGACTAATTTATTAACCCAGAGCCCAGTGCCAGTTTCTGTTTTTTCCTTGTTTTTGAGTTTTGCAGAAAAGGAATATCAAACGGAGTCCAAATGGAACGAGACTTTACGAGGATTTTTCTTGGACCAGAAGACATCCAGAGGATGGAGTACACTCCAGGGGAGCCTCGAGGCGTCCACAAGGGTAGAGGGCGCGTCCTGGGGGTAGGGCGCGCCCCCCTATCTTATGGGGCCCCCGAGACCCCCCTGACCTACTTCTTTCGCCTATAAATTCCCAAATATTCCAGAAACATTAGAACATCCATCGAAACCACTTTTCCGCCGCTGTAACCTTCTGTTCTCGTGAGATCCCATCTGGAGGCCTTTTCCGGTACTCTACCGGAGGGGGATTCACCACGGAGGGCATCTACATCAACACCATTGTCCTTTCGATGAAGTGTGAGTAGTTTACCACACACCTACGGGTCCATAGCTAGTAGCTAGATGGCTTATTCTCTCTCTTTGATCCTCAATACCATGTTCTCCTCGATGTTCTTGGAGATCTATCCGATGTAATATTCTTTTGCGGTGTGTTTGCAAGATCCGGTGAATTGTGGGTTTATGATCAGATTATCTATGAATATTATTTGAGTCTCTTCTGAATTCTTATATGCATGATTTGATATCTTAGTAATTCTCTTCGAATTATCGGTTTGGTATGGCCAACTAGATTGGTTTTTCTTGCAATGGGAGAAGTGCTTTGCTTTGGGTTCAATCCTGCGGTGCTCAATCCCAGTGACAATAGAGGGCATGACACATATTGTATTGTTGCCATCGAGGATAACAAGATGGGGTTTTCATCATATTGCTTGAGTTAATTCCGCTACATCGTTCGCTCGATCAACTTCAATTTTTTTTGGCCGAGCTGTTTTTTCAGGTCTCATAAATATGAAAAAATAACACACAAAATTCACGAATTACGAAAAAAGTTCATTGATTTTGAAAAGTGTTCAACAAATTTGAAAAAATCATTGAATTTTAAAAAGGTTCATCGATTTTGAAAAAAGTTCATCGAATTTTCTAAAAAATCATCAATTTTGAAAAAGTTCATCAAATTTGAAAATTCTATTTTGAAAAAAGTTCATCAAATTTTAAAATCTTCATTAATTTTGGAAAAAAATCATTGAATTTGATGAAAGTTCATGACATTAAAAAAATCATGATTTTAAAAATCACGAATTTGAACTAAGTTCATGCTTTTAAGAAAACAAAAAAAGAAAAATGAATAAGAACCGCAACCTGAGAAAGAATAAAAGAGAATAGGATCTATTTACGCACACGTGAGGTTGTGTCGTAGTGGTAAGTGTGCTGCTCTCTCCACCAAGAGCTCTTGAGTACGAACCCCGCCCGCGCACACATTTCTTGCTTCAGTTTGAACAGAAAAAAGCGGAAACGGGCCGGCAAACTGCTGAAGCGACGCACACGGGTACACCGATGACCGTTCGGGATGGGCCAGCCCGTTAAAATTATCAGCCATTCCGGTTTTGGGAACTTTCTAGCTGGTTCTCAGACGGTTTTCTCTGGTTTGGGGAACCTTCTAGGAGGTTCCTAAACCGGGTTTTTTTTCTTTTTTTTCCTGTTTTTTTCCTTTTTCTGTTTCTTTTTATTTCTTTTTTTCGTTTTTCTTTTTTCTGTTTTCAAGTTTATTTTAGTTTTTTCAAAAAAAAATTGAGTTGCTCATAAATTGTATGTTCCTGTTTCAAATTTTGTTCCCAATTTTTTTAAATGTTCACACTTTGAAAATAGTGTTTAGAAGTTCCAGATATGTTATTTCAAATTTTTGTTCACAAATTTAAAAAATGTTGTTGATTTCAAATTTTTTGTTCACCTTTTTTCTCTATTTCTTTTGTAATTCTTAATCTGTTTTTTCTTTCGATTTTTATTTTTCAGAATTCCAGAATTTGTTCGAAATTTTAAAAAATGTTCTGGAGTTTAATAATTGTTTCTGTTTTTTATTCTGTCCAGAAGTTCCAAAAAACTTAGTTATTTTTACAACATGTGCACACATTTGAAAAACTTTTCACCTTTAAAAAATGTTCATCAATTCAAAAAATGTTCCTATTTCAAAAAATGTTCGTAATTTTAAGAAAATGTTCGCCTTTTCAAAATATGTTCAAACTTTAGAAAATGTTCTATTTCTTTAATTTTTGTTCACATATTCCATTGATGATCATAATGTTGGCTTTTTTCTAGATTTTTTTTCAGAGTTTCAACTTTTGTTCACAGATGCAAAAAATGTTTCCTTTTGTCAAGAATGTTCTTGTTCTAAAATTGTCTCATTTTCCGACCTTTGTTCATAAATCTGAAAAAGTTCCTATTTTAATTTTTTCCGCAGATTTAAAAATTGTTTGTGTTTCTCAAAAAATTGGAATTGAAAAAAGGTTCCTGCTTTTCAAAATTTTGTTCACAAATTCACACATTCTTTCCATTTTAAATTTTAGTTACAATCTAAAAATTGGTCATTTTTCAATACTTGTTCGTGCTTTTTTGAAAACTGTTCAGAATTTCTTTTAATAGTATTCAGATTTTTATGTTGAAGTTCGAAAAAATGGAAAATATTTTGATATGTCGGTAATTTCAGTACTAATAGGTTCCGCGTTGAATGTTTGCCACTAGGTTTGATCAGCTAGGGTGGTTATCTATCGTATCTACAAGCGTATGGTCGCGATTTCGAATCCTGGTTGAGGCTGCTCCTTTTTGTTGTATTTTTTCACCACTGGCTGCTCCACGTGGGCTGGCCCAGACGAAGACCGCCCCTATGCGAAGCCCCGCCAATCTGCCGCAAAATGCGGCAGATAGGAGGTCCCAACTTCCCAGTCGACCAATCGCACACCTGACCGATACCAGATCGATAGATTGGGCCAGCCCAGCTGAGGGTGCGAATTCCAAAACCGGGTTTTTTTTTCTTTCTTTTTGCACTTTCTCGGTTTTGTTTTTATTTCTCGTTATTCTTTTCGTTTTTACCTATTTTATTTTTTAATTTTCAGTTTTCTTTATTGTTTCTTTTTTCTATTCTTTTCTAAAAATGTTCAAAATATTAAATAATTGTTCAATTTTTATAAACCATATTTTAAGTTTCCAAATTTGTTCATGTTTTTCAAAATTGTTCGCGTTTTTGCCAAAAATGTTCGGAATTTCTAAATTTGTTCAAGTTTTCAAACATGGTTATGAGTTGCAAATTTTGTTCAAGTTTTCAAACATTGTTCTTATTTTCAGAAAACGTTCGGAATTTCCAAAATTGTTCAGATTTTCCAAAAATGTTCTGAGTTTCAAAACATTATTCATGTTTTCAAAAATTGTTCAATTTGTCAAAATATTCTTGTAATATCAAAATTTGTTTAGGTTTTTCAAACAATGTTCTAATTTTCAAATTATTATTCACATTTTCTAAAATTGTGCACAATTTCAAAAATGTTTGGAGTTTAAAATTTTGTTTGCATTTTGAAAATTTGTTCGTGTTTTCCAAAATTGTTTGAGATGTTAATTTTTGTTCTCATTTTAAAAAATGAATTTCAAAATAGTTTACAATTTTTCAAAGATTGTTCATGTTTTAAAAAAATGTCATTTCCCAAAAATTGTTTGTGTTTTCACATTTGGTTTGAAATTTTGAAAAATTGTGTCTGTTTTAAAAAATTGTTCACATACTAGAAAAGTGTTCAGGATTTGAAAATTTGTGCATGTTCTTTTTAAAAATGGAGTAAAAAAATTTAGAATTCCAATTTTTATTTTTGTTTTCAAAACAATATTTGACATTTTTTTATTTTTTAAAATCACGAAACGATCAATCATTTTTGTAAAGATTGTTTTAAATGAGCCGTTTCGATGAGATCTAAAAATGCTCGCGCTCTTGCTATGTCATTATCAGCAGTTAGCTCCAGCGGTTAGTAGTACGCGTTGAGAACTCGCATGTCGCGAGTTCGATCCCTGTCGGGCTCCTCGCTATTTTTTTTTGCTTGCGCTCTCCTTCGTCTCTTGTTAGTGGGTCGGCCCAGTGGCCGTGTCCTCTGTGTGTCTGCTCGCTGTTGGACACAAAGAGCGTCCAATAGGAGCTCCTGCTTGCGTGATTGCTTATTACTCTATGTCCTATCTGGTGGGCTCAAAAGCAGGCAATTCAAATGACAAATTTCAAAGTCCTTTTTCTACTATGGGTTTCATCAATAGATACTAGGAAGACTTGGAGATAGCCTTGGTGTGTAACAGGTCTCCAAATTATGTCTCAGCAAGAGCTCATGCAGCAAAGGTAACGCGACTTCCCTTGCTATTGGCGACATGAAGTTGAATGTTGATGTTGGGCGGTCTAGACACGCTGGCAAAGGGGCAACAACAGTTGTATGTCAGGATGCTAGTGGCAAGTTTGTTGGAGCTTCAACAACGGTTTTCAATGATCTTGTTGATCCAACTAGCTTGGAGGCCCATGGATGCAATAAGGTGTTGGTCCTAGGATAAGATCTCATTACGAGATTAAGCATTGCATCCGACTGCTTGGAGGTAATAAGGAATATCACCAGCAAAGCAACATGTGTGTATGCTGCTATTCTTAAAGAGGCCAATTTTCGGCAAACAATGTTCCAAAGTGTTTCCTTCCGGCATGAGTATTGTGAAGCAAATGTTGAGGCACATTCATTGGCAAAAGCTTATTCTTCCCTTGATAGAGGGCGCCATCTATGGCTTGGGACTCCCCCTGTGATTGCATGTATCGCTATGCTTTTGAATGTTGAATAAAGCCTTGTTGCACTCAAAAGCTAGTTGTTTTCACATGGAGCGAATGCCTAAATGGTTTCCCTAAGGCTTTCTAGGGTTTACACTGCCCTCCGGTGGATCCCCGTGGGAGTGCACAAAATCATATCGATTTACTAGGGTTCTCCTTGGTGACGGAGAGTCCTATAGGTTTTCACGCGGCGGGTCTGTTTGGAACCGATGGTTTATCATGATGAAGCAAGATCACAAGGGGGTTGGTCATGGCGGAAATCGGGAGAAGCATGAGTTTGTCGATGTCGTAGATGGTCAATGCACAGGGAAAGATGGAGCTACAATCAATCCGTCAAAGGAGAAGAACGGATAATGAGGTGAGGGCAGTGAATAAGCGGCTATTATGGCGATGGTGGGTATGCTAGGGCACGGCTGAAGCCTAGTATGAAAATAGGCTCGAGGGGCTAAATATGCATGGAGAAGAAGTAGCCGAACTGGATTTCCGAAGAGCTGAGGAGATGATATAGGAGGTCAGATGTCTAGTGGGACTCTTTAGGATACATATATATGACGAAACCTTTCACCCGCTCGGCATATTTCAATGCCATGCCGATAGAGTGCACTTCAGCACATGAAGTGACACTCAAAGTGATGGCGGCAAATGTTCCTGGTGCTGTGGTGCAGTTTCAGTTCCTAGCCGGTTGGAAGAGGGTGATGGATGGCGACCCATGGATTTTTGTGGGGTAGATGTGCTAATGTACGACTATTAAAGGGAGGTGATATTCTGGTTTCGTCCCGCTTAGTTGGTCCTACATTATGTTTTTTTTTGGTTTTCGTCTAAAGGGAGGTGATATTCTTTGTTTCGTCCCGCTTAGTTGGTCCTACATTACTTTTTTTTTGGTTTTCGTCTGTGATGTGTCATCTGTACATGGTCTCATGCCTGGTTATTAGGTTCTTACGAGGTGAGATTATTCGATACTGTAGCGGCCGCTGCATCCTGCCTACTCCAAGATTTGAGAAAAAAAATCACCCCAACCAAAAGCCCATTATAGAAAAAGGTTTGCGTTGCTGATCAGTACATAGCTAGCCTCAAGATCGATCAAGCCGGCGTCGTGGTCAATACGTATATTTTCATGCGCGTCAATATGTATGCCGTATTTTCATAAGCCTCGAGCCAATATTTTCATAAGCCTCGAGCCTATTTTCATACTAGGCTTCAGCCGTGCCCTAGCATACCCACCATCGCCATAATACCACTTATTCACTGCCCGATATACGGCATACATATTGACTGGGGATCCCCGTATACGGCATACATATATAGCCGCTTATTCACTGCCCGTATATGGCATACATATACGGCATACCTAGTACTCCCTCCGTCCGGAAATACTTGTCCCAGAAATGAATGTATCTAGATGTATTTTAGTTATAGATACACCCATCTGTATCCATTTCTATGACAAATATTTCCGGACGGAGGGAGTATGAAAATAGGCTCGAGGCTTATGAAAATATATATGTATACGGGGATCCCCAGTCAATATGTATGCCGTATGCGTGTCAATACGTATGCAGTATGCGTGTATCCTCAAGATCGATCAAGCGGGCATCGTGGTGTTACGAGCGTAAGACGTGGAGTTTCTGCTCCCGAGCTCAGAAAAAAATCAAAACAAATACTAGAAAAATTCAAAAAATTCCAAATGTTGTTTGGGTGGTAGATAATTGATGCGTGAGGTGCTCTCGGCAAAAAAGACAAAATCGGGTCTGTAAAAATGTTTACTGTTCACATACTGTTCTGACCTGATTTGTCTTTCTTTTCCGAGAGCTACTCGAATGTCCAAATAAGTTGAAATTTTTGGAGCGGACCTCACATGGCAAATATCTATCACAAAAAATGGAATTTTTTGAATTTTTCTAGTATTTATTTTGATTTTTTTCTGAGCGGGAGCAGATGAGCCTGGGCACTGAATTGGATATCTAAACGGGGAACAAGCAAAAAATGTAGAAAGTATGTTAATTTAATATAATATGACATGGAACAAACAAAAATTATACATAAGTTTGAGGTGTATCATGCCCCCTCCCCCAGCCATTGGGGTGGGATGTTGTGCCCCCTCCTTCGCCTCCGGGTGCTGCCGCTGCCATGGGAGAGAGGTCAAGAGTCCTGCAAATTTCTTGTCTGGAGATTTGAGCTAATGTAAAATTTTATATGAACATCGTGAAAAGAAACACTGAGAAAACTTATTATAGGATTCAGTCCTACACATCAAACAATGAAAAATCTACATGGAACAAAATCCTAAATAATCTAATCATGCAACTGCTTGTGGAAATTCTTTGAATAAAAGGAAATGTCCTATAATTCTGTGTTTTTCGTGCGCAGCATCCAAGTCCTTTATTCTTGTAGGAACATGCCATGATTTTTCAGTCTTAACATTTTCTACTCCAACGTTTTTGGAATCATGCGTTCCAAAGGGGCCCTTAGCTTTTACCATTCCCAACAAGTAAGAGAAAAATATTCTATCTACTTCTTGAAAAATATAAATAGTAACATACTGATGTGCTCATCCAAAATCAGGTCAGTCATTTTTTGTTGTTGATGCAAACAACAAAACCATAGCAATCATCGGAGGATATGACAAAAAATGCAATTAACCAACTGTAATCATCCTAGAACACAAGAACTTCTTTTGGGCACAAATAGCCAACGTGCAATGTCCCTAACCCCACATCACGTCATATAAATCATGTGTTCAAAACCCAAGTGCAGAGGTCGTTGATAATGTGTTCAAAACCCAAGTGCAGAGGTCGTTGATAAACTGATCGATCGTCGCAAATCTTCAGCAAAGTTGCAGAGCTGCTCCCGAATGGAGCTCATCGTCGCGCCGGAACTGGCCGCTGGGGACGGACCACTGTGCAGCAGCCCCAACTCTTGCTGCGAGCTCCTCGGCATGTACCCCGCGCCGGCGGCAACCAGGGACAGGAACACTGCTGTTTTCTACGTGCATTTTCTTCTTCAAGCAAAGCTGTTGTCAGCAAAGTTTGTATTTCGGTGTCCATGAAAAACAGAGATTGCCGTGGCTCTCATAAATACTACTCCCTCCGTTCTGAATTACTTGTCTTAGATTTGTCTATATACGGAGGTATCTAGCACTAAAATGAGTCTAGATACATCCGTATCTAGACAAATCCAAGACAACTAATTCGGAACGGAGGGAGTACAACATAGGAAAAATAACAGACCATCATTCGAACGGAATATTGACTGTATTCAACATAAGCACGTTACTGCACGACCACAACATAGATGTTCTTATTTTATCCAATTCATTTGTCGAAAATAGCTAAATGAGTCGTTCCAACAAATTGGTAGCCGAGATACATTTTTGCAGAATATGCAATAGCGCCGACGTAGTAGCTACTACTGGCGTCTTTGAGATAGAGGTTCATCTTCAACTCAACCTAATGAGCGGAAGTGAATAACAGGAGAAGCCGTAGCCGAAGCTGCTGTCATCTTCTCGCTCAACAAATCAAGCTCCTTGCTTGTCCGTGGATAACCCGAAGGACGAAGCGCCACCTGAGGAAACTTTTCGAAACACAATGGGCACACCTTCCTGGCGTACAGGGATACCTCCCTGATGTTCACAGCAGCTTGAATGACGCGTCTAATGTATCCGATGAAATTGTCATCGGACTGGAAGCCGTAGATAGTCAGCCTTGCCAGATTCTTCTGCTTAAAATGAGGATCAGATGGTTCCCACTTCACATCCGTTTTCTTGGAGACGCTCTTTTGTGACTCGATTCGGCACTTATGGTCCCATACTGTGATGCAAAGCTCCTCTAGGTATGGTGCCGCTTCAAGAAGAAAGAGTGTCCAGGAGATATCACATTCTTCGCGAAGATGATCCAGATTCACAAACCGTAGTTTGGCAAGCACAGGAGCAAGCACTTTTTGGCATTCTGGTTGAATCCAAATCTGTGAGAGATAAAACAAATTAGAAGTAATAATGCATGCAAGTTGTGCATAAATTGTGCATCATACAGTTAATGAGAATGGGATAGAAATGATTAGAGTGAGTTACCTTTTCACTTCGAAACTCCAGATACAAATCGCTTACAGTGGGGGCATTAGCAAGCAGCTTGCTTAAGTTGAGTGTCTTGCCTGATAAGTATGGACAAGCAAGACTGAGCTTCGAAAGCTGAGGGACAAAACCAAGAACCAAGGGATTGTCATCATACTGCCAATCCCTATAGGACATCCGCTGGAGCTTTGGTAGACAGGCAAGCTCCACTGTTTCAAATCTCCCAAAGATGATAACAAGCTCAACTAGTTGAGCGTGTTCTACATGGAGCACCGAACGGACCCCCTCGTCAACCTCGAAGAAAGACAAGAACTCCAACCGCTTGCAATGGCTAAGGATGTTGGATATATCTGATTTACCAAACCTCATATTCCGTAGATGCAGCCGCGTGAGACCAGCAAATGCATCCGGACAACCACGAACAAAATCATTGAATTTCTCGGCATAGAGCAGGCGATGGGCATCAGTGCAATGGCTGAAATCCTTTTGTGTCATGATCTCAAACTCAGCTGCATCCAATTTCTGGGTCACCATGGCGAGGCCAACAGATTTGCCGATGGAAAGACAGCGAGAGGGAACCAAGAAAAATTTGAGCTTCAGCTTGCGAATGGTGATCTCTGGAGACCTCATACTAAGGATCTTGTTCGTCACATCAGCCACAACACCATCCATTTGAATCAAATCTTGAGAGCTGAGATCAATTACGATCTGTGAGAGCATAGCGGGCAGCTTCTGCATTTGCTTTGACAGGATGCAGGTTTTTACGGCATCAAGCGTACCCACCCTCTCGAGGATGTTGAGCAGCACGTCATTGGGCAACTCGCTTAGCCTGTCCTCCCCATTACCAGCTGCTTTCTTCAACCGTGTTTTCACCGTCTCAAGGACTTTGACCACAACATCACTTGGCAGCTCGCTTAGCCTTTCCTCCCCATAATAAGCTGCTTTTTTCGACTGTGTTAAGGGGACGGATTAATCATCGGTGATAGATCGATAATTTGTACTCCCTCGTTCCAAATTACTCGTCATGGTTTTAGTTCAAATTTGAACTAAAACAACAACGAGTAATTTGGAACAGAGGGAGTAAGAACAAATGAAGCAAAAAAATAAAAATAAAACGACTTACATCACGGCTGCGGCGGCGACCTCTGTTGAACTTCATGGCGATCCGATCTCAAATGGAACAAAACAGACAACTTACAGCGACAAACAAAACGCAAAGAAATAATTATATTCTTGAAACGACGCTCCGGCCCAGCGCTTATTATAGCCTCGTCCTGATCCGATTCAGGCTGGCATACAATTCGTAAATCGACGGATTTACTATTGTCTCGCAAGGGGCGGACATATAAAAACAGCACCTTTTTCTAATACAAACCGAAATCGGTCTCTTTCTTCTACGACGAATCCGATTACACAACGAGACTGGCACCTGTTCCTTACTTGTTCCAATCCGAGCACAGAACGAACTTGAGATTCCTTCATCTACGGCCGCCAGATTTAAGGGCAGAAGAGGTTTGGGCCCAAATATTGCGAGAAGAGTTGCGGGCGCCGCCGCCGCCGCCGGCGGTCGATGGGTGTGGAGGTTGGGTGGGGATGGAACAAGGTTAGGGCAGACGATGGATCTGGTATATCTGCGCTGTGGTGGATCTGGGCATGGCTAACCTACAAGCTTGGGCCAGAGGCCCATTTCAACACAAGAGTAGGCCCGCGAGAAAAAAGAGATAAGCCTGTTCTGTAGCCCAGGAGCAACTCAACGTAGCACTCAAAAAAAAAAAGGAGCAACTCAACGTCGCAACTCGTAAGTACCCAT
>LT934122.1:680808084-680871385 GCA_900231445.1 Triticum turgidum subsp. durum | reverse complement strand
GCCCCTGGGCGCCAAGCGCTCTGCCATGCGCAAGAGCGCGCGCTTCGCTGAGCCCGTGTCCACGCCGCGAGCTAGACGTTGGAGAAGCGCTCCTCCTCCTCCTACGGCCAGGGCGTGCTACGGACCGCCTCCACGCGTGCGCACACCCGCCTACGCCCTTTCGCCGCTGCCTCTCGCACCGGCCGCCAGCGAGGGCATCGTGGAGTGCGCGGGCGGGGGCGCCGCTCCCCCCTGCTCGCTTGCGTCCACGGGGACAACCACTGGGAGGACGAAGAAGACGAGCCCCTCCCCGCTCGGCCATGCGCGCGCAAGCCCCTCCCCGGCCACGCGAGCGCGAGCCCCCGCCCTGGCCATGCTTGCTCCGCCACGGCCGCGCGAACGCGAGCCTCGCCCCGGCCATGCACGCTCCGCTCCCCGCCGGCCACGAGCCCCTCCCTGGCCATGCGTGCTCCGCTCCGACTGTGTGTGGTAGGTGGTGGAAGGAAAAGGAGAGGAGAGAGGAGAAAGAAAAGAGAGAAAGGAGAGAAGAGAGGACAGAGAGGGGAGAGAGAGGGGCTGGCAAGTGGGCCTGTGCATGCAAAAAAGACATGCCGGCATCCCCAGCTGCCCCGGAGGGAACTGGCTTTGGGGTGGGTGTGTCAGCGGTAACTTTCGCCAAATCCGGTGCAAAACAGGTTTCTGGGGGCCCGGGTGGGGCGTTTTTTGCCCGCGGGCGTCCAAAAAGTGGCTTGGGTGGGCTTCTTGGGGGCATGGCTATAGATGCTCTGAAACCAAACATTTCATTAATATGCAAGGCTTGTGTATCATTGCATTGATAGAAGAAATTAGAATGAGTACAGAAGGTGGTACAACACATGGCACGGATGCAAGAGATGTGAACATGGTATCCGAAATAGAGAGATATGATAAACTCGACCCAAGCAAAGAAAAACACAACTAAACTCATTGACCAGAGAAACAATCTAACCAACAACTAGACAACCGACATCTCATATGTCAGCACCGAGGACGTCGCGAGCAAACAAAGACAGCGTCTTCACGAAGGAGAATGACGTCAAGACACCGCCGTTTTCCGATCCAGAAAACCGGACCTAGAGTTTCCCCTAATGCTCGAAGAGGAGCACAGATAGTGGCCATGGCAGCGCCTCCAAGAAGGGGACGACACCCGCAAGTATTGTCGTTGCCAGCATAGAATGCAGGGATTTTGCCCTGGCCAAATTCCGAGCAATTCCAAGCCCTTGAAGCACGTGTCAGAGAAGAGGAAGTCAAGTATAGGCCGAAACTGTGACCGTGGGAAGGGGAGCTATGCCCGATGACGAAGGAGGCATCGGGTGCCGCTGGACGTGCGAGCTCCAGAGGAGGGCAATGTTGCATGGTTGAGCAGAGTGAGAGGTGGCAGGATCCCCGACAAGCTAGGATCTGGAAAGGAGCGCATATCAAGGCCACCGGGACCGGAGCAGAAAAGCATCAGCGAGCCCAAGGAGCTAGAAGGGGACGCAACTCAAGGAGGGTGCCAAAAACATTGATACACCGGGATGGACGACCAACCAACACTAGTAGAAAACAGGGCTTTGGTTCAGGCCGGGTCAGCCCATTAGTCTCGGTTCAGCCCAGAACCGGGACCCATGGGGGCATAGGTCCCGGTTCATGAGGCCAGTGGGCTGGCTGGGCCATCATGGGGCATGGTCCCGGTTCGTTTGGCCCCTTTAGTCCCGGTTCCAGCCACGAACTGGGACCAACGAGTTGCCTATATATACCCCCTCGCCCGTGAGCAGAGCACCCCACTGCTCTGTTTTTCTGGCCGGTCGTTGGAGAGCTTTGTGGTGCTCTAGCTCACCTCCTATGCACATGAGGTGTTCGATGAAATGCCCGAGCCACACTTAAGCTTTCTCCTCTCGAAGCTCTTTGTCCAAGCTCCATTTTCCTCGAGATTTGTCTAGGTTTGGTGGTCCATCCTGTCCCGTCCCCGTCCTCACCACCGTTGATCGCCCGCGCCAATCTCGTCACCTGCACCACCGTGGTGAGCCTCTTGATCTTATCTTCTTTCTAAAAGAAAAGTTCTTACTTGTATGATTTAGATAGATACTTGTGTAGTTTTCTTATTTATTATTGTTTGTTATTATATAGTGCGATGGTTTTGGTATCCGCCTCCGTCGGCCCTCGTCCTGTCTATGATTCAGATGTGGTATATATATTTTCTTTTATAACTATTAGTTCCATTTAGTATTTATGACAATTATGCTGAGCAACATGACATAGATTTTTTATCTAGGAGGTATGTGAACCGGAAATTCCAACCGCCGTATTGTCGAGAGGTTAAATTTAGTTGAAGAAGAAAACAACTACTTGAAGGAAAAATTGAAAAAAAATTGAGGAGGAGAAGATGATATTGGAGTTGCATGTTGCGGATGTCGTCGATGATCACAAGATCGAGATGGATGCAATGCGCTTGAAGATTAGAAAGATTAGAAAATATGTCATTCATACCGAGGCTTGGTATCATTATGCCGTTGGATCAATTGTTACCTTGGTTATGGTTATGATCGCATTTGTTGTTGCATTGAAATGTTTTACATAGTTTCAATGTATGGTTTAATTAGATGCTCTGGAGAGCTATATGTTGTTCAATGAGAACTATGTATGTACTTTGGGTTTAATGTGATCATGAACTTCTATTAATTTGGTCACTTATCTATTCATAATGTACACAGAGATGAACCAACAATGGATGTACGGTAACAGACGCACCCCCGAGTACATTAAGGGCGTTAATAATTTTCTCGCAGTGGCTGAGGCAAACAAGCAGAATGGTTTTATGTGTTGTCCATGCCCTATATGTGGGAATACGAGGTCTTACTCTGACTCGAAAACCCTTCACACCCATCTTTATAAGGGTTTCATGCCACACTATAATGTTTGGACCAAGCATGGAGAAAGAGGGGTTATGATGGAAGACAGCGAAGAAGAAGATGATGATGAAAACAATGTGCCCGCTGAATACGGTGATGCCGCAACAGGGGAAGATGAAGATCATGTTGGGGAACATTGCAGAAAATTAAAATTTTTCCTACGGTTTCACCAAGATCCATCTATGAGTTCATCTAAGCAATGAGTCAAGGGAGTGAGTTTGCATCTATATACCACTTGTAGATCGTGTACGGAAGCGTTAGAGGGAGCGGTGATGATGGAGTCGTACTCGCCGTGATTCAGATCACCGGAGATCCTAGCGCCGAACGGACGGCACCTCCGCGTTCAACACACGTACGGAGCGTGTGACGTCTCCTCCTTCTTGATCCAGCAAGGGGGAAGGAGAGGTTGATGATGATGGCTCCAGCAGCAGCACAACGGCGTGGTGGTGGTGGAACAGCAGCACTCCGGCAGGGCTTCGCTAAGCACGTGACGGAGGAGGAAGAGGTGTAGCAGGGGGAGGAGGCGCCAGGACTTCAGGGTGCGGCTGCCCCTCTCCCCCCTCCCTTTATATAGGCCCTGGGAGATTCAATCTCCCAAGGGGGCGGCGACCAAGGGGGGAGGAGTGCCCCCCAAGGCATGTGGTGCGCCCCCCACCCTAGGGTTTCAACCCTAGGCGCAGGGGGTGGGCCTAGGGGGGCGCACCAGCCCACTATGGGCTGGCTCCCCTCCCACTTCAGCCCATGGGGCCCTTCGAGATGGGTGGCCCCACCCGGTGGACCCCCGGGACCCTTCCGGTGGTCCCGATATAATACCGGGTGACCCCGAAACTTTCCCGATGGCCGAATTACCACTTCCTATATATAATTCTTTACCTCCGGACCATTCCGAAACTCCTCGTGACGTCCGGGATCTCATCCAGGACTCCGAACAACATTCGGTATACTGCATACTCATATTCATACAACCCTAGCGTCACCGAACCTTAAGTGTGTAGACCCTACGGGTTCGGGAGACACGTAGACATGACCGAGACGGCTCTCGGGCAATAACCAACAGCGGGATCTGGATACCCATGTTGGCTCCCACATGCTCCTCGATGATCTCATCGGATGAACCACGATGTCAAGGATTCGAACAACCCCGTATACAATTCCTTTTGTCATTTAGTATGTTACATGCCCGAGACTCGATCGTCGGTATCCCAATACCTCGTTCAGTCTCGTTACCGGCAAGTCACTTTACTCGTACCATAATGCATGATCCCGTGACCAAACACTTGGTCACTTTGAGCTCATTGTGATGATGCATTACCGAGTGGGCCCAGAGATACCTCTCCGTCATACGGAGTGACAAATCCCAGTCTCGATCCGTGTCAACCCAACAGACACTTTCGGAGATACCTGTAGTGTACCTTTATAGTCACCCAGTTACGTTGTGACGTTTGGTACACCCAAAGCACTCTTACGGTATCCGGGAGTTACACGATCTCATGGTCTAAGGAAGAGATACTTGACATTGGAAAAGCTCTAGCAAAACGAACTACACGATCTTGTGCTATGCTTAGGATTGGGTCTTGTCCATCACGTCATTCTCCTAATGACGTGATCCCGTTGTCAATGACATCTAATGTCCATAGTCAGGAAACCATGACTATCTGTTGACCAACGAGCTAGTCAACTAGAGGCTTACTAGGGACATATTTTGGTCTATGTATTCACACGTGTATTACGATTTCCGGATAATACAATTATAGCATGAATAAAAGACAATTATCATGAACAAGGAAATATAATAATAATTCTTTTATTATTGCCTCTAGGGCATATTTCCAACAGTCTCCCACTTGCACTAGAGTCAATAATCTAGTTACATTGTGATGAATCGAACACCCATAGAGTTCTGGTGTTGATCATGTTTTGCTCGCGGAAGAGGTTTAGTCAACGGATCTGCGACATTCAGATCCGTATGTACTTTGCAAATATCTATGTCTCCATCTTGAACATTTTCACGGATGGAGTTGAAACGACGCTTGATGTGCCTGGTCTTCTTGTGAAACCTGGGCTCCTTGGCAAGGGCAATAGCTCCAGTGTTGTCACAGAAGAGTTTGATCGGCCCCGACGCATTGGGTATGACTCCTAGGTCGGTGATGAACTACTTCACCCAAATTGCTTCATGCGCTGCCTCCGAGGCTGCCATGTACTCCGCTTCACACGTAGATCCCGCCACGACGCTCTGCTTGCAGCTGCACCAGCTTACTGTTCCACCATTCAACATATACATGTATCTGGTTTGTGACTTAGAGTCATCTAGATCTGTGTCGAAGCTAGCGTCGACGTAACCCTTTACGACGAGCTCTTCATCACCTCCATAAACGAGAAACATGTCCTTCGTCCTTTTCAGTTACCTTAGGATATTTTTGACCGCTGTCCAGTGTTCCTTGCCGGGATTACTTTGGTACCTGCCTACCAAACTTACGGCAAGGTTTACATCAGGTCTGGTACACAGCATGGCATACATAATAGATCCTATGACTGAGGCATAGGGGATGACGCTCATCTCTTCTTTATCTTTTGCCGTGGTCGGGCATTGAGCTGAGCTCAATCTCACACCCTGCAATACAGGCAAGAACCCCTTCTTGGACTGATCCATTTTGAACTTCTTCAAAATCTTATCAAGGTATGTGCTTTGTGAAAGACCTATGAGGCGTCTTGATCTATCCCTATAGATCTTGATGCCTAATATGTAAGCAGCTTCTCCAAGATCCTTCATTGAAAAACACTTATTCAAGTAGGCCTTAATGCTGACCAAGAATTCTATATCATTTCCCATCAAAAACATGTCATCTACATATAATATGAGAAATGCTACAGAGCTCCCACTCACTTTCTTGTAAACGCAGGCTTCTCCATAAGTCTGCATAAACCCAAACGCTTTGATCATCTCATCAAAGCGAATGTTCCAACTCCGAGATGCTTGCACCAGCCCATAAATGGATTGCTGGAGCTTGCATACTTTGTTAGCATTCTTAGGATCGACAAAACCCTCCGGCTGCATCATATACAGTTCTTCCTTAAGATGCCCGTTAAGGAATGCCGTTTTGAAGTCCATCTGCCATATCTCATAATCATAGTATGCGGCAATTGCTAACATGATTCGGATGGACTTAAGCTTCGCTACGGGAGAGAAAGTCTCATCGTAGTCAATCCCTTGAACTTGCCGATAACCCTTAGCGACAAGTCGAGCTTTATAGATGGTAATATTACCATCCGCGTCCGTCTTCTTCTTAAAGATCCATTTGTTTTCTATCGCTCGCCGATCATCGGGCAAGTCAGTCAAAGTCCATACTTTGTTTTCATACATGGATTCTATCTCGGATTTCATGGCTTCTAGCCATTTGTTGGAATCTGGACCCGCCATCGCTTCTTCATAGTTCGAAGGTTCACCATTGTCTAACAACATGATTTCCAGGACAGGGTTGCCGTACCATTCTGGTGCGGAACGTGTCCTTGTGGACCTACGAAGTTCAGTAGCAACTTGATCTGAAGTACCTTGATCATCATCATTAATTTCCTCTTCAGTTGGTGTAGGCATCACAGGAACATTTTCTTGAGCTGCACTACTATCCTGTTCAAGAGGTAGTACTTCATCGAGTTCTACTTTCCTCCCACTTATTTCTTTCGAGAGAAACTCTTTTTCCAGAAAGGATCCGTTCTTGGCAACAAAGATCTTGCCCTCGGATCTTAAGTAGAAGGTATACCCAATGGTTTCCTTAGGGTATCCTATTAAGACGCATTTTTCCGACTTGGGTTCGAGCTTTTCAGGTTGAAGTTTCTTGACATAAGCATCGCATCCCCAAACTTTTAGAAACGGCAGCTTAGGTTTCTTCCCAAACCATAATTCATACGGTGTCATCTCAACGGATTTAGACGGTGCCCTATTTAAAGTGAATGTAGCTGTCTCTAGAGCATATCCCCAAAATGATAGCGGTAAATCGGTAAGAGACATCATAGACCGCACCATATCCAATAGAGTGCGATTACGACGTTCGGACACACTGTTTCGCTGAGGTGTTCCAGGCGGCGTGAGTTGTGAAACGATTCCACATTTTTTAAGTGTGTACCAAATTCGTGACTTAAATATTCTCCTCCACGATCCGATCGTAAGAATTTTATCTTTCGGTCACGTTGATTCTCTACTTCATTCTGAAATTCCTTGAACTTTTCAAAGGTCTCAGACTTGTGTTTCATCAAGTAGACATACCCATATCTACTCAAGTCATCAGTGAGAGTGAGAACATAACGATATCCTCCGCGAGCCTCAACACTCATTGGACCGCACACATCGGTATGTATGATTTCCAACAAGTTGGTTGCTCGCTCCATTGTTCCGGAGAACGGAGTCTTGGTCATTTTGCCCATGAGGCATGGTTCGCATGTGTCAAATGATTCATAATCGAGAGACTCCAAAAGTCCATCAGCATGGAGCTTCTTCATGCGCTTGACACCAATGTGACCAAGGTGGCAGTGCCACAAGTATGTGGGACTATCGTTATCAACTTTACATCTTTTGGTATTCACGCTATGAATATGTGTAACATTACGCTCGAGATTCATTAAGAATAAACCATTGACCATAGGGGCATGACCATAAAACATATCTCTCATATAAATAGAACAACCATTATTCTCGGATTTAAATGAGTAGCCATCTCGTATCAAACGAGATCCAGATACAATGTTCATGCTCAAACTTGGCACCAAATAACAATTATTAAGGTTTATAACTAATCCCGTAGGTAAATGTAGAGGTAGCGTGCTGACGGCGACCACGTCGACCTTGGAACCATTCCCGACGCGCATCGTCACCTCGTCCTTCGCCAGTCTCCGCTTATTCCGCAGCTCCTGCTGTGAGTTACAAATATGAGCAACGGCACCGGTATCAAATACCCAGGAGTTACTACGAGTACTGGTAGGTACACATCAATTACATGTATATCAAATATACCTTTAGTGTTGCTGGCCTTCTTATCCGCTAAGTATTTGGGGCAGTTCCGCTTCCAGTGACCCTTCCCCTTGCAATAAAAGCACTCAGTCTCAGGCTTGGGTCCATTCTTTGACTTCTTCCCGGCAACTGGCTTACCAGGCGCGGCAACATCTTTGCCGTCCTTCTTGAAGTTCTTCTTACCCTTGCCCTTCTTGAACTTAGTGGTCTTATTGACCATCAACACTTGATGTTCTTTCTTGATTTCAACCTCTGCCGACTTCAGCATTGAAAAAACTTCAGGAATGGTCTTCACCATCCCCTGCATATTATAGTTCATCACAAAGCTCTTGTAGCTTGGCGGGAGCGACTGAAGGATTCTGTCAATGACCGCCTCATCCGGCAGGTTAATGTCCAGCTGGGACAGGCGGCTGTGCAACCCAGACATTTTGAGTATATGCTCACTGACAGAACTATTTTCCTCCATCTTACAACTATAGAACTTGTCGGAGACTTCATATCTCTCGACCCGGGCATGAGCTTGGAAAACTAGTTTCAGCTCCTCGAACATCTCATATGCTCCGTGTTGCTCAAAACGCTTTTGGAGCCCCGGTTCTAAGCTGTAAAGCATGCCGCACTGAACGAGGGAATAATCATCAGCACGTGTCTGCCAAACTTCAAATCGTCTTGCAGTGCTGGGAGAGCAGGTGAGTCACCTAACAGTGCTTCGAGGACATATGCTTTCTTGGCAGCTATGAGGATGATCCTAAGGTTCCGGACCCAGTCCGTATAGTTGCTGCCATCATCTTTCAGCTTGGTTTTCTCTAGGAACGCGTTGAAGTTCATGTTGACATGAGCGTTGGCCATTTGATCTACAAGACATATTTTGCAAAGATTTTAGACTAAGTTCATGATAATTAAGTTCATCCAATCAAATTATTTAATGAACTCCCACTCAGATTTGACATCCCCTTAGTCATCTAAGTGTTACACGATCCGAGTCGACTAGGCCATGTCCGATCATCACGTGAGACGGACTAGTCATCGTCAGTGAACATTCTCATGTTGATCGTATCTTCCATACGACTCGTGTTCGACCTTTCGGTCTCCGTGTTCCGAGGCCATGTCTGTACATGCTAGGCTCGTCAAGTTAACCCTAAGTGTTTTGCATGTGTAAAACTGTCTTACACCCGTTGTATGTGAACGTAAGGATCTATCACACCCGATCATCACGTGGTGCTTCGAAACGATGAACTTTAGCAACGGTGCACAGTTAGGGGAGAACACTTCTTGAAATTGTTGTAAGGGATCATCTTATTTACTACCATTGTTCTAAGTAAACAAGATGCATAAAACATAATAAACATCACATGCAATTATATAAAGTAGTGACATGATATGGCCAATATCATATAGCTCCTTTGATCTTCATCTTCGGGGCTCCATGATCATCTTGTCACCGGCATGACACCATGATCTCCATCATCATGATCTCCATCATCGTGTCTTCATGAAGTTGTCATGCCAACGACTACTTCTACTTCTATGACTAACGCATTTAGTAATAAAGTAAAGTAGTTTACATGGCATTCTTCAATGACACGCAGGTCATACAAAAATAAAGACAACTCCTATGGCTCCTGCCGGTTGTCATATTCATCGACATGCAAGTCGTGATTCCTATTACAAGAACATGATCTCATACATCACAATATGTCATTCATCATTCATCACAACTTCTGGCCATATCACATCACATGACAATTGCTGCAAAAACAAGTTAGACGTCCTCTAATTGTTGTTGCATCTTTTACGTGGCTGCAATTGGGTTCTAGCAAGAACGTTTTCTTACCTACGAATAACCACAACGTGATTTTGTCAACTTCTATTTACCCTTCATAAGGACCCTTTTCATCGAATCCGCTCCAACTAAAGTGGGAGAGACAGACACCCGCCAGCCACCTTATGCAACTAGTGCATGTTAGTCGGTGGAACCGGTCTCACGTAAGCGTACGTGTAAGGTTGGTCCGGGCCGCTTCATCCCACAATACCGCTGAAGCAAGATAAGACTAGTAGCGGCAAGCAAGGTGACAAGATCTATGCCCACAACAAAATTGTGTTCTACTCGTGCAATAGAGAACTACACATAGACCTAGCTCATGATGCCACTGTTGGGGAACGTTGCAGAAAATTAAAATTTTTCCTATGGTTTCACCAAGATCCA
Source organism: Triticum turgidum subsp. durum (assembly GCA_900231445.1). Taxonomy (NCBI): domain Eukaryota; kingdom Viridiplantae; phylum Streptophyta; class Magnoliopsida; order Poales; family Poaceae; genus Triticum; species Triticum turgidum. The sequence continues at coordinate 680,861,271 of LT934122.1, read as the reverse complement.
TCTATGAGTTCATCTAAGCAACGAGTCAAGGGAGTGAGTTTGCATCTACATACCACTTGTAGATCGCATACGGAAGCGTTAGAGGGAGAGGTGATGATGGAGTCGTACTCGCCGTGATTCAGATCACCGGAGATCCTAGCGCCGAACGGACGGCACCTCCGCGTTCAACACACGTACGAAGCGTGTGATGTCTCCTCCTTCTTGATCCAGCAAGGGGGAAGGAGAGGTTGATGATGATGGCTCCAGCAGAAGCACAACGGCGTGGTGGTGGTGGAACAGCAGCACTCCGGCAGGGCTTCGCCAAGCACGTGATGGAGGAGGAAGAGGTGTAGCAGGGGGAGGGGGCGCCAGGACTTCAGGGTGCGGCTGCCCCTCTCCCCCCTCCCTTTATATAGGCCCCCAGGGGGGGGGCGCCGGCCCTGGGAGATTCAATCTCCCAAGGGGGCGGCGGCCAAGGGGAGAGGAGTGCCCCCCAAGGCATGTGGTGCGCCCCCCACCCTAGGGTTTCAACCCTAGGCGCAGGGGGTGGGCCTAGGGGGGCGCACCAGCCCACTATGGGCTGGCTCCCCTCCCACTTCAGCCCATGGGGCCCTCCGGGATGGGTGTCCCCACCCGGTGGACCCCCGGGACCCTTCCGGTGGTCCCGGTATAATACCGGGTGACCCCGAAACTTTCCCGATGGCCGAATTACCACTTCCTATATATAATTCTTTACCTCCGGACCATTCCGAAACTCCTCATGACGTCCGGGATCTCATCCGGGACTCCGAACAACATTCGGTATACTGCATACTCATATTCATACAACCCTAGCGTCACTGAACCTTAAGTGTGTAGACCCTACGGGTTCGGGAGACACGTAGACATGATCGAGACGGCTCTCGGGCAATAACCAACAGCGGGATCTGGATACCCATGTTGGCTCCCACATGCTCCTCGATGATCTCATCGGATGAACCACGATGTCGAGGATTCGAACAACCCCGTATACAATTCCTTTTGTCATTCGGTACGTTACATGCCCGAGACTCGATCGTCGGTATCCCAATACCTCGTTCAGTCTCGTTACCGGCAAGTCACTTTACTCGTACCGTAATGCATGATCCCGTGACCACACACTTGGTCACTTTGAGCTCATTGTGATGATGCATTACTGAGTGGGCCCAGAGATACCTCTCCGTCATACGGAGTGACAAATCCCAGTCTCGATCCGTGTCAACCCAACAGACACTTTCGGAGATACCTGTAGTGTACCTTTATAGTCACCCAGTTACATTGTGACGTTTGGTACACCCAAAGCACTCTTACGGTATCTGGGAGTTACACGATCTCATTGTCTAAGGAAGAGATACTTGACATTGGAAAAGCTCTAGCAAAATGAACTACACGATCTTGTGCTATGCTTAGGATTGGGTCTTGTCCATCACGTCATTCTCCTAATGACATGATCCCGTTGTCAATGACATCTAATGTCCATAGTCAGGAAACCATGACTATCTGTTGACCAACGAGCTAGTCAACTAGAGGCTTACTAGGGACATATTTTGGTCTATGTATTCACACGTGTATTATGATTTCCGGATAATACAATTATAGCATGAATAAAAGACAATTATCATGAACAAGGAAATATAATAATAATGCTTTTATTATTGCCTCTAGGGCATATTTCCAACAGATCAAGAGGAACAAATGATGTGCCCGATGATGATCTTCACCGGGTCATTGTTGATGCAAATAGAAAGTGCGAAAGTGAAAAGGAGAAGCTGAAGTTCGATCGCATGTTAGAGGATCACAAAAAAGGGTTGTACCCCAATTGCGAAGATGGCAACACAAAGCTCGGTACTGTACTGGAATTGCTGCAGTGGAAGGCAAAGAATGGTATGTCTGACAAAGGATTTGAGAAGCTACTGAAAATATTGAAGAAGAAGCTTCCAAAGGATAATGAATTGCCCGACAGTATGTACGCAACAAAGAAGGTCGTATGCCATCTAGGATTTGAATGCCCTAATGACTGCCTCGTTTACGGTGGTGCATACAAGGATTTGAATGCATGCCTAGTATGAAGTGCATTGCGGTATAAGATCAGACGAGATGACCCTGGTGATGTTGACAGCAAGCGCCCCAGGAGAGGGTTCCTGCCAAGGTGATGTGGTATGCTCCTATAATACCACGGTTGAAACGCCTGTTCAGAAACAAAGAGCATGACAAGTTGATGCAATGGCACAGAGAGGACCGTAAGAAAGACGAGAAGTTGAGAGCACCCGCTGACGGGTCGCAGTGGAGAAAAATCGAGAGAAAGTATTGGGAGGAGTTTGCAGGTGACGCAAGGAACATATGGTTTGGTTTAAGCGCGGATGGCATTAACCCTTTGGGGAGCAGAGCAGAAATCACAACACCTCGCCCATGACTCTATGTATCTATAACCTTCCTCCTTGGCTGTGCATGAATCAGAAGTTCATTATGATGTCAGTTCTCATCCAAGGCCCTAAGCAACCCGACAACAACATTGATGTGTACCTAAGGCCATTAGTTGAAGAACTTTTACAGGCGTGGAATGGAAACGGTGTACGCGTGTGGGATGAGCATAAACAAGAGGAATTTGACCTGCATGCGTTGCTATTTGTAACCATCAATGATTGACTTGCTCTCAATAACCTTTCAGGACAGAAAAACAAGGGATACCACGCATGCATGCACTGTTTAGATGACACCGAAAGTATATACCTGGACAAATGCAGAAAGAATGTGTACCTGGGGCATCGTCGATCTTCCGACCAACCATCAATGTCGAAAGAAAGGCAAGCATTTCAAAGGCGAGGCAGATCACTGGAAGAAGCCCGCCATGCGTACCGGTGATCACGTACTTGCTATGGCCAATGATTTAAAAGTAATCTTTGGAAAGGGTCCCGACGGACTATCTATTTCGAATGACGCCGAGGGACGCGCACCCATGTGGAAGAAGAAATCTATATTTTGGGACCTACCCTACTGGAAAGACCTAGAGGTCCGCTCTTCAATCGACATGATGCACGTGACGAAGAACCTTTGCACGAACCTGCTAGGCTTGTTGGGCGTGTATGGGAAGACAAAAGATACACCAGAGGCATGGGAGGACCTGCAACGTTTGCACGAAAAAGACGACATGCCTCCAAAGCAGTATGAAGGTCCTGCCAGCTATGCTCTTACCAAAGAAGAGAAAGAAATCTTCTTTGAATGCCTGCTCAGTATGAAGGTCCCGTCTGGCTACTCGTCGAATATAAAGGGAATAATAAATATGGCAGAGAAAGAGTTCCAGAACCTAAAGTCTCATGACTGCCATGCGATTATGACGCAACTGCTTCCAGTTGCATTGAGGGGGCTTCTACCGGAAAATGTTCGATTATCCATTTTGAAGCTATGTTCATTACTCAATGCAATCTCTCAGAAGGTGATCGATTCAGAAATCCTACCAAGGTTAAGGAGTGATGTGGCGCAATGTCTTGTTAGTTTCAAGCTGGTGTTCCCACCATCCTTCTTCAATATCATGACGCACGTCCTAGTTCATCTAGTCGACAAGATTGTCATTCTGGGCCCTGTATTTCTACACAATATGTTCCCCTTTGAGAGGTTCATGGGAGTCCTAAAGAAATATGTCCATAACCGCGCTAGGCCAGAAGGAAGCATCTCCATGGGCCATCAAAATACAGGATGTCATTGGGTTTTGTGTTGACTTCATTCCTGACCTTAAGAAGGTAGGTCTCCCTCAGCTGCGGTATGAGGGGAGACTGAGTGGAAAAGGGACGCTAGGAGGGGACTCAATAATATGTAGGGACGAGCATTCCTGGTCTCAAGCACACTACATAATTCTATAGAATTCTACCTTGGTGACCTCGTATGTCGATGAACACAAGAACATTCTGCGCTCCAAACACCCAGACCAGTGTGACGACTAGATTACATGTGAACACATCAGGACTTTCGGCAGTTGGTTGCAAACACGTCTCAGGGGTGACAACATTGTTTCTGATGAGCTGTACTCGTTGGCGAGGGAACCATCTTTGATTGTAATGACTTACAAAGGGTATGAGATAAATGGTAATACATTTTACACGACCGCCCATGATCAAAAGAGCACCACCAAAACAGTGGTGTCCACTTTGATGCAGGAACCAAGAGGGGAAAGGACACATATTATGGTTACATAGTGGACATATGGGAACTTGACTATGGACATGATTTTAAGGTCCCTTTGTTTAAGTGCAAATGGGTCAATCTGCCAGGAGGCGGGGTACAGGTCGACCCACAGTACAGAATGAGACAACAGTGGATCTGAACAATCTTGGGTACATAGACGAACCATTCGTCCTAGCCAATGATGTGGTGCAGGTTTTCTATGTGAAGGACATGTCTACCAAACCGAGAAAAAGATAAGATAAGGAAGCGAATACATCATACGATGAGCCAAAGCGCCACATAGTTCTTTTAGGAAAAAGAGACATCATGGGATTGGAGGGCAAGACAGACATGTCTGAAGATTATGAAAAGTTTCATGAAATTCCTCCCTTCAAAGTCAAGGCTGACCCAAGCACCCTATTAAACGACGAAGATTATCCGTGGTTACGATGCAATAAGCAAAGGACACAAGCGAAGAAAAAGTGAAGACTTTTTCTCCACAACTATTATGATGATGCCTTTGATCTATAATATCACTACAGTTACATGTGAAGAAATGAAATGCCTTTTGTAACATATGAGTTTCCGTCCGAAACCCTGATCATTCGAAAGAGATTTTCCATTTTGTACACGAAGTGCATCTAGTTTTTGTCATAACCCTCTCAACTTTTTAGCACATGCTATGTGGGTGAAATGATGATACCATGCCAACTTTCAACCTTTTTATAGTTCATTTGTAGTGCTTTTCAATTTAAGGGTCATTTAGCTGAAATAATGAACTAATAGCAAAAAGAATGAACTAAAAATAATCAATTAGTATTCTGTTATGATCAACTTAAACAAAACTATAATATTCTTCAATAGCAAAAAGAATCAACTAAAAAGCTTTTATAAAACTCCAATAGCAAAAGGAATAAACTAAAAAACTTTTATAAACCTCTAGTATTATTGAATCTAAAATTATATAAAATTTATGCAACTAAAATTATCAAAGTATTTTCTATTCAAAACATTAAAAGCAAAAAGAATTTTCATAAAGATTTTTTTTGGTAAAAACTTTAATAGCAAAAAGATTTATCATAAATAAATTTTTTGTTAGAAACTAAAATAACAAAATATGTTTTTGAATATAATGATAAAACACAGTAATATTAAATAGCAGGAAAAAGAATCACTCAAAAATCTATTTTTATAGTAAAGTTATTCAAAAACTAGTGATTATATTCACACAAATTCCAAAAAAATTCAAATTTAAACTATTCAAATTGGAAAACAAATGGCTCTAATAGAAAGTTTATAATTTTTATTACCTAAAAGCAAAAAGAATCACTAAAAAACTAGTAAGTATTTTCTTGCAAGTAGAAACAAAATAAAATAAATAAAGCAAAAAAGAAAACAAAAAAATTAAAAAAAAAGTGCAACCTACTGGGCCACCACGACCTGAATACGACTAGAAACCCAACCATGGGGTAGGATTCAGGCCCGCAACAGGCCTAGTAGGCCATAGGCACATAGTGACAGATTAGGCCCGAAAGCCTGCAGTTGAGAGGAGCTCGAGAGGGTGGGCGCATCGGCGCTTATAAACCACTCTCGAGCTCTCTCAACTAGCGAGGTGGGACTAAACTTTTGGCCGCGATGCGGGCAGCACAAGGCCTACTGTCCCGGTTGGTGGCACCAACCAGGACTAAAGGGGTGCATTGGTACCGGTTCATGGTAACCTTTGGTCCCGGTTGGTAGCACCAACCGGGACTAAAGGGGGGCATTGGTCCCGGTTGGTGCAACAAACCGGGACCAATGCTTCGTGTATATAAGCAAGACTTGTGAAAATTTTCAGTTTCATCGCAGCTCCCCCCCGACGGCCCTGACCTCCTCGACACCGCCCGTGCCCGTGCCCCGCCCCCGAGCCCATGCCGACGTCGTCCGCCGCCGCCTCATCGCCGTCGCTGTCGCCAACTCCCCTACGCCCCGACGCCGCCCGCTCCTCGTCGCTGTGGCCGCCCCCGTCGCCGCACCCTGCCCTGTTGCCGACTGCTCCCCGTAGCCATCACCGTCGCCATCGCTGACGCCTCTGCGACCTCGTCGTTGCCGATGCCTCGCTGACCTCGCTGCTGCCTCCCCGTGCCGGCCCCTGTCCTGCCCCGCGTGCATCGCCTCTGCTTCAGCCCGACCTCGACCTCGTCATCACCGACGCCGCCCCTAGTGAGCCCCCGCGCCCCTACCCTGCCCCCCCAGCGCCGCCAGGGCCGTGGTCGCCATGGCCCCCGCATATATGTTTTTTTTCTGCATATATATATATATGTATATATATATATATATATGATGTTTTTTTGCATATATGTTGATGTATGGATATATATGTATTCATATATGATGATTTTTTTGTTCATAGATGATCGTATGCATTTTTTTTGTTCGTAGATGTGATTTTCTTGTTCATATATCATATGATGTTTTTATTGTTCATAGATGATTGATCATATTTGTTCATATGTATGCAAGCGAAGTCGTTGTCGTTAGTTGTACTGTTTAGGGTTAGGGTCGTCGAGGAAGAGGGAAAATAAGAAAAAATAAGAAAAGAGGAAGAAGGAAGAAGGAAGAAGAAAGAAGGAGAGGAAAAGGCAAAATAAGAAGAGGAAGAAGGAGAAGAAGAAGGAGAAGAAGAGGAGAGAAAAATAAGAAGAGGGAGAAGAAGAAAAAAAGGAGAAGAAGAAGGAATAGAGGAGAAGAAGAAAAAATAGAGATTCTATTTCTTCTTCTCCTCTATTCCTTCTTCTTCTCCTCTTTTTTTCTTCTATTTCTTCTTCTTCTTCTTCTTCTTCTTCTTCTTCTCCTCCTCCTCTTTTTTCTTATTCTTCCTCTTCTTATTCTTTATCGTGAACGAGGGTGTCGAGGATTGCCGAGCGATCGTGGGTCGGGTCTAGGATAGAGGGTCGAGGGTCGTCAAGGGGTCAAGGTTCGAGGATCGCCGAGGGGTCGCGGGTCAAGGGTCATCGAGGGGTCGAGGGTCGAGGGTCGTCGAGGGGTCGAGGTTCGAGGATCGCCAAGGAGTCGAGGGTCGAGGGTCGCCGAGGGGTCGAGGGTCGAGTGTCGTCGAGGGGTCGACGGTCAAGGATCACCGAGGGGTCGAGGGTTGTCTAGGGGTTGAGGGTCTCCGTTTAACAAGAATGCCCCCATTATGGATGTGCACAAGTTGATCCATTTTTTTGATCTCATATATATATATATATATATATATATATATATATATATATATATTCTTCTATATGTCACGTTGTCTGTTAAAGTATTGAAGATATCCATGGCTACATCATTTGCTGGAAGTAACAGGCGTATGATGCTATGAAGCTCTTCAAAGTTGTTTTGGAACGGAGTTCCTGATAGAATAATTCGCTTTTTCGTATGAATTTCAGCAAAGGCCTTCCAGATAGCAATATTCGGAAGGCTCTTGCTGAACTTCGTACCAAAAAGCTAATTATCCTATCCGGGACTCCGTTCCAAAACAATTTTGGAGAGCTTCGTACCATTATGCGCATGTTACTTATGGCTAATGATGAAGCAATTGTTTTCTTGAATCCTTTGACACTAGACAACGTGACATATAGAAGGGTAGATGAGATAAGGAAAAATATGGACCATTTTCTGCACATCCAGAATGGCGCCATCTCGTTAAATCCCTTAAAGGTTAAGAGAATCCGAGCGGTCGAGGATCGGAACTAGGGTAGAGGGTCAAGGGTCGCTGAGGGGATGAGGGTCGAGGGTTATCGAGGGGACAAGGGTCGAGGATCACTGAGGGGTTGAGAGGGGGACGTTGATCAACCCCTTCTTGCTCGACCAACTCTCGAGGACACCCAAACCATAGAAAAAATGTTGTCGATCTTGTACCCCCTCCCGCCCCTACCCGACAAACTCTCTCAAGATTTATAAGAGATTTATCATGAATTCCCGCATTATGGATGTGCATAATTAAGTTGATCCCTATTTTTTTTGATCTCATCTACCATTCTATATGTTCATGTTCTCTTGTGTCAAAGTATTGAATCCTTTGACACTAGGGACCATTTTCTGCACATCCAGAATGGTGCCATCTTGTTAAATCCCTTATTTTACATTCATGAGAGAGGCGGTCCGGACATCGGACATTCATGAGAGAGGCGGTCCGGGCCAAACCCTATAAGCGTTGCCGAGGCCACCCCAAACCCTAGAAGCGTCGAGGCCACCCAAATTTACCAAGTTAAAAGAGCGTTGTCGAGGCCACCCCAAACCCTAGAATCGTTGTCTAGGCCACCCCAAACTGTAGAAGCGTCGAGGCCACTAATTAATATTCCTTGTTGTAATTAGCTAGCTAGGTCTATGTTTTCCACTATTAATATATCCATCTCTCATGTTTGTATATTAATTGCCATGTTGTAATATTTGCAGAAACTATGGATCAACAAAGAGACTTCGAACAAGAAGAGATATTGGGGGATATAATCCGTGACGGAGGTGATGTCTTGTCATTATTTCTCAATGATGCTGATGGTCTGGAAGGAGAGGAAGAAGGCTACGGTGATCGAACAATGTAGGAGGAAAGTCATGATCATGATGGCTCCAGCGACCGTGATGACGGCTCCGGTGACCGAACGGAGTCAGGATCAGCTGTTGCAAAGTCTGGCACGGTATATATATATATATATATATATATATATATATATATATATATATATATATATATATATATAAAATTAAGCCTGTGCTGACTAGCTAATTGATGCATTAATTGTTTTGGTATGTACATATATTAACTCTTCTTTCTTATTTTATAGCCCTCCAGATCGAGCCAAATTTCGGTAACGAGACGAGGCCCGAAGAAAAGGTTGTGCCAGGATGAAAGGTTCACGATCACAACAATCACGGGCGATGGCCAACCGATTGAACACATCTGGACCAAGGAGCATTTTCTGCTCAGTGCGGGGTTCATGTTAGGTACATGATCCCGATGAGCATCCACCAATGGTATAAGCCTAGAACGAAGACCCTCAAGTTTCTTATGTCGAAGATAGACATAAAGATGATCTTTGGATCACGTTGAAGGAAAATTTCATCCTACCACCACAGGAGGATCCGGATAAGCCAGTTATAGAGCCATTGGTCAAGGCTCATGCTCTCAAGAAGATGGCAGATCTATTCAGGAGGTGGAAGAATGATTTGAAATCACGTATGTCGACAAAGACAAGACTCCAGAATTCAATGGCCGATTTGAGAAGATAAGAGATCACTGGGCCGCATTTGTTGCCCACAAGACATCGGAGAAGAGTAAGAAGATGTCAGCAACAAACAAGATAAATGCTGCAAAGAAGGAGCATCACCATCACACGGGGTCAGGTGGCTACCTCAAAGCCTGACCATTGTGGGACAAGGCTGAGAATGACCTGATTGCTAAAGGGGTCAAACCAGAGACATTGAACTGGCCAGAGTGTTCAAGGACTTGGTTCTTCGGGGTTGGGGGAACCTTGGACCCTGAAACAGGGAAGTGCGTTTGGACGGGCGAGCAACTTGAAATACTCGTCAAGAAGCTTCAGAAGTATATCGCCGCAGCGCAGCAAGGGACGTTCGTTCCCGACAGAGAGAACGACAAGCTCACACGGACCCTCGGGAATTTGGAGCACCCTGGACGAACATGAGGCACGCCAGGCTCCATTGCATGGAAGGTTGGGTTTCCCAACGCAGGCGGTTACAAAATCCAAGAGAGGAGGAGGAAAGTGGAGCTGAGAGAACTGCAGAAGCTGAATGCCATCTCAGTGGAGAAGCATCATGGCTTCATCGAGCTCGTTCAGCAGCCTGACTTCATGGCTCCTAGCTACCCCGTGGATGCTATAACGGAGTCTCAACAGTGCCAGTTTATGATGCAATGGCAGAACCTCAAAGTCAAGGCGGCTGTCGGCTCTGTTGCACCTCCTGAACTCGACACAACTTTTCACTACCTTCCGATTCCACAAGGCTATGCTATTGTGATGGTGGATGAAATAACAGAGGGATTTGAGGAGCTCCAGCTTGACCACCCTATAGGTGAAGGGGAGACTCAGCTGGGTCTTGCTATGAAGACTCCATGTCTATGGTGGAAGGAGCACATCAAGATTCTGAACTTCACGCCTCCGCCTCCTCCTTCTCCTCCGGTGAGTCAGGGCACTATGCCTCCTCCTCCTCCTCCTCCTCCGACGATGACGAGTGATCAGGGCACTCCACCTCCTGCTCCGGCGCATGAGGACGGCACTCCGCCTCCTTCTCCGCCTGGGACGACGCGTCCGAGCAGCCCGCCTCCTCCTCCGCCTCATCGGCAATGGCGGAACACAGACGCCACCTGTCCAGCGTGTCGGACCACTCCGCCTCCTTCTACTACTCGTCAGAAGCAACGGAATAGAGTCGCCTCTGCTCCGGCGTCTAGCAGTATAGCCAGAGGCGAGAGACAATACAAATTCGGTTCATCTCTCAAGCCTGCAGAGAAGTTACCATACGAGATGACCGTGGAGGAAAACGAGCAGATCGTTCAAGCCCAAGTGAAGGACTTCTTTGAAACGCGAAGAGCTATGAAACATCCACCTCCGGAGGAGAAGATAGATCCGGTGAAAGTGAAGCGCACTATCAATGCCATGAAGCGACCACCACCGTGTTCGCTAGATAAGAACCATCTCCGCTGTCTTAAAAATACATTGCAAGAAGTGCGCCAGTCGGGAAGTACTTCAACTGACAAAAGGATAAAAGAGCGAAGAAGTGTGAAAAAATTCCCCAGCTCGGAGAACATGAGAACCAATCATTCCCCCGCTCAAGGTGTTTAGCAATATCGTTGCAAATCAGCCGCTGCTGCCCAGTACCAATATTTGTGATTACCTGCCCGACGATGTAGATTCTGAAATAATGGAGGTGGACAAATTCAAATACCATTACGGGAAGCCTCTCGTCAAAGATACTCTTGCTCTAACAGTGATGATGCGAAGATTCCATGACTGGTACATGAAAACCTGCAGCGAGTCTGGGAAGGATGCTTTGTCGATGATGATTAAAGAGGACCACAACTTCATTGGCCAGGAACTATTAACTGTTGATTTTGACGAGTTTTTCCAGTTCTACAATCAGAAGGCCCTCAACAAATCACTTGTGGCCTGCTACTGTCTGTAAGTACTACTTTCTGTAATTAAGTCTCTCTCTCTCTCTCTCTCTAACACTATTCTGATCACGGGATCAGAATATTATTCTGATCACAACGTGAACTTCCTGAGTTACACGCCTGAACTTCCCTCTGTGTGAACCCGACCTTCGGGCTGTCTTTGCAACCGTGTCTCCACGCGCGAATTATTATGGTTAGTCGTATTCTGTATGATGTAAGTGTAATCTAGAAATGGTTTTTAGCAACTAAATGCTCGTTTTAAAAAGGAATCTCGCTCGTTGGCAGATTTTGCTCTCCGGTCGTGATGAAATTGTGTTTTTTGCAATTTTACTTCCTGAGTTGTTCGACGTGAATTTCCACCTGTGCTAGGTTGAACTTCTGCCAACATTTCCCAAATGGGGCTTGCGATATACCGTTGGAAAGCTATGGACACGAGTATCATGACCCAAGTTAATTTTTTGGCAAAATGTAAGCGGTTTAAGAGCAGTTTTGAAAACAGTTTTTTCTTTATACAAAAAACATGAATCATATTTTCGATCGCATTTCTAAACGTTTATCGGAATGAGGCAAATAATATGGCATTGAAAAGCTGCTGCAAAACCGCTCCTTCCACATGTTGAAAGTTTTCTCCAATTCCTTATGGATAAAGAGTAATTTGGAAAATCATAAAATTTCGCAAGCCGAACAGCTGAGTTCCACTACTAGGGAAAACCCTAGCAGTAGCGCATGTTTAAAGCCTATCAGTAGCGCGGGGAACTATGCTACTAGTAAGGCGCTACAGCTAAAGGTTAGCAGTAGCGTGGGTTGGACCACGCTACTGCTATACCGACTTAGTAACAGCGCTTTATACTATAAACTCTACTGGTAATTAGTAGTAGCACTTCTCCTAGCGCGCACTACTAGTATTATTCCGTATTTCTTTTTCATTTCATGTTGTATTCATACACCTATATACAAGTTTTCATACCACAACAATTTATAGAATGTTTTTACATCATAATGAGTTATTACATCACTGGGAGAAAGAACCGTGGACTAGTTTCAAGTGGAACTAATCCGTAGTTCTTTCACCCAATGATATAATAAATATCATCATCATCATATCATTAACAACTTATCATCATAAATACATCATTGTCATATAACACCTCCTCATGATCATCGTTTTCATCAATGAGACATCACATACAAGTTGGTCACTAGACATAATCACAACTACTCCTCAACATCAACTCTCATAAACATATTGTACCTCATAGGACCTACTACATTCTCTTAGGACCTACTATATTATCTTAGGTAAAATAGCATAAAACAAGATAGCCCCTGACTCTCCATTATGGAGAATGGAGATTATCCTGTCTCCAGTTCTTGCCTTTCGCACAATGTTGCTTCCAAGAACCTCCTTACGACTGTCCGTACATTTTTTCCATTCTTTGATTATCATGTGTTCGTCGGTTTTAGAAATCTGGTATGGACAGGTGAGATTCGTAGGACGACCTGGTTGTATGTTCAAAACATCAAGGCGAGCATTCTAATACGTCAAATGAGGCACACAATCCATCGGGACTTCTGTTGAAAAACATAGTAATAACTTCATAGTTAGCAATGTAGTTCAGTTTTAGAAGTATGCAAAAGATGCACGGCTGTCGTAATAGTAAAAAATCTTACCAGGATATCTCCATGGAAGTTATCGTGGTTCAACACCAACAAAGCCTGTCTCATTTGTGGCTCTCTGGCCCATGAGTACTTTGAGTGCCCAGCAAGACTTCTTTGTCGATCTTGTGGGCTCCTGGGCCACCAAAATTTTTGGTGTGGATTATCTGGGACCAAATATCTTTTTTGGCAACCAAAATATTCTGATCGAGCGATTTCGGGTTGCCTTCCCCCTTCACGCCCAGTCAAAGATACCGTAGCTCCTTCTTATGGAAATTATCGATGGGGGGATAATGATCACGTCTTGTCTGGGATTCAGATACAGAAATTAAATGACACTTCCATCTGCCACCCAACATTTCCCAACCGTTCGATGCTCATATGATGGCCTCCATGGTCGCCCAGCTGATGCCTGCCACAGGCCTGCGCATAGACATTGAGGAGTCTGGGTACCCAAAGCCCTGACCAAGGCGGACGATACGCATTCCTCCTTGCAGTCTGTGCGCTCCTTTGCTCCCAGTCCTCCCATCCCAGCCATGGCAAACTACCCCCTCAATGTCGTCCCTTACCTCCCGCCGGGCATGACCATCGAGCTTGGCCCGGCTGATCGCAAGGTGCGGGCGAATATGGTGGTGACCGCAATACCTCCGCTGCGCCACGACTTCTTGGCCATTGCCGAGGTGAATCGGTTCATCCCCTTCCACCAGAAGGCTGATCTGCACAATATCATTGAAGGTTTGCTCCATGAATCACATTATTTCCCTTCTGAAGTAGCAGATCATCCACTGGGAGTTGGAGTTTTTGGTTTCACAAACTCTTTGATCTGAGATGCTGTAGTTGGCACCACCTTTGAGCTTGATGAGAATGAAGTAGAAGAGCACGCCATAATCTTCTTTGTTCCCCACGATGCTGCTTTGAACATGCGTCAGACTTCTCTGGGCCCAGAAGTGTGGATCTTATATGTTGGCTTTCCTTATGATTATCAAACCCAACACTACATGCACAAGTCTATGGATTCTTTTGGTGCTCTGGTTGACTGGAACAATCCTAGAGGGGATATGAGGTTTGTACTCATTAAAGCTAGAGTCATTCATCTGCGTTTAGTGCCCAAGAGTTTGGTTGTCCGACAGATCGGGGGTGCACGTCTTTGCTGGACTGTAGCTATCACAATTTTTCGGAGCAACAATTGGAATGCACACTTACCTGAAGTTCCTCCGACTGGTGAGGATTCACCGTCTGTCAATGGCATTCATCACCCCTTGCATGGTGAGGGCCTCAATGCTGAACAACTATATCAGTAGCAGTTACACAACTGGATGGCACAGAATGTGGTGGCTGATGTAGCTGCAAATGAGGAAAATGAGAATGTTGTGGTGGATACAGGAAGTGATGTTGAGATGCACCCCCAATGGGGGGAGTGGCCGCCTTCACCTCCACAACAACCCCTTGTTCTGTACAATTTTCAGCAGTGGTTGGCTGGTGAGGGCCTACAGGTGGAACATGGTGTTGTGCCCCCACAAAATCTTCATGACAGTCCGACTGCTGCCTGGAACGACTCCATCTCGATGCATACCAGCTCTGACTCCAGTGCGACGGTGTCTGACTCCTATGTCCTGGTTCCTGTTACTCTCGTGAACCAATTCTGGCCTCAAGAAGCTAGTAGTTCCGCCATGGACAACCTTTTTGGTACTGAAATCATCAGGTCTAAGATCTCTCCAATGATCAACCTTGACAGTTATGAGCCTGAACCCCTGCCTGCTAATTTCTTGGAGATCCCTCTGACTCTGTCTGCAGAGGGATTGCATTTGGACATGTCTTCTCAAGGTACTTTCATTCCTACCCTGATCCTGAGAGACTGCATGCCAATGTTTAAGTTGAACTCATATATAACTGAGGCTGTCAGACCCTTCGTGGCCTCTTATGGCCCATGGAAGGATAGGTATGGATTTAAACAAGACTCACTTAGTTTTATGGTCACTGTTGTTGAAAACAGAGGCATGTTGTCAATTATTTCTGCCTCCATATCCTTTGCAAGCACTAGCTCCTCCTCTGTCATTATTGAAGAGATCAAGGAAGCTTCTAATTGGGAGCTCGAGTGTATCACTGCTACTGAGGAGACTTTGGCCCCAGTTATGGATTCTGTTACTGCTCTGCCTGAACATTCTATGAAAGATCTGCAGGTTGTACCAGTTGCTGTACCTGTCAGCTCTACTTTGGTTGAGATGCAGAATAATCAAGGTCTTAACCCTCCTCTTTCTGAAATGGGGGGGGGCTCTTCCTCTCTGGCTCAATTTAGCTACTATTTTAAATGCCTCTTTTGGTGAATTGGAACATACTATGTTGGAACGTTCGCGGTTTAAACTCTGGTGACAAACAGTTAGCGCTATCGAATGCTATTTCATCTAGTGGTTGTGCGCTAGTTTGCTTGCAAGAGACAAAAAAAATCCTCGTTTGATCTGCCTTTTGTTAAATCTTGTTGTCCTCGTTGGTTTGATCAATTTGCTTTTGTGCCATCTCGTGGAGCTTCTGGTGGCATTGCCATGATTTGGAATAGTGCAATCTTCTCTGCCGATGTTTTATTTTCTGAAGACTATGCTCTGGTTACTCGTTTTCGTTCCACACAATCAGCCCAAACCTGACGCTTGTCAATGTCTATGGGCCATGCCAAGGTGATCAAAGGCACCATTTTATCCAATGGTTATGTAACCTTAATATTCCACCCACTGAAGATTGGATGTTTGTGGGAGATTTTAACTTTATTCGAGCACCAGAGAATCGCAATAAGCCGGGTGGAAGCATGAATGATATGAATACTTTTAATGACTTCATCAAATGTCAAAGTCTAAATTACCTATTAAAGGGCGTTCTTTCACCTGGAGCAACATGCAATTGGATCCTTTACTAGAACAACTTGACTGGTTTTTTACAAGCTCCAATTGGACTCTTTCATATCCTAAAACCCTGGTCAAACCACTAGGTAAACCTTCTCCGATCATATCACTTGTGTGGTTACCATTGAAACAAATATACCAAAATCCAAATTGTTTCATTTTGAATCCTTTTGGGTTCAACACCCAGGCTTCATGAATGTTGTTGAGACCTCTTGGGCTAAACCAGTTCATTCCACCAACTCTGCCACTGTTCTATGCAGAAAGCTCAAAACCCTATGTAGAAACCTCAAATATTGGAGTAAAGGTATATCTAAGCTTGCAGTGGCCATTGAAAACTCTAATAAAGCCCTCTATGAGTTAGATGAACTAGAAAATAAACGTGTGCTGACCGTACCTAAAGCAAACTTTCGTCGCATACTCGGAGATCACATTTTGCGATTACTAAGGTACCAACAACTTTACTAGAAAAAGAGATGTACGATTCAATGGGCCCAATTTGGAGATGAGCCCTCAAAATTCGTTCAGTCCATGGCCTCGGAAAGATACAGAAAGAATAATATTGCTTCTTTGGCGATCAGTGACGGCACGGTTATTGAAGATCACGCGGGAAAGGAATCACTCATTTTTCAAGCCTTCAAGGAAAGGATGGGATCTTCAAAACCAGGCAACATGAAGTTTGATCTTGCTAGGATAATTAAAAAATCTGAAGGACTTGATGAGTTAACCCTTCCATTCACTCATGATGAGATTGACAAAGTTATTCGAGAGATGCCTGCAGACAGAGCCTCGGGCCCGGATGACTTTACTGGACTTTTTCGTAAGAGATGCTGGCCAATCATTAAGGATGATTTTTATAACCTCTGCAATCAATTCCACAATGGTGATCTCAGCTTGGAAAGCATTAATGATGGCTTCATACCTCTCATTCCAAAAGTTGGATCACCTGAAACTATTAATGATTACATGCCAATCACTCTATTAAATTGCTGCCTCAATGTCATCACTAAGATCTTGGCAAATAGACTACAAAAAATCATTCTGAAGATCGTACACTGGAATAAATATGGTTTTCTAAAGGGGAGGACTATCCAGAATTGCCTCACATGGGCATACGAGTACATTTACCAATGCCAATCTTCTAAAAAAGAAATCATGCTCCTCAAGCTCGATTTTGCCAAAGCCTTTGACACAATCAAACATGAAGCGATGATTGACATTATAAAAAACATGGGATTCAATGACAAATGGCTCAGCTGGATTCGTTGCATTTTCTTCAGGCAAATCCTCTGTCCTCCTAAATGGTACTCCTGAGCGCCAATTTCTTTGCAAGTGTGGGGTCAGGCAGGGGGACCCTCTTTCACCCCTCATTTTCGTGTTAGCGGCGGATCTCCTCCAAGCGGCCATCAACGAAGCATTTGCACGTCATCAAATACACCTGCCCTTCCCTTCTCCGTATCAAAAAGAGTATCCGGTCATCTAGTACGCCAACGATACCATTCTGGTGTTACCAGCATGCACACAACAAGCAACCATTATCAAGGACATTTTGATAACTATGCGACGTCCATTGGTTTGAAAATAAACTTCCACAAATCTACTCTAATTCCAACCAATTGTGATACTGCTAAGTCTGAGGAGATTGCTTCTATCTTCGGATGCATCATTGGCAAGATGCCTTTCACCTACTTAGGGCTCCCACTTGGTACCTGCTACCTCTTGAGCATGCGTTGGTTTTTCCCTTGAAGAGGAAAGGGTGATGCAGCAAAGTAGCGTAAGTATTTCCCTCAGTTTTTGAGAACCAAAGTATCAATCCAGTAGGAGGCTCCTCAAAAGTCCCACGCACCTACACAAACAAACAAGAACCTTGCAACCAACGCGATAAAGGGGTTGTCAATCCCTTCACGGTAACTTGCGAAAGTGAGATCTGATAGAGATAATAATATAAGATAAATATTTTTGGTATTTTTATGATATAGATTAGAAAATAAAAGACACAAATAAAAGTAGATGGAAAACTTGTATGATAAAAGATAGACCCGGGGGCTATAGGTTTCACTAGTGGCTTCTCTCAAGATAGCATAAGTATTATGGTGGGTGAAAAAATTACTGTGGAGCAATTGATAGAAAAGTGCATAGTTATGAGAATATCTAGGCATGATCATGTATATAGGCATCACATCCGCAACAAGTAGATCGAAACGATTCTAAATCTACTACTATTACTCCACACATTGACCGACTCCTCCCTGCATCTAGAGTATTAAGTTCATAAGAACAGAGTAACACATTAAGCAAGATGACATGATGTAGAGGGATAAACTCATGGAATATGATATAAACCCCATCTTTTTATCCTTGATGGCAACAATACAATACGTGCCTTGCTGCTCCTGCTGCCACTGGGAAAGGACACCGCAAAATTGAACCCAAAGCTAAGCACTTCTCGCATTGCAAGAAAGATCAATCTAGTAGGCCAAACCAAACAGATAATTCGAAGAGACTTGCAAAGATAACCAATCATACATAAAAGAATTCAGAGGAGATTCAAATATTTCTCATAGATAAACTTGATCATAAACCCACAATTCATCGGATCTCGACAAACACACCGCAAAAGGAGTTACATCGAATAGATCTCCAAGAAGAGGAAGGAGAACTTTGTATTGAGAATCAAAGAGAGAGTCAAAGAGAGAGAAGAAGCCATCTAACTAATAACTATGGACTCGAAGGTCTGTGGTAAACTACTCACAACTCATCGGAGACGCCTTGGAGATGATGTATAGGCCCTCCATGGTCGATTCCCCCTCCGGCGGAGCACCGACGAAGGCTCCAAGATGGGATCTCACGGATACAGAAGGTTGCAGCGGTGGAAATAGTTTTTCGTGGTGCTCCTGGATGGTTTCGGGGTACATAGATATATAGGAGGAAGAAGTAGGTTAGGGGACGCTCGAGGGGCCCATGAGGGCGGGGGGCGCGCCCACCCCCTTAGGGCGCGCTGGGTACCCTCGTGGCTGCCTCGTTCGCTTCTTGACGTCCAATCCAAGTCTCCTGGATTGCGTTTGTTCCAAAAAGATCGCTCTCGAAGGGTTCATTCCATTTGGACTCCGTTTGATATTCCTTTCCTTCGAAACACTAAAATAGGCAAAAAAATAGCAATTCGGGCTGGGCCTCCGGTTAGTAGGTTAGTCCCAAAAATGATATAAAAGTGTAGAGTAAAGCCCATAAACATCCAAAACGGGTAATATAATAGCATGGAACAATTAAAAATTATAGATACGTTGGAGACATATCAAGCATCCCCAAGCTTAATTCCTGCTCGTCCTCGAGTAGGTAAATGAGAAAAACATAATTTTTGATGTGGAATGCTACCTAGCATAATTCTCAATGCAATTTTCGATATTGTGGCATGATTGTTGAGATCCAAATGATTCAAGATAAAAGCTTATAAAACATAAAAGTAGTAATACTTGAAGCATACTAACAAATAATCATGTCTTATCAAAATAGCATAGCCAAAGAAAGCTTATCCCTACAAAATCATATAGTTAGGCCATGCTTCATTTTCATCACAAAAAATACTCCCATCATGCACATCCCCGGTTTGAGCCAAGCAATTGGTTCATACTTTTTAACGCGCTTCAACCTTTTCAACTCTTACGCAATACATGAGCGCAAGCCATGAACATAGCACTCTATGTGGTATATGGTGATGGTTGTGAAGACAAAAAGGGAGAAGATAGTCTCACATCAACTAGGCGTATCAATGGGCTATGGAGATGCCCATTAATAGATATCAATGTGAGTGAGTAGGGATTGCCATGCAACAGATGCACTAGAACTATAAATATATGAAAGCTCAACAAAAGAAACTAAGTGGGTGTGCATCCAACTTGCTTGCTCACGAAGACCTAGGGCATTTTGAGGAAGACCATCATTGGAATATACAAGCCAAGTTCTATAATAAAAAATTCCCACTAGTATATGAAAGTGACAACATAAGAGACTCTCTATCATGAAGATCATGGTGCTACTTTGAAGCACAAGTGTGGAAAAAAGATAGTAGCATTGTCCCTTCTCTCTTTTCTCTCATTTTTTTATTTGGTGGGCTTCTTTGGCCTCTTTTATTTTTATAAAGTCCGAAGTCTCATCCCGACTTGTGGGGGAATCATAGTCTTCATCATCCTTTCCTCACTTGGGACAATGCTCTAATAATGAAGATCATCACACTTTTATTGATTTACAACTCAAGAATTACAACTCAATACTTAGAACAAA
Source organism: Triticum turgidum subsp. durum (assembly GCA_900231445.1). NCBI lineage: Eukaryota > Viridiplantae > Streptophyta > Magnoliopsida > Poales > Poaceae > Triticum > Triticum turgidum. The sequence continues at coordinate 680,841,150 of LT934122.1, read as the reverse complement.
ATATGGCTCTATATGAATGCCTCTGGCGGTGTACCGGGATATGCAATGAATCAAGAGAGACATGTATGAAAAATTATAACGGTGGCTTTGCCACAAATACGATGTCAACTAGATGATCATGCAAAGAGCAATATGACAATGATGGAGCGTGTCATAATAAACGGAATGGTGGAAAGTTGCATGGCAATATATCTCGGAATGGCTATGGAAATGCCATAATAGGTAGGTATGGTGGCTGTTTTGAGGAAGGTAAATAATGGGTGCATGATACCGGCAAAGGTTGCACGGTATAATAGAGGCTAGCAAAGTGGAAGGGTAAGTGTGCGTATATCCATGGACTCACATTAGTCATAAAGAACTCATATACTTATTGCAAAAGTCTACTTTCCCTCGAAGCAAAGTACTACTACGCATACTCCTAGGGGAAGGGTTGGTAGGAGTTAACCATCACGCGATCCCGACCTCCACTCATAAGGAAGGCTATTAAAAGAGCACCCCATGCAACAAATTTGTCACACAACTTTTACCATACGTGCATGCTACGGGACTTGCCAACTTCAACACAAGTATTTCTCAATTTCATAATTACCCAACTAGCATGACTCTAACATTACCACCTTTATATCTCAAAACAATTATCAAGCATCAAATTGATTATAGTATTTAATGCACTTTCTATGATAGTTTTTATTATGCCCAACTTGGATGCTCATCATTCTAAGACCAATTTTGTAACCATAGAAAATACCATGCTGTTCTAAAAGACTCTCAAAATAATATAAGTGAAGCATGAGAGATCAAAAATTTCTTCAAAATAAAGCCACGGCCGTGCTCTAGAAAATATAAGTGAAGCACATAGAGCAAAACTATCTAGCTCAAAAGATATAAGTGAAGCACATAGAGTATTCTAATAAATTCTAAATCATATGGATATTTCCCAAAAGGTGTATCCAGCAAGGATGATTGTGGTAAACTAAAAATCAAAGACTCATATCATACAAGAAGCTCCAAGCAAAACACATATCATGTGGTAAATAAAAATATAGCTCCAAGTAAAGTTACCGATAGACGAAGACGAAAGAGGGGATGCGTTCCGGGGCATCCCCAAGCTTAGGCTTTTGGTTGTCCTTGAATATCTTGGGGTTCCATGGGCATCCCCAAGCTTAGGATCTTGCCACTCCTTATTCCGTAGTCCATCAAATCTTTACCCAAAACTTGAAAACTTCACAACAGAAAACTCAACAGGAAATCTCATAAGCTCCGTTAGTGTAAGAAAGAAAAACCACCACATAGGGTACTGTAATGAACTCATTATATATTGGTGTTAAACCTACTGTATTCCAACTTCTCTATGGTTCTTACCCCCCGATACTAGCCATAGATTCATCAAAATAAGCAAACAACACACGAAAAACAGAATTTGTCAAAAACAGAACAGTCTGTTGCAATCTGTAACTGTCGAATACTTCTGGAACGTTAAAAATCCTACTAAAATAGGAAGTCCTATGAAATTTGTCTATTGATCTACAGCAAAAAGAATCAACGCAAAATCACGTTTCTGTGGTTTATTGAATTTTTTCTCGTGCGCACAAAGTTTCTGTTTTTTAGCAGAATCAAATTAACTATCACCGTAAGTTATGCTATAGGTTCTACTTGGCACAAACACTAATTAAAACATAAAAACACATATAACCAGAGGATAGATTAATTATTTATTACTAAACAGAAGCAAAAAGCAAAAAACAAAAATAAAATTGGGTTGCCTCCCAACAAGTGCTATCGTTTAACGCACCTAGCTAGGCATAAAAGCGAGAATAGATCTAAGTGTTGCCATCTTTGGCATTCAATTCATAAGTGGCTCGCATAATAGATTCATACGGTAATTTAATTTTCTTTGTAGGAAAGTGTTCCATGCCTTTCCTTAACGGAAATTGGAATCTACTATTTTCTTCCTTCATATCAATAATTGCACCAATCGTTCTAAGGAAAGGCCTACCAAGAATAATAGGACATGAAAGATTGCAATCTATATCAAGCACGATAAAATCTATGGGCACATAATTCCTATTTGCAACAATAATAACATCATTAATCCTTCCCATAGGTTTCTTGATTGTGGAATCCGCAAGGTGCAAGTTTAAAGAGCAATCATCAAATTCATGGAAACCAAGTATATCACATAAAGTTTTTGGAATCGTGGAAACACTAGGACCCAAATCACACAAAGCATAGAATTCATGATCTTTTATTTTAATTTTTATAGTAGGTTACCACTCATCATAAAGTTTTCTAGGTATAGAAACTTCCAAATTAAGTTTTTCCTCATAAGATTGCATCAAAGCATCAACGATATGTTTAGTAAAAGCTTTATTTTGGCTATAAGCATGAGGAGAATTCAACACGGATTGCAACAAGGAAATACAATCTATTAAAGAATAATTATCATAATTAAATTCCTTGAAATCCAAAGTAGTGGGTTCATTACTATGTAAAGTTTTTCTCCAATCCCACTTTTACCAATTTTAGCATCAAGATCAAAATACTCCAAAACATTGGAACGCTTTTTAACTAAAGTCGATTCACCTCCAGTCCCATCATTATTAAGATTCATATTGCAAAACAGGGATTTAGTAGGAGACACATCAATAACTTTTAGATCTTCATCATTATTTTCATGAAAACTAGAGGAACACGCTCTTACAAAGCAATCTTTCTTAGCACGCAACCTAGCAGTTCTTTCTTTGCACTCATCAATGGAAATTCTCATAGCTTTGAGATACTCATTGATATCATGCTTAGGTGGAATAGATCTAAGTTTCAAAGAATCAACATCAAGAGAAATTCTATCCACATTCCTAGCCAATTCATCAACCTTCAGCAATTTTTATTCAAGCAAAGCATTGAAATTCTTTTCAGAATTCATAAATTCTTTAACACTAATCTAAAAATTAGAGGGCATCTTATTAAAATTCCATTAGAATTGTTGTAGGAATTACCATAATTATTAGAGGAATTACTAGGAAACGGCCTAGGATTAAAGTTTCCTCTATAAGCGTCGTTACCAAAATTATTCCTACCAACAAAATTCACATCCATAGGTTCATTATTATTCTCAATCAAAGTAGTCAAAGGCATATAATTAGGATCAATAGTGGCACTCTTAGTAGCAAAAAAATTCATAAGTTCATCCATCTTTCCACTCAAAACATTAATTTCTTCTATAGCATGAACCTTTTTACTAGTAGATCTTTCAGTGTGCCATTGAGGATAATTAACCGTAATATTATCTAGGAGTTTAGTAGCTTCTCCTAAAGTGATTTCCATAAAAGTGCCTCCCGTGGCCGAATCTAAAAGATTTCTAGAAGCAAAATTCAATCCGGCATAAATTTTTTGTATGATCATCCATAAATTCAAACCATGAGTAGGGCAATTGCGAATCATTAATTTCATTCTTTCCCAAGATTGGGCAACATGCTCATAATCAAGTTGTTTAAAATTCATAATATCGTTTCTAAGAGAGATGATCTTAGCGGGAGGAAAATACTTAGAGATAAAAGCATCTTTGCACTTATTCCATGAATCAATACTATTTTTAGGCAAAGATGAAAACCAAGTTTTAGCGTGGTCTCTAAGTGAAAACGGAAATAACTTCAATTTAACAATATCATTATCTGTATCTTTCTTCTTTTTGCATATCACACAAATCAACAAACTTGTTTAGATGAGTAGCGGCATCTTCACTAGGAAGCCCGGAGAATTGATCTTTCATAACAAGATTCAACAAAGCAGCATTGATTTCACAAGATTAACCATCATTAAGAGGAGCAATCGAAGTGCTAAGGAAATCATTATTATTGGTATTGGAAAAGTCACACAATTTAGTATTATCTTGAGCCATCATGACAAGCAATCCAACACACAAGCACACAAAAGGCTAGCGAAGAAGAGAAGAACGGTAAAGAGAGGGCGAATAAAATGGCAAGGGTGAAGTGGGGGAGAGGAAAACGAGAGGCAAATGGCAAATAATGTAATGCAAGGGAGATGAGTTTGTGATGGATACTTGGTATGTCTTGAATTGAGTGAAGACCTCCCCGGCAACGGCACCAGAAATCCTTCTTGCTACCTCTTGAGCATGTGTTTGTTTTTACCTTGAAGAGGAAAGGGTGATGCAACAAAGTAGCGTAAGTATTTCCCTCAATTTTTGAGAACCAAGGTATCAATCCAGTAGGAAGCTCCTCAAAAGTCCCACACACCTACACAAACAAACAAGAATCTCGCAACCAATGCGATAAAGGGCTTGTCAATCCCTTCACAGTAACTTGCAAAAGTGAGATCTGATAGAGTAATAAGATAAGATAAATATTTTTGGTATTTTTATGATATAGATTGGAAAATAAAAGATGCAAATAAAAGTAGATGGAAAACTTGTATGATAAAAGATAGACCCAGGGGCCATAGGTTTCACTAGTGGCTTCTCTCAAGATAGCATAAGTATTACGGTGGGTCAACAAATTACTGTCGAGCAATCTATAGAAAAGTGCATAGTTATGAGAATATCTAGGCATGATCATGTATATAGGTGCTACCTCTTGAGCACTGCGTTGGATTTCCCCGAAGAGGAGAGGATGATGCAGTAAAGTAGCATAAATATTTCCCTTAGTTTTTGAGAACCAAGGTATCAATCCAGTAGGAGATCACGCACAAGTCCCTCGTACCTACACAAAACGATAGCTACTTGCAACCAACGCGATTAGGGGTTGTCAATCCCTTCACGATCACTTACGAGGGTGAGATCTGATAGAGATGATAAATAGTATTTTTGGTATTTTTGATATAGAGATGCAAAGTAAAAAGTAAAGGGCAAAGTAAAAACAAAGCAAGTAATAAAATAATGGAGATTGATATGATGAGAATAGACCCGGGGTCCATAGGTTTCACTAGTGGCTTCTCTCAAGAGCATAATTATTCTACGGTGGGTGAACAAATTACTGTTGAGCAATTGATAGAAAAAAGCAAATAATTATGACGTTATCTAGGAATGATCATGTATATAGGCATCACGTCCAAAGCAAGTAGATCGAAACGATTCTGCATCTACTACTATTACTCCATTCATCGACCGCTATCCAGCATGCATCTAGAGTATTAAGTTAAAAATAGAGTAACGCCTTAAGCAAGATGACATGATGTAGAGGGACAAATTCATGCAATATGATAAAAACCCCATCTTGTTATCCTCGATGGCAACAATACAATACGTGCCTTGCAACCCTTTCTGTCACTGGGTAAGGACACCACAAGATTGAACCCAAAGCTAAACACTTCTCCCATTGCAAGAACTACCAATCTAGTTGGCCAACCAAACGGATAATTCGAAGAGACTTGCAAAGATAAATCAATCATACATAAAAGAATTCAGAGAAGAATCAAATATTGTTCATAGATAAGCTGGATCATAAACTCACAATTCATCGGTCTCAACAAACACACCGCAAAAAGAAGAAAATTACATCGAATAGATCTCCACAAGAGAGGGGGAGAACATTGTATTGAGATCCAAAAAGAGAGAAGAAACCATCTAGCTACTAGCTATGGACCCGAAGGTCTGAAGTAAACTACTCACACTTCATCGGAGAGGCTATGGTGTTGATGTAGAAGCCCTCCGTGGTAGATGCCCTCTCCGGCGGAGCTCCGGAATAGGCCCCAAGATGGGATCTCACGGATACAGAAAGTTGCGGCGGTGGAATTAGGTTTTTGGCTCCGTATCTGATCTGACGGGGGTACGTAGGTATATATAGGAGGAAGGAGTACGTCGGTGGAGCAACAGGGGGCCCACGAGGCAGGGGGGCATGCCCAGGGGGGGGGGGGCTCCACCCTCGTGACCGCCTCTGGCACTTCTTGGAGTAGGGTCCAAGTCTCCTGGATCACGTTCGGTGAGAAAATCACGTTCCTGAAGGTTTTATTCTGTTTGGACTCCGTTTGATATTCTGTTTCTTCGAAATACTGAAATAGGCAAAAAACAACAATTCTGGGCTGGGCCTCTGGTTAATAGGTTAGTCCCAAAAATAATATAAGTGGAAAATAAAGCCCAATATAGTCCAAAATAGTAGACAAAGTAGCATGGAGTAATCAAAAATTATAGATATGTTGGAGACGTATCAAGCATCCCCAAGCTTAATTCCTGCTCGTCCTCGAGTAGGTAAATGATAAAAAAGAATTTCTGATGCGGAGTGATACTTTGGCATTATTTCAATGTAAATCTTCTTAATTGTGATATGAATATTCAGATCCAAAGGATTCAAGACAAAAGTTCATATTGACATAAAAGTAATAATACTTCAAGCATACAAGTTAAAGCAATCATGTCTTCTCAAAATAGCATGGTTAAAGAAAGTTATCCCTACAAAATCATATAGTCTGGCTATGCTATATCTTCATCGCACAAAGTATTTAATCATGCACAACCCCGATGACGAGCCAAGCAATTGTTTCATACTTTTAGAAATCTCAAACTTTTTCAACTTTCACGCAATACATGAGCGTGAGCCATGGACATAGCACTATAGGTGGAATAGAATGGTGGTTGTGGAGAAGACAAAAAGGAGAAGATAGTCTCACATCAACTAGGCGTATCAATAGGCTATGGAGATGCCCATCAATAGATATCAATGTGAGTGAGTAGGGATTGCCATGCAACGGATGCACTAGAACTATAAATATATGAAAGCTCAACAAAAGAAACTAAGTGGGTGTGCATCCAACTTGCTTGCTCACGAATACCTAGGGCATTTTTGAGGAAGCCCATCATTGGAATATACAAGCCAAGTTCTATAATGAAAAATTCCCACTAGTATATGAAAGTGACAACATATGAGACTCTCTATCATGAAGATCATGGTGCTATTTTGAAGCACAAGTGTGGAAAAAGGATAGTAGCATTGTCCCTTCTCTCTTTTTTCTCTCATTTTATTTTGGTGGGCTTCTTTGGCCTCTTTTTTTTATTTGGGCTTCTTTGGCCTCTTTTATTTTTCATAAAGTCCGGAGTCTCATCCCGACTTATGGGGGAATCATAGTCTCCATCATCCTTTCCTCACTGGGACAAGCTCTAATAATGATGATCATCACACTTTTGTTTTTCTTACAACTCAACAATTACAACTTGATACTTAGAACAAAATATGACTCTATATGAATACCTTCGGCGGTGTACCGGGATATGCAATAAATCAAGAGTGACATGTATGAAAATTATGAAGGTGGCCTTGCCACAAATACTATGTCAACTACATGTTCATGCAAAAAGCAATATGACAAAAGTAATATGTGTCATACGAATAGAACGGTGGAAAGTTGCATGGCAATATATCTCGGAATGGCTATGGAAATGCCATGATAGGTAGGTATGGTGGCTGTTTTGAGGAAGGTATATGGTAGGTGTATGATACCGGCGAAAAGTGCACGGTATTAGAGAGGCTAGCAATGGTGGAAGGGTGAGAGTGCGTATAATCCATGGACTCAACATTAATCAAAAGAACTCATGCACTTGTTGCAAAAATTTAAAAGTCATCAAAAGCCAAAGCATTAAACGCATACTCCTAAGATTGGTAGGAAAAGACCATCACTCGTCCCCGACTGCCACTCATAAGGAAGACAATCAATAAATAAAATTGTGCTCCGACTTCATCACAAGCGGTTCACCATATGTGCATGCTACGGGAATCACAAACTTCAACACAAGAATTCTTTAAATTCATAATCACCCCAACTAGCATTACTTTGATATTATCACCTCCATATCTCAAAACAATTATCAAGCATCAAACTTATCTTAGTATTCAACGTACTCAAAAGAAAGTTTCACATATCTTGAATACCAAGTATATTAACATTAAGCAAATTACCATGCTATTAACAACTCTCAAAATAATCTAAGTGAAGCATGAGAGATCAATAGTTTCTTTAAAACAAATCCACCACCGTGCTCTAAAAGATCTAAGTGAAGCACTAGATCAAAAATTATTACGCTCAAAAAGATATAAGTGAAGCACTATGAGCAAAACTATCAAGCTCAAATGATATAAGTGAAGCATATAGAGTATTCTAGCAAATTCCAAATCATGTATGGCTCTCTCAAAAGGTGTGTACAGCAAGGATGATTGTGGCAAACTAACAAGCAAAGACGCAAATAATACAAGACGCTCCAAGCAAAACACATGACATGTGGTGAATAAAAATATAGCTCCAAGTAAATTACCGATGGAAGTAGACGAAAGAGGGGATGCCTTCCGGGGCATCCCCAAGCTTTGACTTTTTGGTGTCCTTGGATTATCTTGGGGGTGCCATGGGCATCCCCAAGCTTAGGCTCTTGCCACTCTTTGTTCCATAATCCATCAAAAGAATTCACCCAAAACTTGAAAACTTCACAACACAAAACTCAACAGAAATCTCGCGAGCTCCGTTAGTGAAAGAAAACAAAAGACTACTTCAAGGTACTGTAATGAACTCATTATTTATTTATATTGGTGTTAAAACTACTTTATTCCAACTTCCTTATGGTTTATAAACTAATTTATTAGCCATAGATGCATTGAAATAAGCAAACAACACACGAAAAAACAGAATCTGTCAAAAACAGAACAGTCTGTAGCAATCTGTAACTAACGCAAACTTATGGAACTCTAAAACTTCTACGAAAATTGGACGTACTGGAAAATTTGTTTATTGATCAGCAGAAAAAAGAATCAATGCAAAATCACGTGCCTGTGATTTATTGAATTTTTTCTCGTGAGCGCAAAATTTCTGTTTTTCAGAAGAATCAAATCAACTATCATCATAGCTTATCCTATAGGTTCTACTTGGCACAAACACTAATTAAAACATAAAACCACATATAAACAGAAAGTAGATGGATTATTTATTCCTAAACATAAGCAAAAACAAAAAACACAAAATAAAATTGGGTTGCCTCCCAACAAGCACTATCGTTTAACGCCCCTAGCTAGGCATTGATATTTCAATGATGCTCACAAGAATGACAAGAATTGAAGCACAAAGAGAGCATCATAAAACACATGATAAACACATCTAAGTCTAACATACTTCATATGCATAGGAATTTTATAGGCAAACAAATTATCAAGGCAAGCAAAAACTAGCATATGCAAGGAGGCAAAGAGAAACAATAGCAATCTCAACATAAGGAGAGGTAATTTGTTATTATGAAAATTTCTACGACCATATTTTCCTCTCTCATAATAATTACATGTGGGATCATAAGAAAATTCAACAAAATAGCTATCACATAAAATATTTTCAACACGATCCACATGCATGCAAAGTTGACACTCTTCCGAAATAGTGGGATTAACATTAACTAAAGTCATGACCTCTCCAAACCCACTTTTATCAAAAATTTCATAAGATTGAATATTCTGCAAATATGTGGGATCTAGAGTTGATACTCTTTCAAACCCACTTTCAATATTATTGCAAACAATATTATCAATCTCATATTCATCATGGGGATTAAATAAATGTCGGGGAAACTGATCCACCAACACCTATGGGGACCGGGCCCCTTTCGGTTCAGAGGGGGGCGGAGGCCGCGCAAAGAGCGGATCGAGGCAGTACACGCGAGCAGTTTTACCCAGCTTCGGGCCGCACGGATGTGTAAAACCCTACTGCTGCTTGTTTGTGTGTATTGAGTTCTTGCTCAGGAGCGATGGACGCTGCCAGACCGAGCGTGAGAGTGTTCCTGATGTTTCGAATGAGCCGAACCCCTTCTACATTGCACTTGGGCCTCCTTTTATACTTTCAAGGGGTCACCGACAGGTGGCAACATAGACTAGAAGGGTAAAAATGGAAAAGGATGCGGTAGGTGCAGCTACCGCTACTGTGGACACAGTGCACCCTACCTAACTCTGACGGCAGGGGACAAGGTCATTGAATGCCCGTCTGAGTTGCCTAAACAGTGCAAAAAGTGACCGTTAGGAGCGCCACTGTTTGCCACGATGGCCTTCTCTTCATCTCCGCTTGCCACCGCGTACCCCTGGCTACACAGGCTCCCGCCACGCGCCCCTGAGGAAGCCTCATGGCGACACACGGGTGGGTGTGCTGGAGCGTGGGTACAGAGTGGCAGCGGGACCCCGACGAGTACCTTGTCGGGGTCGTCGTCTTGTCGAGTCCAGAAGCTTGTCGCTCACCGGACCTTGCCGGGACGTGCGGTGCATCGCGGCAAGTTTCTTGAAGTGCCGTGGTTGGCCTTCCCGGCAAGCTCCTCTTGCCGGGGCCTTGTCTCTTCCCGGCAAGATCCTCTTGCCGGGGCCTAGTCTCTTCATCTTGAATGCTTTGTTCTTGAATGGCTCCAAAGGAACCCACGAAGGACTCTGGCGGTCGTCCGGCAAGCCTTGCCGCGCGGCGCTGCAACTGCCCGTGCACAAGTTCGGGATACTAGGGTACCCCTACTCTAGTACACCGACAGGAGCCCCCGGGCCTGGGCCACACACGGTGTCGAGCGCTGTTGGGCCAGGCCCAAAACAGGGCACGGGCACGCGCGGAGCCTGGGTTATGCCGAATCTAACTCCATATCCACCGTGCCCCCCGTAACGGCACGCGTCAATCGCGGCGTCGTGGGAGAGATCGTGGGTGGTTGTTTATTTGGAAGGCCGAAATGTCCGCCCCATCCCTCTTTATAAGCAAGGGAAACAGGGGCATTTCCCCCACCTTCGCCCTTCGCTGCTGCAATCTCAAAAAATCTTTGCCGCCCTCCTCCGCTTGCAGAGTTGAAAGAGGGCAGCGCTCCGCCGTCGTCGCTGCCGCCACCACCAGCGCCGTCGATCTCCCCCACCGCCTCCGCCATGCCTCCGAAGCCCGGGAAGGGGAAGGCCACGAAGGCCGCGGCCGCGAAAGCTGTGAAGTCGACCGAAGCGCAGCGGCTTGAGGCGCTGCGGAAGGAGAGGGCCACTTTCCCCCCCCCCTCGAGCTCTCCGCGAAGGAGCTGAGGGAGTGGTACTATCTCTTCTGGTCGACGGAGACGTGGGCGCATCCGCGCACGAAGGTACTCTCTGCCGTTGCCTCGCAAGCAGCTCCAGTTGGCGGATATCCTTTCTTCGCCGTGTTCTTCTACTGCTGGCTCTGCCCGCCATTCTCTGATTTCTTTTGCGACGTCATGAACACCTATGGACTCCACCTCCTTGACTTCACCCCCAACGCCGTTCTGACCATGGCAGTTTTCGCCCATCTATGCGAAAACTTTGTCGGAGTCCACCCCAATGTAGCTCTCTTCCGCCATTTCTTTATGCCTCGTGTCGAGAGAGGGGAACCTCTTGCCGGCGGGATCGCCTGGATCTCGCGGGCCGGCAAGAAGGAGACCTATCTGGAGGGGGAGCTCCGCAGCAAGTGGGACGAGTGGAGAGCAGATTGGTGCTGGGTTGTAGAAGAGAGCCCGCAGTCGTTCACCGCCCTGCGCCAAGCCCCAGCAATGCGTGGCAATGACTGGAGCGCTCTGTCCGTGGACGACGACAAGCTGAAGATCGCCACCACTCAGATCTTGCGTCTCAGGCTTGCCGGGCTGACTGTAGGAGCTGTCGGCGCAGATTTCCTTCGCCGGTGCATCGCCCCTCTGCAGGCGAGGGGGAGACCCGCCTGGGAATTTGGAGGCCCGGCAGATATCATGAGGTTGCGCCCCGGCCTCAACTTCAATTTCACCGTCATAGAGTTGGACGGGATACTCAAGGAGATATTCAAGCACGACCCACAGCATCCCGAGTGGTTCAGGTTGCCGGCAGGCGTTGTTCCTCTGTGAAACAACTCCTCGCGCGACCGCATCTGCGCCATGATGCCGCTGTGTGATTCGCACGGGATTGCTCCAACTTGGCAAGAGCCTGCCGGAGACGTTGTGCAGCAGTTCTTTGACAGCCTAGTGGAAGTAGCGGTCAATGCTGACGACAAGAAGCTCCTCACCCGCGACACCACCGATCAAGAGATGGAACGCATCGCCACCAGGGCGGAAGAGGCGGCGGCAGCCGCAGCCGCGGGTGAATTTGGGTTCACGGTGGAGGAAGCGAACGCGGCATCGGTGATGAGTCTTGCTGAGCGGGAGTGGCCCGAAGACGAAGAAGAGCTTGCCGCGCCCACGCCGAGTTGAGTGAGCCCGCCGAGGGTGCGAGCGGCCCGCCATCTTCGGGGAGCTTGCCGGGAACAGGGCCCGGAGCGCAGCCCCCAGTGCAGCCAAGAAGGCGCCTCCGTAGGATCGGGGACGCAGCAGGGCGGCAAGCTGGTCAACAGCCGCAGCGCCGCGCGACGCGCTCCACCGCGGCAAGTACGGTTGCCGCGGGTGCGGACTCCCCGGCAAGGGAGCATTCTCCGGTAAGGGAGGAGCCTCCGGCAAGGGAGGAGTCTCCGGCAAGGGACAGCGCTAATGATCCGCCGGTGGTGGAGCTTATGACAGCGGATCCCAGCACAGGTAACCCTTCCTGCCCGAAACTTTCTTTGTATTCTTCTGCTGATTTTTCTTCTTGAGTGCTTGTTTGACTTCTCATTCTTCTCCGGTCGTCAGGTCCACCCTCCGTGGATCCGATGGAGGCCGAGGCGGGCGGCGGAGAGGACGCGCGTGGCAACACTGATGATGTCGCGGCCGCCAAAGATGGAGCTGGTGCCGACGTGCCTGCCGGTGAAGAGGCCGCCAAGGCTGCCGCCGAGGAAGCTGGCGGGGGATCTGGCGATCGCACTGACGGCCCTGAGGCCGCAGGAGCGTCAGGCGCTACACCTACCGCCGATCCCTCCGCTGCTGCCGCAGCGTCAGGCTCCGAGGAGCCCCAGCCCGGCGCCTATCTGAAGGCTGGCGAGGGCATCTTCATCAAGCTCCCTTGGGCGTCAAGCTTCAAGGCGCCAGTGGAAGGAGAAGTTTTGGATGGGGAGGTGCTCGCCTCTGCCGGGTTGTCGATCGTTGACGCGCCGGGAAGCAGCAGTGACGAGCTCGAGGAGGAGCGGCTGCTGCGGAGGCTGCTGGCGCTCTATCGCGCCCGTCAAGTCAAGTTGGAGTCCCGGGAAGCGCTCGTCGCGAAAGCGAGCGTGGATATAGAGAAGCGCGCGGAGGAGCTCCGGGGTTTTCGCCAGGAAGCTCTCCGGGCCTTGGCGGAGGAGCGGGAGCAGCTTGCTGAAGAGCGGAAGGCCTTCCTCCTCGAGAAGGTCGAAGCTGAAGAGCAGCAGCGGCTCACCGGCGAGAAGCTGTACGCGCGAGAAGGCGAGCTGGCTCAGCGGAAAGTGAACCTCGACAGCCACGAGGAGGAGCTTGCCGCGCGTGAACGGGCACTTGGCGGGTCGCTCCAAGAGGCAAAGGATGCGGTTGCGGCTGCCGAGACCGCCAAGAAGGAATTGGAAGTAAAGGTGGCGCAGCTGGAGGCTGATCTGAAGGTGGGTGGCGAAGAGCTTGCCGCGCTCAAGCTGGAGCGCGAGAAGGACGCCCTTGCCCACGGTGAGCTGCAGGGCCAACTCTCCGAGAAGGGCAAAGAACTGCGCGCCGCCAAGAATTCCAATGCTGATCTGGAGCTGAAGCTGGCCACCCTGACGGAGACGTTGGACGGCGCCAAGAAACGGGAGGCGGACTTGAAGAAGGACATCAAGGCCAACGAGGCGCTGCTAGCGAGGGCCGCCGAAACCCAGAATCTTCTCAGAGATACTGTGGCGCTCTGGACGGAGGGCCTCGTGAACATTGCTGCAGTCATCGAAGAGGAGCTGGTGCAATTGGGGGTGGAAGGCTTCGGGTACTCCTCCGACGAGAACCTCCAACCCAGCGCCAAGCTCACTCTGTTCTTCAAAGGCGTGGTGGCGGTGCTCCAGCAACTCCGGGAACGGATCCCAAAGCAGTTGGCCGACGAGTCACGCTCGATTTGTGCCGGAGTTCTGGAGAAGGTGCTGGTGAAGGTGGCCTTCCGCAATCCGGGCCTCAACCTCACCAACGTCCTCAAGAGGCTGCCGGCGGACGCTGATCTTGACGCACTTAAGCCCTCGTCGCACCCATTGTGGACAGGGTGAATGAGGTCAAAAGGGTTGACAGCGGTCGCGTAGATTAGGCCGTCCGTTTTCTTCTTTTCTTGTCGCTGCCAGTCATGTCATGGGAACACTTTATTAGAGGCGCGACAAGTTATTTTTGTAATATAACTCTATCTTAGGCAAAAAATTGCTGTGTTACTTCCTTTACTCGACTCTTGGCTTTGTATGGTTCTGCCCTACGCTTTCTAGGGAAACTTGCCGGTGCAGGCACCCTTGCCGCGAGCGCCGAGTGCAGAACTTCAGCAGCCTGCTGGCGGGGTCGCTACCGACAAGCAACCTTGTCGCAACTAGTTGCAGCTCACTTAAGTTGTTGAGCGGACTCGAAACAAAGTAAGGGCGCAGCTAGCTACGAGTTGGTTCCTCCGCGCATAGGTTTTCCATACAAAGCACGGTCGTTCAAGGAAAATAACTCAAAAACTTAAAAAAAACTGATTGCTCAAACTTTAGCAACTTAGCTTTTCTGTCGTCTGCTTCCCGGCAAGGAGAAACTTTCTTGAACGGCCTGGTCCACACCATTATCTTCTCCTCCCCCCCGGTAAACCTTGTGGGCGAGGGAACCTTCCTTCTTTTGAGAAAGAAACAGAGAAATAAATTAGTGATATGGAGCCTTGGGGTCGTTATCGCTTACCGGGGTCTGGTGCTGCACAAAGTGTCAGATAACATATGCGAAAAAGGATTATAGCATAAAAAAACTGACAAGATGTGCGGGGCACATGAACTTTATTGGTGCACGGGGTCTGCGCCCGGCTTTGTACAAAGGATTACATGCAACAGCGGCAAGACTTGTACAAAAAGGTGGTTGCCGGAAAAGCTTCCGGCAACCGCGCCCTACGGGTAAAACTTACGAAGATGTTCAATGTTCCAGGAGTTGCTCACCGGAATGCCATCTTCGGTCTCAAGGCGGACAGCGCCGGGCCTAGTGACTCGTTTCACCCGATAAGGGCCTTCCCACTTTGGCGTCAACTTGTTGGAATTCTTGGCGGACTGAACACGCCGAAGAACAAGGTCGCCTTCCTCGAAGCTCCTGGCTTTAACTTTGCGGCTATGGTAGCGACGCAAAGCTTGCTGGTAGCGAGCGACTCGCACAGCAGCCTGAAGACGGTCTTCCTCAAGGAGCAGCGCATCATCTTGGCGCAACTGCTCTTGCTCGAGCTCATCATAAGCAAGCACTCAAGGTGACCCGTAAACAAGTTCCGTGGGGAGAACTGCCTCTGCTCCATAGACTAGAGCGAAGGGTGTCTGGCCAGTGGCTCGATTTGGCGTCGTCCTGATCGACCAAAGAACCACCGGCAGCTCCTTGATCCAGTTTCTTCCGCACTTGTGCAGCCTGTCGAAAGTTCTGGTCTTGAGGCCTCGCAGCACTTCAGCATTTGCCCTCTCTGCTTGACCGTTGCTTCTCGGATGAGCAACAGAAGCGAAGCAGACCTTGGCGCCAAGATCTTGGACGTACTGCATGAAGGTGCGGCTCGTAAATTGCGTGCCGTTGTCGGTGATGATCCTGTTAGGGATCCCGAAACGGCAAACAATCGACCTGAAGAACTTGGCTGCTGACTGTGCTGTTACCTTCCTCACTGGTTCCACTTCCGGCCACTTTGTGAACTTGTCGATGGCGACGTACAAGAACTCAAAGCCCCCGACAGCTCGGGGAAAGGGGCCGAGGATGTCGAGTCCCCAGACCGAAAATGGCCAGGATAAAGGGATCGTCTGGAGAGCTTGAGCTGGCTGGTGTATCTGTTTGGAATGGAACTGGCACGCTTCACACTTGGTTACTTGTGCAGTTGCATCCTGGAGGGCTGTCGGCCAGAAGAAACCTTGTTGGAATGCTTTGCCGGCAAGTGCTCTTGCGCCAATGTGGTGACCACATATGCCTCCATGTATCTCTGCCAACAGCTGTTGTCCATCTTCCCGGCGAATGCACTTCAATTTCACACCGTTGAGTCTTATTCTGTACAGTGTGTTGTCGACAAACTTGTACATACTTGACTGCCGGGCTACTCTTTCCGCTTCTTCTTGCTCTTCGGGAAGCTCTCCTGTCTGAAGGAAACGGATGATCTGCTGCGCCCATGCTAGAGCTTGCGGCTCGACAACAAGGGCTAAAGGCATATCTGTTGCTGTGGGAACATCCGCTTCTACGGCAAGAACCCGCGGTTCGGCCGGAGTGTGATATTCCCCGACAAGCTTGCCGGAGCAAAACTTGTTGGGAGCATTTGCTTCAACGGAACAAACCAAGAGCTTCGCCGGAGCAGACTGCTCCTCAGCACTCTTGGCGTCGATCTTGGGGACCTTCTTGGCGGCGGCTTCGGGAAGCTCTGCCGGAAAGTAGTCACCAGAAACCAACTTCCTCTTCTTTCTCTGTCCAGTCGACGATGTTACGGATGGTTGAGTCAGCTTGAGCACAAAAATCCCTGGTTCCACAGGTAACTTTAGTGCTGCGCACTTTGACAGGCCGTCAGCAATATTGTTCTGAGCTCGTGGAACGTGTTCCATTTGCAGGCCGTCAAAGTGTGCTTCTAGCTTCCTTACTTCATCAACATATGCTTCCATCAACGAACTCTGATAGCTTTTGTCTACTTGGCGGACGACCAACTGCGAGTCACCCCTGACAATGAGCTTGTTGATCCCAAGGTCTGCCGCGATTTTGAGTCCGGCAAGCAAACCTTCATACTCTGCGGTATTGTTCGTTGCTTGCTCCTTGGGAAAATGCATCTGAACTACGTACTTGAGGTGCTCTCCGGTGGGTGCGATAAGCAGCACGCCTGCGCCGGCGCCTTGCAGCGAGAAGGCACCATCAAAGTACATCAGCCACTCTTTGCTTGCCTCTTTGACGGGGATGCTTGTTTCTGGAGTTTCTTTGTCTGGTGTCGGCGTCCATTCCGCTATGAATTCTGCCAATGCTCTGCTCTGTATAGTGGAAGTACTCTCAAACTTGAGGCCAAACCTTGACAGTTCCAGTGCCCACTCGACAATCCTGCCGGTTGCTTCTGGATTTTGCAGTATCCTCTTCAACGGAAAGCGAGTGACAACTGTTATCTCATGTGCCTGGAAGTAATGGCGCAGCTTTCTCGAGGCCATGAGAAGGCCGAAAAGCAATTTCTGTACGCCAGAATACCTTGATCTAGCTCCTTGTAGAAGGGAACTGACAAAGTAAACTGGGTGCTGCACCATTTTCCTCTGCACCTCCTTGCATGCCTGTGCAGATTCAACTTTGTCGGGGCCAGAGCTTGTCGGAGAAGCCCCCTGCTTGTCGCTGGATTCACTTGCCGCGGTTGCTGGCTCATCGTCCGCCTCCCTCTCTGCTACTAACGCAGCACTAACCACTTGATTGGTTGCTGCCAGGTATAGCAGCAACTTCTCTTATGGCTTAGGTGCGACAAGTATTGGAGTGGAGGACAGGTACCTCTTCAAGTCCTGTAGCGCGGCCTCCGCTTCTGGAGTCCATTTCATCGGACCTGCCTTTTTCAATATTTTGAAAAACGGCAAGGCGCGCTCTGCGGACTTAGAGATAAATCTGTTGAGAGCAGCCACGCAACCGGCAAGCTTTCGTACATCCTTGACGCGCTTTGGTGCTTCAATCTGCTCGATGGCTTTGATCTTGTCGGGATTGGCTTCAATCCCCCGCTGTGACACAAAGAACCCGAGAAGCTTGCCGGTAGGGACTCCGAACACGCACTTCTCGGGATTGAGCTTGAGGTTGATTCTGCGCAGATTTGCAAAAGTTTCATCTAGATCTTGAATCAGAGTAGCCTTGTTTTTGCTCTTGACCACTATATCATCCATGTAGGCTTCCACATTTCTATGCATTTGCGGCTCAAAAGCACGGTGGACTATCCTTGCGAATGTTTATCCAGCATTCTTCAAACCGAAAGGCATCCGTACGAAGTAGTACGTGCCACATGGGGTGATAAATGCGGTTTTCTCTTCATCCTCTTCTGCCATGAAGATCTGATGGTATCCTGAGTATGCATCAAGAAATGAAAGCAAATCACATCCGGCTGTGGAGTCAACAATCTGGTCAATACGCGGCAAGGGAAATGGGTCTTTGGGACAAGCTTTATAAACATCAGTGAAGTCAATACAAAGTCTCCATTTTCCATTAGCCTTGCGCACAACAACAGGATTGGCCAACCACGTGGGATGGAGCACTCCTCTGACAAGGCCTGCTGCTTCCAACTTCTTGATTTCTTCTGCGATGAATTCTTGGCGCTCCACTGCCTGCTTCCTGACTCTCTGCTTGACGGGCCGCGCATGAGGACAGACGTCAAGGTGGTGCTCGATTACTTTCCTGGGAACACCGAGGATATCAGACGGTTGCCATGCAAACACGTCGATATTCGCCCACAGGAAAGCAACGAGCGCGCTTTCCTATTTGGGGTCAAGAGTGGTGCTGATGGTGAAGGCACCACCAGTGCCATCCTCCTTGGCGGACACCTTCTTAGTCTCAGGTGGAGCTGCCATTGCCTTCTTACACTTGCCGGTGGAGCTCGATGGTGCGTCCTCGACGGTAGCGCAGCACTCCAAAGAGGTGCGCTTGCCGGAGTAGGCATCAGAGCTCTTGCCGGACTTGGTCTTCTTCTTCCCTTCGGGAGCTTCAGCGGCAAGTGTCTTGCGCTCTGCTGCGGCTGCCGCTTCCCGGTAGATCTTGTCGGCACAGATAAGAGCATCCTTCTTGTCGCCAGGGACAGAGATGACACTTATTGGGCCTGGCATTTTCAGTATGTTGTACGCATAGTGAGATGCTGCCATGAACTTGGCGAGTGCCGGACGGCCAAGGATTCCATTGTAAGGTAATGGAAAGTCGGCAACGTCAAACGTGACCCTCTCAGTCCTGAAGTTCAGCTCGCTACCAAATGTGACCGGCAGCGTGATCTTTCCCTTCGGCTTGCTTCTTCCCGGGCTGATTCCTTGGAATGTGCCGGTCTCCTCGAGCTCGCTGTCAGGGATCTGAAGTTTGTGGAGGACCGCGGAGGATATCAGGTTCAAGCCAGCCCCGCCGTCAACTAGCATCTTCGTGACCTTGAGATTGCGGATAGTTGGAGAAACCAACATCGGCAAACACCCGACCGCAGTTACGCGATCAGGGTGGTCCTCAATGTCGAAGATGATAGGTGCGCTGGACCATTTCAGGGGCTTGCGTGACTCTATGGATGGCTCTGCTGCATTCACTTCCCGCATCCACTGCTTGAGTTGGCGGTGCGAAGTATGCAGAGAGGCGCCACCGTCAACGCACAGGACCTCTGTGGCTTTCTGAAATTCCTGCTCGTCGGCCTCGTCATCATCCATGTCTTCGTCGTCGTCATCATCTTCATCCTTGTCGCGGCCGCGGGGAGGTTTGTCTCCTTGCCGCTGCTTGGCCTTGCCGCGGCGTCCTCGTCGTCCGGGACGTTTCTTGCCGGATCCACCAGTTCCTTCCTGGGCCTTCTCCTTGTCGCGCTGCTCGTACTCAGCTTTGTGTTGCTCAACAAGCTGTTCGACTTTCTTACAGTTCTGGAGATCGTGACCCTTGGTGCGATGAATCTTACAATACTGCTTGCCGGAGCTGTCCTGCTTGTTGGCGGCCGCCAAAGGCTGGGCCTCCTTGTCGGAGCCACCAGCTTTAGCTTCCTTGGCGCCACCTTCGTTGCCGGTCTGCTCGACAGCTAGCACTTCCTTGCCCTTTTTCCTTCTGTTGTTCCACCGCCGTCCTTTCCTTGTCGGGGCGGCATTCTCACTGTCGGATCCTCCTGCTCCTGTACTCTCTCCGGGGAGCCTCCTCCCCTCTTCAGCGCGTGCACACTTGTCGGCCAGGGCGTAAAGCTCGCTGACGTCTCTGATCTTACACATCGCCATTTCCTCCCTCATCCTTCGATTTTGCACGTTCTGATGGAACGCGCTGATGATCGCGGCGGGGTGGACGTCTGGGATGTTGTGTTGTACACGGCTGAATCTCTGAATGTACTTGCGCAGTGGCTCTCCTTCCTTCTGGGAGAGCAGATGAAGATCGCTCTCTTGGCCATGTGGCTTGTGGCCGCCTGTAAAGGCGCCGACAAACTGATGGCATAAATCTGCCCAAGAGGAGATGGAATTGTCCGGCAAGTGCATGAGCCAGGACCTGACGTTGGGCTTGAGTACCAGCGGGAAGTAGTTGGCAAGGATCTTGTCGTCCCGTCCCCCGGCAGCCTGCACCGCGATGGTATAGATGCTGAGAAACTCCGACGGATGCGTCTTGCCGTCGTACTTCTCTGGTACGTCTGGTTTGAAATTCTTTGTGCTGGGCCACTGGACTTGCCGCAGCTCACGGGTGAACGCAGGACAACCTACCGCGTACGGCAGATCGCCTGGTTCCCCTGGCGCATGCATGTCAACAGAGGGCCCAGCGTGCTTGTCGGATTGACGTCGCGCTTCTCTTTGGCGCTCGATGCGGGTTCGAGCGTCTTCTTGTTGTCGTTCATGGAGAACCTAGCGCTGGTCGCGACGAGCTCGTGGGTCCGACGACGCGGTGGAGCCGCTGTCGGGGTGGACCCGGCGAGTCGGCGATTTTGGCCTTCGTAGTGGAGAGTGCATGGAAGTCGCAGCTCCCTTGTCTTGTTGCCATCGGCTCGCGTCCGGATGTCCTACCGCGGCAGCGAGGTGCTTGGTTGCCGCGCAGTGTCGCCGTTGGCGAAGCCGATGAGGCTCTGGATAGTGGCCCTCCATTCGTCGGTCTTGTCCGCCGTCGGAGGATAGTCTAGGAGTAGTTGAGCTCGCGCCAAGGCTTCTGCTGGAGTGGTGGGCGGCGGAGGTGAACAGTGCGAGGAGTGGGGCGTGCTCGGACTCCTAACCACGTTAGAAGGAGCAGTGCCCCATCCAGGCGACCGTACTTCGCTCGAGCTAGCATGTTGACGTGCATGTTGGTCTTGAGCGCCACGAGAACCACCAGCTTGATCTTGGCCCAGCGGACGTATGGCGCTGCGAACGCCATGACACTGCTGGTCCCGCGCCTCCTGAGAGGGGCGCGGTGCGCACATGGACGCCGAGGTCTGTGCCGCCTTGTCCTTGGACTTGGCCGCACTGAGGGCTCCCTCGTCGACGCCCATTCTTCCGCCGGCGTCCACTCCACCACCCGTTTGCTCCGGAGGCGGTGAAAGCGACGCAGATGGAACAGCTGCCTCCGAATCCTTCTTCTTCGGTGGCATGTCGATGAAGACAATGAAGATTTAGCTCGCGTGCACGCCGGATCGGGTTCGCACAATCTCGACGCCCCCTACCTGGCGCGCCAAAGATGTCGGGGAAACTGATCCACCAACACCTATGGGGACCGGGCCCCTTTCGTTTCGGAGGGGGGCGGAGGCCGCGCAAAGAGCGGATCGAGGCAGTACACGCGAGCAGTTTTACCCAGCTTCGGGCCGCACGGATGCGTAAAACCCTACTGCTGCTTGTTTGTGTGTATTGAGTTCTTGCTCAGGAGCGATGGACGCTGCCAGACTGAGCGTGAGAGTGTTCCTGATGTTTCGAATGAGCCGAACCCCTTCTACGTTGCACTTGGGCCTCCTTTTATACTTTCAAGGGGTCACCGACAGGTGGCAACGTAGACTAGAAGGGTAAAAATGGAAAAGGATGCGGTAGGTGCAGCTACCGCTACTGTGGACACAGTGCACCCTACCTAACTCTGACGGCAGGGGACAAGGTCATTGAATGCCCGTCTGAGTTCCCTAAACAGTGCAAAAAGTGACCGTTAGGAGCGCCACTGTTTGCCACGATGGCCTTCTCTTCATCTCCGCTTGCCACCGCATACCCCTGGCTGCACAGGCTCCCGCCACGCGCCCCTGAGGAAGCCTCATGGCGACACGCGGGTGGGTGTGCTGGAGCGTGGGTACAGAGTGGCAGCGGGCCCCCGGCGAGTACCTTGTCGGGGTCGTCGTCTTGTCGAGTCCAGAAGCTTGTCGCTCACCGGACCTTGCCGGGACGTGCGGTGCATCACGGCAAGTTTCTTGAAGTGCCGTGGTTGGCCTTCCCGGCAAGCTCCTCTTGCTGGGGCCTTGTCTCTTCCCGGCAAGATCCTCTTGCCGGGGCCTTGTCTCTTCTTCTTGAATGCTTTGTTCTTGAATGGCTCCAAAGGAACCCACGAAGGACTCTGGCGGTCGTCCGGCAAGCCTTGCCGCGCGGTGCTGCAACTGCCCGTGCACAAGTTCGGGATACTAGGGTACCCCTACTCTAGTACACGGACAATAAATTTTCAAGATCATAAGAAGAAGCACCCCAATCATGATCATTGCAACAAGTAGTAGACATAGCAAAATTAGCATCCCCAAGCTTAGGGTTTTGCATATTATTAGCACAATTGACATCAGGAGAATTTATAGTAAAATTATTTAAATCATGCTTTTCGTTGAGGGAGCTATCAAGCATGGGTGCAATAGCAACGATCTCATTTTTAACATAAGGAACTGTAGCAAATTCGTCTTTATAAATATTGGCTTCATGGCCACAAGAATAGCAAGCATCATGTTCATCAAGGGATATTTCAATCAAATCATCGGAATCATCATTATCTATAGATTCATGCATATCATTATTTTCTTCCAAAGCAACGGTCATTCTTTCAATAAATTCTTGGACATAGACATTATGAGCAAGGTTTTCATTGCAATATTTAAGTATGACGGAATTTTCAGATTTGTTGAGCGTAAAATCATACTTTTCAATCAAAGAAGCAACTTCATGAGCACCCTTAAAAATGACAAATTCTTCAATTTGTTCGATATCATAGTAACAGTAAACACCCTTTGCATAAGAAGATAAGATTTCATCATCATTGAACTCACATAGGTAGGGAAGGTGTTTTTTAGGGTTCTTAGAGCAACAAGTAAAATCACACATTTCACAAAGATTCCAAGCATAGCATAGCAAACTATTTATATGATACCGTAAGAGTCTCCCTTTTTCAGATAAACGATGACGCACAAAATGAGCATGTTCATCTAAAGATTTCCCATCAACTAGGCTAGTTGGGGTTTCAGCACGAGCACATAAGGATCAAAGATGATCCAAGTAGAACACTTTAAGTGGATCCATATTAATAGATTTTTAGCAAGCAAAGATGCAAGCATATAGAAGGCACAAGGAAACACAAACAAAGATACATATGGGAAGAAGGCGAATGAAAAAGAGAGGGTGAATAAAACGACAAGGGTGAAGTGGGGGAGAGGAAAACGAAAGGCAAATAATGTAATGCGAGAGATAGGGATTGTGATGGGTACTTGGTGTAGTTGACTTTTGCGCAAATTCCCCGGCAACGGCGCCAGAAATTCTTCTTGCTACCTCTTAAGCACTGCGTTGGATTTCCCCAAAGAGGAGAGGATGATGCAGTAAAGTAGCGTAAGTATTTCCCTCAGTTTTTGAGAACCAAGGTATCAATCCAGTAGGGGATCACGCACAAGTCGCTCGTACCTACACAAAACGATAGCTACTCGCAACCAACGCGATTAGGGGTTGTCAATCCCTTCACGGCCACTTACGAGGGTGAGATCTGATAGAGATGATAAATAATATTTTTGGTATTTTTGATATAGAGATGCAAAGTAAAAAGTAAAAGGCAAAGTAAAAACAAAGCAAGTAATAAAATAATGGAGATTGATATGATGAGAATAGACCCGGGGGCCATAGGTTTCACTAGTGGCTTCTCTCAAGAGCATAAGTATTCTACGGTGGGTGAACAAATTACTATTGAGCAATTGATAGAAAAGCGAATAATTATGAGGTTATCTAGGTATGATCATGTATATAGGCATCACGTCCAAAGCAAGTAGATCGGAACGATTATGCATCTACTACTATTACTCCACTCATCGACCACTATCCAGCATGCATCTAGAGTATTAAGTTAAAAACATAGTAACGCCTTAAGCAAGATGACATGATGTAGAGGGATAAATTCATGCAATATGATAAAAACCCCATCTTGTTATCCTCGATGGCAACAATACAATACGTGCCTTGCAACCCTTTCTGTCACTGGGTAAGGACACCGCAAGATTGAACCCAAAGCTAAACACTTCTCCCATTGCAAGAACTACCAATCTAGTTAGCCAAACCAAATGGATAATTCAAAGAGACTTGCAAAGATAACTCAATTATACATAAAAGAATTCAGAGAAGAATCAAATATTGTTCATAGATAAGCTGGATCATAAACTCACAATTCATCGGTCTCAACAAACACACCGCAAAAAGAAGAAGATTACATCGAATAGATTCCACAAGAGAGGGGGAGAACATTGTATTGAGATCCAAAAAATGAGAAGAAGCCATCTAGCTACTAGCTATGGACCCGAAGGTCTGAAGTAAACTACTCACACTTCATCGGAGAGGCTATGGTGTTGATGTAGAAGCCCTCCGTGGTAGATGCCCTCTCCGGCGGAGCTTTGGAACAGGCCCCAAGATGGGATCTCGCCGATACAGAAAGTTGCGGCGGTGGAATTAGGTTTTTGGCTCCGTATCTGATCTAACAGGGGTACGTAGGTATATATAGGAGGAAGGAGTACGTCGGTGGAGCAACAGGGGGCCCACGAGGCAGGGAGGCGTGCCCAGGGGGGGGGGCGCCCTCCACCATCGTGACCGCCTCTGGCACTTCTTGGAGTAGGGTCCAAGTCTCCTGGATCACGTTTGGTGAGAAAATCACGTTCCCGAAGGTTTTATTCCGTTTGGACTCCGTTTGATATTCTGTTTCTTCGAAATACTGAAATAGGCAAAAAAAAAACAATTCTAGGCTGGGCCTCCGGTTAATAGGTTAGTCCCAAAAATAATATAAAAGTGGAAAATAAAGCCCAATATAGTCCAAAACAGTAGACAAAGTAGCATGGAGTAATCAAAAATTATAGATACGTTGGAGACGTATCAATAGGCATCATGTCCGCAACAAGTAGATCGAAACAATTCTGCATCTACTACTATTACTCCACACATCGACCGATTCCTGCCTGCATGTAGAGTATTAAGTTCATAAGAACAGAGTAACGCATTAAGCAAGATGACATGATGTAAAGGGATAAACTCATGCAATATCATATAAACCCCATCTTTTTATCCTCGATGGCAACAATACAATACATGCCTTGCCGCCCCTGCTGTCACTGGGAAATGACACCGCAAGATTGAACGCAAAGCTAAGCACTTCTCCCATTGCAAGTGTCGGTGTCAAAACCGGCGAATCTCGGGTAGGAGGACCCGAACTGTGCGTCTAAGGCTAATGGTAACAGGAGACTGGGGACACAATGTTTACCCAGGTTTAGGCCCTCTCGATGGAGGTAATACCCTACTTCCTGCTTTATTGATTTTGATGATATGAGTATTACAAGAGTTGATCTACCACGAGATCATAGAGGCTAAACCCTAGAAGCTAGCCTATGATTATCATTGTTGTTCCTGTCCTACGGACTAAACCCCCCGGTTTATATAGACACCGGAGGGGGCTAGGGTTACACAGAGAAGGAGATCTATCATCCGAATCGCCAAGCTTGCCTTCCATGCAAAGGAGAGTCGCATCCGGACACGGGGCGAAGTCTTCAATCTTGTATCTTCATAGTCCAACAGTCCGACCAAAGTATATAGTCCGGCTGTCCGGATACCCCCTTATCCAGGACTCCCTCAGCAAGAAAGATCAATCTAGTAGGCCAAACCAAACTGATAATTCGAAGAGACTTGCAAAGATAACTAATCATACATAAAAGAATTTAGAGGACATTCAAATATTTCTCATAGATAAACTTGATCATAAACCCACAATTCATCGGATCTCGACAAACACACCGCAAAAAGAGTTACATCGAATAGATCTCCAAGAAGAGGAAGGAGAACTTTGTATTGAGAATCAAAGAGAAAGAAGAAGCCATCTAGCTAATAACTATGGACCCGAAGTTCTATGATAAACTACTCACAACTCATTGGAGAGGCCTTGGAGATGATGTAGAGGCCCTCCATGATCGATCCCCCCTCCGGCAGAGCGCCGGTGAAGGCTCCAAGATGGGATCTCGCGGATACAGAAGGTTGCGGTGGTGGAAATAATTTTTCGTGGTGCTCCTGGATGGTTTCGGGGTACGTAGATATATATAGGAGGAAGAAGTAGGTCGGTGTACGCTCGAGGGGCCCACGAGGGTGGGGGGCGCGCTCACCCCCTTAGGGCGTGCCGGGCACCCTCGTGACCGCCTCGTTTGCTTCTTGACGTCCACTCCAAGTCTCTTGGATTGCGTTTGTTCCAAAAAGATCGCTCCCGAAGGTTTCATTCCGTTTGGACTCCGTTTGATATTCCTTTCCTTCGAAACACTGAAATAGGCAAAAAAACAACAATTCGGGCTGGGCCTCCGGTTAGTAGGTTAGTCCCAAATGATATAAAAGTGTAGAGTAAAGCCCAGAAACATCCAAAACGGGTAATATAATAGCATGGAACAATCAAACATTATTGATACGTTGGAGACGTATCAATACCACTCGCCCAACTGTCCTTGATCTCATGCCTCTGGTCTGCTTCATGGAGAGAAGGCTAATAGCTACTCTCAACATGATCTCATATGGTGGAAAGCTATCCCTGCTTAACTTAGTGATCACATCTCTCATTGTCTTTGCTCTATGCACGCTTCGATTGCCTACCAAAATTATTGAGCTTCTGGACAAAATTAGAAGAAAGTGCTTATGGATAAAGAGAACTAAGCAAGGGGACAAATGCAACTGTCTTGCTTCTTGGGAAATGGTTTGCCGTCCTAAGGAAAGTGGTGGTTTGGGAGTGATTGATCTCAGAGTCCAAGGTGATGCACTCTTATTGAAATATTTACATAAATTCTACAATAGATGGAACGTGCCTTGGGTCGAACTCATCTGGGAAACATACTACACGAATCAAATCCTGCATGCATCAGACCCTTGTAGATCATTCTGGTGGCGAGATGTTGCCAAACTAATGCCAATTTATAGAGGTTAGAGGTATCTCAATCGTTCATGTAACCAATGGATCTAATGTGCTCTTCCGGAAAGATTTATGGACTGACACCACATTTGATGAGAAGTACCCACGTGCACTCTCTTACGCCGTTAATGAAGATATTTCAGTTAAGGATTTCTTGTCCATCACTTCACTATGAGAGGCGTTTCACCTACCCCTCTCGGCACAGGCTCATGCAGAGGTGCATCAACTACAAGCTGACACGATGGAAATGGCTATCTCCAATGAGCCATATGTTTGGACTTATACTAGATGATTCCCCGCGCGTTGCAGCGGGAATTAGTAGCTCAAAATTTCTTGAAAATACCATTAAGAACATATGAGACTATTAAACAAATCAACACTGAGAATAACAATGACTCATTTTTCCATGAAAAGGAAAAACAGGAAATTGTGATTCCATCAGTGCACATTGATGTGAAAGTTAGCATTGCAATATATACTTTTAAAGATTTTGGGGACTAAAACATTTCTAATATCTTGTAGAACAGAATTTGTAAAACATTAACACAAATAATCATCAGCAAGAAAATAGTATCGGGCAGATGGTCAATGCTTCCATTCCCTTACAGACACATTCATTCAGTCTACAATGTTATATTAATGTACAACCAGTATGGTTAGAGAAAGAATTACAATCTTCGACAGTAATATATATGAGTTGTTCTTGGGAAAAGAAGGTAGCCTGCCATTTTAGAAAGCATTATGCTGGCGTGCCATGGAGAAATTAAAATATCATAACCATATTACACTGCAGAGTTATACATATGAAATCAGGGAGAAAGGATCTTTGTTCTACACTTAAACCAACATGAGATGAAGGAAGGTATTATGAGGAGGATATAGTATACACTATACAGTACTTAAAAATCATCAGGTGTGTATTCTTAGAGGCCAAATAGAAGACCTGGAAATTATTCTAATTTAGATATACATATTTTAAAATCAGTTTTGGTAAACATGGTATATTTTAGAAAGAGAGGTGCTAACTTGAAAATTATAATTTACATATATACAGAGCTGATTCTACTACAAACAAATGTACAGTAAAACATGATGAGGAGATTTAAATAAACTAATTTGGTTAACCAAATTCCATATATACAAATCAGTTTACTATGCATGACTTGTTGAGACATCACTCGAAGATCTTAAGATGTAAGTATATCTACAACAAATGACTGGACGACCAATTATTATTGGCCTGAACGACAACCTATACATACCCAAAAATACACCATCTTTGGCAAGTCTTCAAGTTACAATCTTTGCTTGCACCAGTTTCAGCATCAAATATATGTGTTATATGTTACTATGAAGGAGATATAGAGTAGCTGATAC
This sequence comes from Triticum turgidum subsp. durum, assembly GCA_900231445.1. Lineage (NCBI taxonomy): Eukaryota > Viridiplantae > Streptophyta > Magnoliopsida > Poales > Poaceae > Triticum > Triticum turgidum. Next base: position 680,812,808 of record LT934122.1, on the reverse strand, counting down.
AATAGAGAGATGACCTTAGTACACGAATGTAAGAATAATATAACCATAGATTGCAAGAATAATCCACACAGATTAAAAACTCTACACAAAGTACAGGAAATATAATAATAGAAGTACACAGTTTTTTCAACAAAATCAGTAATTGCATGGATCATGAGCTGGTTCAAGATGAAGCATATGTACATAAATAGTCAAAATGACCTTGAGACACAATAAAGTAACAGTGACCAGAGATTAGGGAACTAAGAGAAATCACGAATTTGGCATCACATTTACCTCTGAACATCAATGTAAAGGATAGATGACTGTAGTGCAATGCTATTGTATGTCATATATTAATATTTTGCTTAAGAAAGATTATGAAGATAACATATATCCTACCTATGTAGATGAGAGAACAAAAATTACTACTCGGGCTAGATAGATAGATGATACTCCATAAGATAAATAGGGATCATAAACTTATGGAAGTCCTTCTGTTCCAAAATCCCATATTATGAACTGCTACACGAACTAACAAACATGTTAGTTTTCAAAAGAATGATCAAATGATCTGTGGAGAAATTGATACATATCATACTGTACGACTGAAGATTTTGGGGGCCTTCACATGTAACAGTTCTCAGCAGCACCCACAAGGGTTGCTCGGAGGATTAAAAAAGGTGGTGATGATTGGTAGCGCTGTCCACTTGACATCCACGATCTCGCCAAACAGCACAACCATGTTAGAAATAATCTGGGACATATATACTATCCAATCTTATAAACAGAAGGGTTCGATAATTTTTTTATTAAAATGTGATTGACTAATGTAATAATGGTCATTTTGTTGTGTTTTGAAACCCAACGAACCTTAATATTGTTGTAACAAAGTGCTGTCAGTCAAGGTAATAACGTGTTGATATATTAAGTTTGGGAAAAGTACGACAACACACATGTGCGACTCATAATTCAATCTTTTACTCATACTGAACATATTCAAGGTGGGCACTAAAAGAATTGATATATAGTAAAAAGGAAAAAAAAAGCAACAGAGTAGATGATGTATTTGGGGGGAGGGGGTCAGGAAGAACCTGGTATGGAGAAGAGATTGAAACAGGCTGTTATGATGTTTCCCGGCAAGCAGGCGCCGCATCAACAGTCAATCGATTTGAACAACAGGGACTTCAAAACCAAAACAAAGGATCAGGCAGATTTGCTTCCAAGACGCCCCCCAAAAAATGCCACCTGTTAATCTCCCTCCCCGATCCGCGAAGAATTGAGGAGACCAATAGATTGGACACGGGTAGCAGCAAGAATGGATGACCTGGAATCATCACAACCTGCTCCTCCTAGAGGTGCCTCCTGAACTTGGGGAGGGAAGAACGGCAGGGGACCCACAGTATATAGCAAGGCAGAAGTGGAATCGGTGCGCCATAGAAACTGAATCGGGGTACTTGTAGATGAGGAAGGAGAACGAAATCCATCCGAGGGAGAGTCGGATTAATAGTGGGAGATTAATTGCCGTGCAGAAGATGGAGAGTTCTGGATGCCATTCTATAGGAGCAGATGGACCAATCTGGAACAAATCTTTGAGGGGATGGGGAGCCGGAGGAGTGCACTCACGGATAGTTGGGATCCTAGGCTCCCAGCCGCCGTGCGAAATATGGAACGAATCTTGGGGATGGGAAGCACGGCTGGAAAGTGGAAACACACTCATGAATCAGCGGCCATGCAGGAGGAGCGAATCACGGAGAGTTGGCATCCCAGCCGCCGCATGATATTGATTTTCGTAGGGGAGGAGGGCTCGATGGTGCGAGGGAGAGAGATGTCCGTTTCAACCGGTGAGGGAATACATGAAGTGCTATCATGCAGGGAGAGGTGCTGACGTGGATACCTTGCATGTTAAGATAAATATGATAGTGGGGATGAATCTCTTAGGTATATAGGATTTGGGGCACAAAAACTTACACAACACATAGATACTACACTTTCTACTTCAGAGAAGTTAGGGCTCATGAGGCTTTTGGCCGGATCTAAATCCACCATGAAAATTAAGGTCTTTGGTTGGCTGCTCCTTTCTGATCGACTAAACACGCGAAATATGCTCAAAAGGAGACACTACAGTATTGGAAATGACCATGATTGCATCTTATGTGGACTGCACATCTAGGAAACACTGGAGCTAGGGCTGGAAAAAAAGCTCGAAGCTCGCGAGCTAAACAAGTAGCTCGTGACTCGGCTCGAATCGACTCGAACTCGAAGAATAATGAGTCGAGCCGAGCTTTAGTTTAAGATCGTTTATAGACCAAGTTAAACGAGCCAATCTCACGAGTACTCGTGTAACTCGTTAGGCTTGATACAATAGATCAGCCACTCCCAATACAAAGAAAGATCAGCCACTAAATAGCCTATGTCCCAGGCGCACAACCCAAGGCTGAGCAGTTGAAGGCCTAGCCTCCTAGGAGACTCACGCGTTACAAGAAAATTACAATTGTATAGTGATATATATGTTTGATATATACATAATCATTTTAATCATATTTGAGGGCTTTATGTTTATATCTTAAACGAGCTTAACAAGCTAAACGAGCCAGCTCGCGAGTTATACGAGTCGAGCCAATCTTGGGTTTGAGCTCGTTATAGTAACGAGTCGAGTCGAGCTAGCTCGTTAACGAAACGAGCCCTAGCGAGTCGAGCCGAGCTGGCTCGACTCGACTCGAATTCCAGCCCTAACTGGAGCACCTCTTCTTTGAGTGTCAATTCAGTACTGAATGCTAGTCCAGCCTTGGAATACTATGGAACCAGGGGCACCATCGCCTACAAAATGTTGTGTTTGCGAAAAACAACTGGAACAGGCCCCTCTTCATGGAGCTATTTTTGATTGCAGCCTGGAGTATCTGAAAAGAACGTAACAATAAACACTTCAGGGGGATTATGCCTTTGAAGACTTCATGGTTAGATAGGCTTAAGAGTGACTTCTCTCTCCTTACCTATAGGGTTATGGACAAGCACAAACATCTCATTCCACTCATCCTCTCCTCTATATTTTAAGTTCTTTCTCACCTCCCAAAGGGAGGCTGAGTTGTAAAGGCAACATGTAAAGTTCTCATGTAAATTGTCACCATTTTTATAGTAATACAAAAATAGTAGGAGGTTCTCCTACTGTCACAATGTTTAAAAAAACACGTGCACTAGTGGCACGTATTGACCATAATTTGGAGGAGTTCGATAAAAGGCATTGTAATTCTCAATTTCAATACAATATGCGACCAGCTGATTTTTCTCCTGATAAGTTAACTCAGAGCCATCGGTGTAGTTGGTTCTGTATACCATCTTTCGCACATTCTTTGAAGAATGAAAATAAGCTATCAATGGAAATAAGCTGTCAACTATTATGAAATAAACAATATAAATTACTTAATAACTATGTTTGAGGAACTCACATAGCGGTAGAACTAGAAGCGTATCAACAAGGACCCAAATGTCCAAATTGTCTTGGTCGATGTCAGGATCCCCAACATCCATGGTGACAAACATACCCTCTTGAAATCATACATCTTGCAAAGTGCTTCCCAACCCGGGTAGCCAAAATGGGATACACTCTCAAAATTGTATAGATTTACCTCAAAATCCATACCATGATGGGTCCTTAGGTTAATTTTCTTTGTTTCATTCCTCTCATGATCTTCAAAACCCATCCTCTCCAAGACATAGCATCTTGCATGGCATGGGATAAGCTAGTCGAATTGTAAAAGACGAAAATTACACGTTGAAGTAGTAGAAGTCGAGCTTAATTACAAAAAAAAACACTTTGCATCGTAGCTTACCATATCACAATCAAATGCCTCCTCGAGCTTAATGCTGAAGCGCCGACCTTCGTCCAGGTGAGGCCTGTCATAGAAACCCCGGTTGTCGCCGCACCAGGAGCACTCCCCGGGACCTTCTTCGTCCAATGACATTTCCTATGTTCATAATTCAAAGATTAAACTTGTACAATTAAATATATGGTGGACACACTCCCTCACTGATTTTTCAACAGTCGGTGATGGTCGTTACTCCTCCTTCCCCTAGTGCATAACAAAGGTCTAGCACAAGGAGAAGAAGGAGAAACGACCCCCGAAAACAGTCGGGATTCTTCGGCCTCGACAGACTTAAAGTCACCCGAAATATCGCTTAATTATCTTTCTAGATAATCCAGGACACTCGATATTTCCTACATATTCTAGCACAAGTCATGCCAAAATTCACAGAAAATTCCGGCATAACCTTTGCTAAAAAAGGACATATCGAGCGCCTGAAATTTGCCGGAACGGAAATTAGTCAACACTCCGGCAAAACATAGGCCACTAGGAGGTGTAACCTGCAAACATTACCGGCCACTCACTACTAGAAAAACCTCTACTAATGGCGCACCTATTATGGCCATTAATGGCGCATCTGTGGTGCGCCACTAACAGCACGCCATTAGTATGCCTCCCAGGGGCCAGGTGCTTTGGATACTAATGGCGCACCACAACTAGATGCGCCATTAGTAACCGCGGCATACTAATGGCGCACTTTCCTGTGATGCGCCATTAGTGATGCGTCATTTAGAATCTAGATCTGGATCGTGATTTTTTGCCCATTTTTTTGCTCGTTTTTTTGCTTGTTTTTTGGCACGACAATATTCTCAAATTTTGTTCCTGTTGTTTTTGGATCTTGTTGCCATGGTCTTTTGCCGGAGAGGAGGAGGAGGAGCTCAC
>LT934122.1:680793630-680806071 GCA_900231445.1 Triticum turgidum subsp. durum | reverse complement strand
GGAGGGAGGGCGGTGGGAGGAGAGCGGCCGGAGGAGGGGGGAGGAGGGAGGGGAGGAGGAGGGACCTCGGTGGAGGAGCAGCGCGGCGGCGACGGATGACAGAACCGACACGGGCGAGAGTGAGTGAGAGGGAGAGAGTGAGTAAGAGAGGGTCGGGCGTGTGTAGGATAAGGTAAGTAAGTAGTAGCGCTTTTCCTAGATAAGCGTTGCTGCTACGGGACGTAGCAGTACCGCTGGTTACAGATAATCCCTACTGCTAAGGGGGATAGCCATCTGCGCCCAGTACAATCATAGCAGCAACACGTTTTCCCAGCACGCGCTACTGCTCAAGTAGTAGCATTAGCACGGTTTATTTAAACATGCTACTAATAAGTAGCAGTAGCGCCTGTTTTTGTCCAGCGCTACTGCTAAGATGCTGTGTATAAGGTTTTCCCTAGTAGTGTCGTATTTTTGATGTCATTTCTAAATGGCTAATCCAATTGAGGCAAATGATATGGTGTTGGAAAGATTATGAAAATGCGCTACCTTTTCATGTTAAAAGGTTTTTCTAATTTGCAACTGTTTAAAAGTAATCCAGAAAACAATACAAGTACCACCGAGTTCGTATTTTCGAGCTAATGTTTTAACCGTAAGTCCGAATGTAGCAAATGATATGGCGTTGGAAACCTTGAGGAAATGCAAAACTGTTTCATATATATTGTTTCTCCCAATTCCTTACGGTTTTAAGTCAAATTTGAAAATGGCTAAAAACATATTTGGGCCGTAATTTCTACAAACTTTATCGGATTGGGGCAAATAATATACTATTGAAAAGCTACAGAAAATGCGATTTTTTTTCATGTTGATGGTTTTCTCTAATTCCTAGCCGTTTTCAAGTAATTTCGAAAATGGCGAGATCATTTGTTTTGCCTCTATCGCGAAACAGATTCTTCGAAAATGCACCACGTGAAGAACTTGAACTTCTCGGCATGTCTACTTGAACTTCACTCTGTTTTTCACGTGCTTTTTTTGCTCGTAGCTCTCCATCCACTCACCGTAATTGAGCAAGTGCTATCCAGGTGGAAAGCTGCTGTAAACACGCAACTTTCCCATGTTGATCATTTTTCATACTCGCGAAGGTTGTAAAAGTTTCTAATCTGAAATTCGTTCAGTGTAGTAGTTGAACTTCCTGCTGTTTTCACGTTGAACTTCTATGACGTATTTTTGTTTGTAATTTTCTCATCCATTGTGTCAGTGTTACACAAATGATATTCCTTTTGTACAAACCTCTCTCATAATTTTTTTAACTTTCTCCGACCGAGGACTTGAACTTATAACAAAAAAATTGGAGCTTGCCTTTTAATTTATTTTTCTCATATTAAACACACGCTATGTAGTACATGAATTTTTTCCATTTTTATAATTTGAATATTTTATTTTATTTTTGAAATCAAATTGCTCCCATATAATAATTGGACTTCTTCGTCGATTGAGAGAATTATCTCAAAACCCAGAAAACAATTTCTTTTTTGTGTTTTTGAACATGGAAATACAATATGAATCTCTCTCGCAAGAATTTTTGAACTTTCCCTGATAGAGCACTTGAACTTCTTTCAACAAACATTTTAAGCTTTTATTTTTCTATACTTTTATTCTCACCTGAATTGTATTCCTTGCAGTACTTGAACTTCTCGTTGTTTTCACTATGACCTTCTGTCACATTTTTGTGTATACGTTGAATTACACGCAATTGAAGGTCGGACGTCATTTTTTGTCATTTTCAAACATGTAATTGGAGGTAGGATGTCCCATAATATAAATTCTGAATCGTGCACGGAGGAGCACATGACCTTCTTGCAACAAACCTTTTAAGCTTTTTGTTTTCTATTCTTATATTCTTATCTGAAATGCATTTCGTGTAGTTGTTGAACTTCCCGTTGTTTTCACCTTGAATTTCTGTCACATATTTTTGTTCAACCTCTCTCATGAGAATTTCTGAATTTTCTTGGGCCAAGCACTTGAACTTCTAGTAACAAAACTTTTAGCATTTGCTTTTTTCAAAAATTTTAATACAAATGCACACCGTGTAGTACGTGAACTTCTGGCAGTTATCAATATGAACTTCTCTCGGTTACGTGAAAATATATGAGTTTTTTGTAGACATTGAACTGCTCTACCTTTTTTATTTTGAACATCATTGTGTATTTTTAGAAATGTGAAAATTGGAAGTTTTTTAGAAACATCGAACTTCTTCGTTATTTGAAATTGAACTTATTGGTTTTATTCTTTAGTAGCTAGAAAAATCTGATTTTTCAAATAAGTATCAAACCGCTCTGTTTTTTTTCCAATTGAACTTCTTGGTTTTATTCTCCAATAACGACGATGCAAGAACACAAGAAGAATAAGTACTCCATGGTGTTGGTGCATTTTGGAGATAAACATGGAAGAAAACCAACTTATGAAACTAAAAGCAATGGACCAAAAACATCAGTTTTTTGCACCTGCAGATACAACTGAACTTCAATACAAGCCCACCAACTACTACGCTATCTTTTTTTTGATCTAATTCGGCACATGCCACAGAACTCCTGTTCAAATACTCTTTTGTTACACACTTTTCCTATTTTCTTTATCCAGTCCGTTATCTTTGAACTTCAGCTATTTTTGTATCTGACTGTTATCTTTGAACTTCAGTTGTTTTCGTATCTGACCTGTCACACATTCTATTTTATAGGAACTCATCTAAATTCATTTTTAGATCGAAGCAAATGCCCTGTTGAACATAGTAGCATCACACGATATCCATAGTTGAGTTGCTACATCCAAAGACAGCTACATCACCTAACTTGATCCAAAAAAGTACAGGGAGCAGCAGCAGTGTGTAGGAGGCCACGGGGGTCAGGCAGGTCGCTAGTGGTGTGGCACTGGCGTATGTAGGCAGATGCGTGGTGGCGGACTCAGGCGGCGCGCTCGGGTTGACGCCGGTGCTGGGATTGGGCGGAGCTGGTAGGAAATGTGGAGGACGTCGTCTCGGCTGTAATGAGAAAACATCCAAGTTTTTTTAACTTCGAGCTTCTCTCTTTTTTTACTTTGAACTTCTTAGAAAAATATGGTTTTAAATAAGCAAAAAAATCTAGGTTTTTTAAATCTGAAATTCTAGGTTTTTTGACCTTCTCGGTTATTTCAAATTGAACTTCTAGGACATATTTGGACTTGTAATTTATTTTTACATAGAAGCATATCTGATCTCTGCCAATGAGAACAATCTATTTTTTATATCGAACAATGAAAACAACACTTATCCTGTGTGTCATCCATAAAAAATACCATAGTCTACCGTTAAGCGCAAGCACCATCGTCAAGTGCTAGACCACCAATTATCATCCAGTAACTCACACTGCACATGTCAACATGCAGCCAAACCTTCAATTAGCACATAACGCAAACACGCAGTGGTTATTGAATAACTACATAAATATCCAGACAATTGGAAAATGACATCTCCCTGCCTATTTATCCATCACATATCATGAGTTTTGCTTGGAGCGTCCTGTATTATATGAGTCTTTGCTTGTTTTGTTTTTTAGTTTGTCACAAGTATCCTTGATGGATGATATGTCTCCAACGTATCTACTTTTCCTAACGCTTTTCCTCTTGTTTGGACTCTAATTTGCATGATTTGAATGAAACTAACCCCGGACTAACGCTGTTTTCAGCAGAACTACCATGGTGTTGTTTTTGTGCAGAAATAGAAGTTCTCGGAAGGGAATAAAACTTTACGAGGATTTTTCATACCAATAAAGAGAATTTCTAGAGCCAAGATCCACCGGAGGGGGGCACCTGGGTGGGCACAACCCACCAAGGCGCGCCCAGGTGGGTTGTCCCCACCGGGTGGCCCCGCAGACCCTGAAACCGACGCTATAAAATCACATATTTCTAGAAAAAATCAAGAAGAAAGAATTAGCTTGTTTCATAAGATGGAGCCACCGTCACCTCCTGTTCTTCATTGGGAGGCCAGATCTGGAGTCCGTTTGGGGCTCCAGAGAGGGGGATCTTCAACCTTTGTCATCACCAACCCTTCTCCATCGCCAGTTCCATGATGCTCCCCACCGGGAGTGAGTAATTACTTCGTAGGCTCGCTAGTCGGTGAGGAGTTGGATGAGATTCATCATGTAATCTAGTTAGTTTTGTTAGGGCTTGATCCCTAGTATCCACTATGTTCTGAGATTGATGTTGTTGTGACTTTGCCATGCTTAATGCTTGTCACTCTGGGCCCGGGTGCCATGATTTCACATCTGAACCGTTTATGTTATCACCATTATATCCATGTTCTAGATCCAATCTTGCAAGTTATAGTCACCTACTAAGTGTTATGATCCGGCAACCCCGGAGTGACAATAGTCGGGACCACTCCCGGTGATGTCCGTAATTTGAGGAGTTCATGTATTCACTGTGTGTTAATGCTTTGTTCCAGTTCTCTATTAAAAGGAGGCCTTAATATCCCTTAGTTTCCAATTGGACCCCACTGCCACGGGAGGGTAGGACAAAATATGTCATGCAAGTTCTTTCCATAAGCACGTATAACTATTTACGGAATACATGCCTACATTATATTTATGAACTAGAGCTAGTGCTGCATGGCCCTAGGTTATGACTGTCACATGATAAATATCATCCAACAAATTACCGATCCAGTGCCTACGAATTTATCTCATATTGTTCATGCTAAGTTACAACTGCTATCATTACTGTTGCACCTGCTACAAAACTACTGCTATCACTATTACCATTACCATTGCTACTTTCACTACTATCAAAACTATCATATTACTTTGCTACTGATCACTTTGCGGCAGATAATTAATCTACATGTGTGGTTGAACTGACAACTCAGCTGCTAATACTTACAAATATTCTTTGGCTCCCCTTGTGTCGAATCTATAAATTTGGGTTGAATACTCTACCCTCAAAAACTGTTGCGACCCCCTATACTTGTGGGTTATCAAGACCTTGTTCTGGGGCCATTGCCGGGGAGCATAGATATATTTGTTGAGTCACTTGGGATTACTATCAATTTATCATTATGAAGAATCTGAAGGATGCTAAAACTAAGATTTATCCCTCTAAGACGAGGGGAGGTAAGGAACTGCCATCTAGCTCTACTTTGGATTCACCTTCTGTTATAAGTAAACTTGCAACACCACCACATGCCATCAATCCTGATATGTCGCAAGTTATTGATGATGCTACTTCTGTTATGAATGATACTTATGATGATGCTAGTACCTTGCTTTATGATGATGTGCCACTAGGTGATTTATTTGATGAACAAATTGCTAGAGTAAGACAACATGATGTTGTTGAAACTGATAATCAGCTTGAAACTGAAAAATCTTGAAACACCTACCAGAACTGGCCCTCCTAGATATGAATTTCCTAAAGTACCGCAAGGTTATGTTATGAATGAGGAGACAACTAGAGATATTCTTGCTTGTAAGGATAGAGATGATCTAGAGAAATTATTATGCAAGTATAAAGAAAATCTCTGAATACTAGAATGCGATATGATCCTAAATTTGCTACTTCACCTATCTTTATTGATGATAAGGATGATGAATTCTCTGCCGACCCAGAGTTGATTAGTTTCGTTGAATCTGATCCTTTCCATGCTTATGAAACTGAAACTGTTGTGGCACATCTTACTAAGTTGAATGACACCAGCCACCCTTTTTACTCATGATGAGAAAACTCGCTATTACTATATTCTCAAATTATTTCCGTTTTCATTAAAGAGTGATGCTAAAGCTTGGTACAATACTCTTTCTCCTGGTTGTGTGAGTAGTCCACAGGATATGATTTATTACTTCTCTGAAAAACATTTCCCTGCTCATAAGAAATAAGCTGCCTTACAGGAAATATTTAACTTTGTGCAAATTAAAGAAGAGAGTCTTCCACAAGCTTGGGGGAGACTTTGCCAATTGCTTAACGCTTTTCCTGACCATCCTCTTAAGAAAAATGAAATACTTGATATCCTCTATAATGGACTAACCGATGCTTCTAGGGACTTCCTAGATAGTTGTGCTAGTTGTGTTTTCAGGGAACGAACTATTGGGCAAGCCGAAGAATTATTGAATAACATATTGAAAAATCATGATGATTGGACTCTTCCTGAACCACCGCCTAATTAAACCCACTCTGAAGAAGAGGGGTATATTATATATTAGTCCTGAAAATATGCAAGAGGCAAAGAAATCTATGAAGGAAAGAGGTATTAAAGCCTAGGATGTTAAAAATTTATCTCCTATTGAAGAAATACATGGGCTTAATACACCACCACTGCCTAAGGTGGTAGAGGTAAATTCTCTAATGAAATTCAGTGATAATGATAATCCTCACAATATGCATCCTAGTCAATGCCTTTATGAGTTTGAGAATTATATTAGAAAGCAAGATCACTTCAATGCAAATGTTATGAAACAATTGAAATACAATTCTGATATGATTGTTCGCTTAAGTGACTTGTTATTTAGAATGTCAAATGATGTTAGAGGTGTGGGAAAGCATGCTTCTATGGTTCAAACTCAACTAGAACAAGTTGCTAAATCTCAAAGAGAGCTGCTTGATGATACGTCTCCAACGTATCTATAATTTTTGATTGTTCCATGCTATTATATTATATGTTTTGGATGTTTAATAGGCATTTATATGATATTTTATATTATTTTTGGGACTAACCTATTAACCGAGAGCCCAGTGCGAGTTTCTGTTTTTTAACCTATTTTAGAGTTTTACAAAAAAGGAATACCAAACGGAGTCCAAACGGAATGAAACTTTCGCGATGATCTTTCTTGGACCAGAAGCAAACCACGAGACTTGGAGATGAAGTCGGAGACGCAATGAGGCGGCCATGAGGGTGGAGGAGCCCCCCGCCTTGTGGGCCCCTCGTGGGTCTCCTGACCTAGTTCCTTCGCCTATACGTACTCTTATACCCTAAAAACATCGAGGGGAGCTACGAAACCAATTTTCCACCACCGCAACCTTCCGTTCCCGTGAGATCCCATCTAGGGACCTTTTTCAGCATCCTGCCGGAGGGGGATTTGATCATGGAGGGCTTCTACATCAACACCATTGCCTATCCAATGATGCGTGAGTAGTTTACCACAGACCTACGGGTCCATAGCTAGTAGCTAGATGGCTTCTTATCTCTCTTTGATTCTCAATACCATGTTCTCCTTGATGTTCTTGGAGATTGACACGTCTCCAACGTATCTATAATTTTTGATTGCTCCATGCTACTTTATCTACTGTTTTAGGCAATATTGGGCTTTATTATCCACATATTATTTTTGGGACTAACCTATTAACCGGAGGCCCAGCCCAGATTTGTTGTTTTATGCCTATTTCAGTGTGTCGAGGAAAAGGAATATCAAACGGAGTCAAAACAGAACGAAATCAACTGGAGAAGTTAATTTTGGAAGGAAACCAACCTGATGGGCTTGGAGTGCACGTCAGGGGAGAGACGGGCTGCCCACGAGTGTGGGGGGCACCCCCCTGGGCGCCCCCTGCCTCATGGGACCCCTGTAGCTCCACCGACGTACTTCCTGCACCCATATATACTCACGTACCCAAAAACTTCCAGAACAGAACCTAGATCGGGAGTTCCGCCACCGCAAGCCTTTGTAGCCACCAAAAACCAATCGGGACCCTTTTCCGGCACCCTGCCGGAGGGGGATCCCATCACCGGAGGCCATCTTCATCATCCCGGCGCTATCCATGACGAGGAGGGAGTAGTTCACCCTCGGGGCTAAGGGTATGTACCAGTAGCTATGTGTTTGATCTCTCTCTCTCTCGTGTTCTCTCTCATGTTCCCTCTATGGCACGATCTTGATGTATCCCGAGCTTTGCTATTGTAGTTGCATCTGATGATGTTTCTCCCCCTCTACTCTCTTGTGATGAATTGAGTTTCCCCTTTGAAGTTATCTTATCGGATTGAGTCTTTATGAGAACACTTGATGTATGTCTTGCCGTGATTATCTGTGGTGACAATGGGATATCATGTGCCACTTGATGTATGTTTTGGTGATCAACTTGCGGGTTTCGTGACATTGGGAACCTATGCACAGGGGTTGGCACACGTTCTTGACTCTCCGGGAGTAGCTTTGGGGCACTCTTTGAAGTACTTTTATGTTGGTTGGATGAATCTGAGATTGTGTGACACATATCGTATAATCATGCCCACGGATACTTGAGGTGACAATGGAGTATCTAGGTGACATTAGGGTTTTGGTTGATTTGTGTCTTAAGGTGTTATTCTAGTATGAACTCTATGATGGATTGAGCGGAAAGAATAGCTTCATGTTATTTTACTACGAACTCTTGAATAGATAGAACAGAAAGGATAGCTCTGAGGTGGTTTCGTACCCTACCATAATCTCTACGTTTGTTCTCCGCTATTAGTGGCTTTGGAGTGACTCTTTGTTGCATGTTGAGGGCTTGTTATATGATTTATCTATGTTATTATTGTTGAGAGAACTTGCACTAGTGAAAGTATGAACCCTAGGCCTTGTTTCCTATCATTGCAATACCGTTTACGCTCACTTTTATCGCTCGCTACCTTGCCGTTTTTATTATTTTAGATTTCAATTACTCTTTTCTACCATCCATATTGCACTTGTATCTTCATCTCTTCGCCGAACTAGTGCACCTATACAATTTACCATTGTATTGGGTGTGTTGGGGACACAAGAGACTCTTTGTTATTTGGTTGCAGGGTTGTTTGAGAGAGACCATCTTCATCCTACACCTCCTATGGATTGATAAACCTTAGGTCATCCACTTGAGGGAAATTTGCTACTGTCCTACAAACCTGTGCACTTGCAGGCCCAAAAACGTCTACAAGAAGAAGGCTGTGTAGTAGACATCAAGCTTTTTTCTGGCGCCGTTACCCGGGAGGCTAGGTAAAGGGTACTCACACTCCGTCACTAAGCTCTTTTCTGGTGAGGTGAGTGCTTGAAGGTATATCTTTAGATCTTGCAATCGAATCTTTTTGTTTCTTGTTTTATCACTAGTTTAGTTTATAAAAGAAAATTACAAAAAATGGAATTGAGTTTGTCTCATACGCTTCACCTTTTTAACATCTTTCGTGAGTATGATGGAAAGGATAATTGTGCTCAAGTGCTAGAAGAAGAAATCTCTAAATTGTTTGGCACTAAATCTTTGAATGATGAGCATGATTGCAATGTTGTTAGTATGAATTCCTTGAATATCCATGATGCTAATGATATGCAAAGCCACAAGCTTGGGGAAGCTATGTTTGATGGAGATGATATTTTTTGTCCCCCAAGCTTTGATGAGCAAATTTACTATGATGAAAGCATGCCTCCTATCTATGATGATTATTGTGATGACACGTATGCTTTAAAGAATAATGATAATCATGAAATGTGTCATCTTGATCTTAATTTTCAATCACATGATAGTTATTTTGTTGAGTTTGCTCCCACTACTATTCATGAGAAGAAATTTGCTCATGTAGAGAGTAGTAAATTTTCTATGCTTTCAGATCATGAAAAGAATGTTTTAGGTGCTGGTTATATTGTTTAATTCATTCATGATGCTACTGAAAATTATTATGAGAGAGTAACATATGCTTGTAGGAATTGCAATAATGTCAAGTTTCCTCCCTATGTGCTTAAATTCTTGAAGCTATGCTTGTGTTACCTTCCTATGCTAGTTGATTATTGTTCCCATAAGTTGTTTGCTCACAAAATCCCTATGCATAGGAAGTGGGTTAGACTTAAATGTGCTAGTCATATGCTTCATGATGCTCCCATTATGTTTCAATTCATATCTTTTATGTGAGCATCATTTCCATCATCATGCCTAGCTAAAAAGGCATTAAAGAAAAGCTCTTGTTGGGAGACAATCCAATATTTACCCTTACTATTTTTGTCTGTACACATGATTATGCTAATGTAGTAATCATTTTTTATAGCTTTTGTTTCAATAAAGTGCCAAGTAGAGCCTTTGGGAAGACTTGGGTGAAGTCTTTATGATCCTGCTGTAGAAAACAAAAACTTTTGCGCTCACGAGATTAGCTGCCATTTTTTACTGAAGAGTGATTTTAGGTTGATTCTTTTTGAAGATGATTAATAGACAAATTTCTCAGGTCTAGAAATTTATTACATAATTGTTGGGGTTCCATAAGTATACGTTTCATACAGATTACTACATACTGTTCTGTTGTTGACAGATTCTGTTTTCTATGTGTTGTTTGCTTATTTTGATGCATCTATGGCTAGTATTAAGTGGTATGAACCATAGAGATGTTATAATACAGTAGATATTACACCAATATGAATTTATAATGAGTTAATTACAGTACCTAAGTGGTGGTTTTATTTTCTTATACTAACAGAGCTTACGAGTTTTGTGTTGAGTTTTGTGTGGTTGAAGTTTTCAAGTTTTGGGAGAGGATTCGATGGACTATGGAATAAGGAGTGGCAAGAGCCAAAGCTTGGGGATTCCCAAGGCACCCCAAGGTAATATCCAAGGACAATCAAGAGCCTAAGCTTGGGGATGCCCCGGAAGGCATCCCCTCTTTCGTCTTCGTTCATCGGTAACTTTACTTGGAGCTATATTTTTATTCGCCACATGATATGTGTTTTGCTTGGAGCGCCATTTTATTTTTTGTTAGTTTTTGCTTGAGGTTAGTTAGAATAATGTTTTTCATGTTTAGTTTCAATAAAAAAGTCAAGGATAGCCTTTGCCATGTTTATTTTGCTTGTATACATGTTGCTGTTTGAAAACAGAAAGTTTACCGCTGTTGCAAAAATTCCCTAGAAATGTCAGAGAATGGTATAACGTTGAATCTGTTTTCATATTAAGCTCTGATAAATTTATTACAGTGGGAATGTTAGTTCATAATTTTTGTAGTCAGGGAAGTATTGTTATTCTTGCATTCTTTACAGACTGTACTGTTTTGACAGATTGCTGTTATGTTTGCATTGTTTGCATATGTTTGCTTGTTTAATGATTCTATTTGATGATAGGAGTATTAAATATGCAGAGGCATTTAGTATGCAATGTTGAATAATAATTTTAGTGATTTGTTACAGTAGAATATGATAAGGTTTTGCATTGGTTTATACTAACCGATCTCACGAGTTCTTGTTGAGTTTGTTGTGAATGAAGCTTTTGATAAAAAGAAGAGAAACCATGATATGAGAGGAATTAAGGAGACACAAAAGCTCAAGCTTGGGGATGCCCAAGGCACCCCAAGATAATATTTCAAGAAGTCTCAAGCATCTAAGCTTGGGGATGCCCCGGTAGGCATCCCACCTTTCTTCTTCAACAACTATCGGTTAGTATCGGTAGAGCCTAAGTTTTTGCTTCTTCACTTCGAGGGTCGACTCGCCGACTTTGAAAGAGCAAACCTAGTCGCGCTACAACACATAGACGTGGTCGATCCTTGGGTGGTAGAGCACAAAACCTTTATTAATAAGACGTACAATGACCGAGGCCAACAGAGGACGGACGGAGATATACTCAAAGAGCACAACTCATGTTTCACGCGTTGGTTCAAGCAGAAGCTTCTGTCGTACCCTTTACATGAGGATTCTTCCGCGGAAGAACAACTCATATTCGCCTTGTCACAGGGCGCCGAGCACAACCTAATGACCTATGAGGTGTACGATATCAACGGCTACACATTCTACACCGAGGTCAAGGACATGAAGAGCGATGGTTTTCAGAACTCCGGGGTAACGATGGAATCCTACACCGGTAACGACAAGGACAGATACTACGGAAGGATCGAGGAGATCTGGGAGCTGAGCTACGCTGGAGAGAAGGTCCCGATGTTCCGTGTCAGATGGGCCAAGAACGTCATAAAAGAAGACCGGTATTTCACCACCATGGTTATACCCGAAGCCAAATCCAAGACCGCGGGCGCAAACGTCACCGCGAAAAATGAGCCATGGGTACTGGCTTCCCAAGTGGACCAATGCTTCTTCATCACCGACCCGCCAAAGCCCAGTCGTGTTGTCGTGAGGAGAGGCAAAAGGAAGATCATCGGAATGGATGGAGTAGCCAATGAGCAAGACTTCGACAAGTACGGCGACCCGAGGATCGAACATGACGATGATGATGAAGTAGCAGCATACACCACAAGAAGAAGCAGGACCACCCTACCTAAAGGACGCCCGTTCCATAGAAGAACTCCATTTGCGAAAAAGAAGGGCAAGAAGATTGTGAACAGATAGCTAGCTAAGATCGATTGTATTTAAATCGTAGACTTCATTTCTCGATTATATTTCATGGGCACTTTTTGAACTATCATGAATATTTTTTAATTTCATGGACACTCGATCTCGATCCTCCTCCATCTCGATCGCTATCCCACCTCACCAGATCCGGTCCACCGGCCGCCGCCGCCGACCGCCCGCACCCTCTCGATTCCCC
>LT934122.1:680781025-680793495 GCA_900231445.1 Triticum turgidum subsp. durum | reverse complement strand
CCGCCGCCGACCCCCCGCACCCCCCGCACCCTCCCTCACTCCACCGGGATTACTGTTTGATGATATTTTTTTAAAAAATATTACTGTCTTATAAAAAAATATTACTGTTATGATTTAAACAAGTTTGAACATATTTAAACACAAGTAAGTATCAAACAACATTTTTAATGCATAAAAAAAATTGTGGAGCCTGGGAATCGAACCCAGGACCTCCTGGTGTGAGAACTAGCTGCTGACCAGTCAAACTAGTAGAGAAGACTTAATGTGTATCAGGTCTGGTGGTAGATAACCTGTTGGCTCGGGCAGAAGTAAAAAAAAATACTAATGGCGCACCTGGGTGAGGTGCGCCATTAGCATGTATGTACTTATGGCGCACCGAGGGGTGGTGCGCCATTAGTATTGTGCCCCTACTTCGTATCGATCCCTTCTCTCCCTCGCCCTCGCCCGCAATCCCCTTCCCCTCTCCTCTCTCGACGCCGCCACCCCGCCGCCCTCGACGCCGCCCCGACACCAGCGCTGCCCCGTCCACACCACACCACCGACGCCTCCCTCTCCCCATCCTCCCCTTCCTCCCCTCCGACCCCACCCCACTCTCGCCGGAGCAGCGCCGCAGGGCCGACACCAACCTCGCCCTCGCCCGCGCGCGCCGCAACCTCCGCCTTGCCAAGTCCGGAGCTGCTCGTGGAGGAGACGTGGCTGGAGGCGATCTCCGTGGCTGGAGGCAATCGCCGGCCCACCGCCTGATCTCCCTGACGCCGGCCGACCGCAGTTGATACCCCTCATCCCCTGATCAAGCCTTCTTCAGAGAGAGATAGTGAGGTACCTCATCCCCTTCTGTACTTTACACTACACATACACATAATTTTGCAGTATATCAATGTGATTTTCCAGTACATCTCCATCCATCTGAATTTGACTCATATGCATAATTTTGCAGTACATTATGATTTCGGCTAGATGCGTATGACTTCATAATTTTGCAGTACACATTACCGGGCTTCCTTCTCTCACTAGATGTAGTGCACAAGTAGATGAACTGATGAACTCATACACATAATTTTGCATATAATTTGTTCAACTATGTCATTATGATTGATAGAATGTAATTATTTAAGAATTAAGAGGATCAGAACCATTGCTTCTCTTTTTGAGAGACATGCTATGCTGTTAGGGTTAAGATTTTTTAGTCCCCGCCCCCGACTCTGCTGCTGAAATTACCGTTGAAATCGAGGTAAAATCACTGTTGAACTGGGTGTAAAATCACTACTGTTGATATTCAAATTTAAACTTGAAAATGAAAATTGAATTGGAGAATTAAATCACTGTTTTTTAGTCCCCATTTCTGAACCTATGCTAACCTTGCAAGCAGCATAACAGGCAATGTACTCCAAAATACTATAAGAACTGGAGTAAAAGATGACTGCATCTCACAGAATATAAGAAATGGGGACTCTTGGCTAAGTATGGCAATGCCATAGAGTATAAGAACTACTCCTCCATCTTACACAATGATAGGTCTAATTTATGCTACTCAACGAAAGAAGAAGAAAAATGCACTATATACACTGCCAACTGTATTTAGTTAACATTACACTGCCACTACTATTCAGCACAAACATTTGATCATCTCACTCTACTTACTATCAATTGACACTGTATAACTGTCAGCTCCATTCACTAGCAGCAGCCAGCACTTCTGAATCTAATCTTTCTTGGGCAAGGTCGGCTACTTGTTGTTAGTCATTCACTAAAAGATCCTCAACAGACTGCATGCATCTAGTATTAAATTTCTTGGACGGATCATCTCTTTTAGCAAAGGACTGTAATAATTAACTAACTGAAAATTTGACATTCTGGACTATGCTTGGCTTTGGTTTTGTGAAATCTCATCTCTTTTCTAGTGCCATGACTAGTCATGAATTTTATTTTACTTTTCCCACTTTATAACATTCAAAAATTGTTTACTAGCTCAAGCTTCTCCTTTGCACTTTATCACTTCAATCTGCTGCTACCTCAAGCTTCTCGTTTACACTTGTGCCAAGTAGCATTTTTCCTTGTATAATTATATGGTGGTTGACTGAGCTGCTACTTTTTCCTTGTAGAAGATCGCAGGTCGAGTGGGAGGGATCCAGTTGCGACGACACCGAATCACTAGCAAGGCAGCTGCCTAGAATAATTGACTCACCTATATATACTACTATCTTGCATCTCTCTCTTGTTTCTTCTTCTATATACTACTATCTTGCATCTCCAATTTTTAAGTAATCTTGCATATGTTAGAAACTACATATATGGTCTCCAGTTTTCTTACTCTACTCTAAAACACCAACGCATCAACAAAAGAAGATGGTATTTTTGTTACGCTTTCAGTTCGTGTCAGCAGGGAGATATAATGTTTTACAATCTTTCTGGTTATATTGGAGTTAGGTTTTTTGAATATGAGTAGCAGTGACTTGGATATACCTTATGGAGTTGTAACAGTTCCTCTTGGTGCTTAGGTGCATTTTCTTTGTGTAACTTGGTTTAAAAAACAGAACCTTAATCAGCATGATCCTCTGACCTTAGAAGCAAAATAATCGATCTGACTGCTAGGAATCAGATGTATGTTTTTTAGCATCCCATCAGACTAGTTATGCGTCGTACGATTTGTTTCATCTCATATATGTTGAATATAATGCCAGAAAAGGTGCTTGGGTTTGTCTGTTAACTAAAAAAGTTCAGATTCAGAAACCTGTAATTTCTACTTTTATGCCTCTGTTACTCCAGTCAAAATTTTATGTTTGATGCCCATGGTAGTTGAGCTCTCACCTCACCTCACGCAGCATGCATGATGCCACAATGTCTAGTACGTACTGCCAAGCAACTGGCAAATAATTATAGCTTAGAATAAATAAATCTGATGTAAGATAAGCATGGCATGAGCTTTAATTAAATAGCATAATACACGTTGGTAGTCCATCTCTCTCAAAAAAAAAATACATGTTGGTAGCAGATGATAGATACCAATCCATTGGATCATCAGACATATTAAAGTCTTTTTTTGAGCCCTTATTAGCTACTCACACTATTTGCCCCGCGGTTTCTCTGTCATGGCTACCAAGTGATTGACGGTGGGCTAGAAAAATAAAACCACCAAACTATCAGTAAAAGATGTGAACCAACATCTTTCATTGTTATGCATACCAAACACCAAGGGTTATTTTCACTTAAAGTTTTAGAATGGGTGCATTACAATTCAGTCTGATATCTAATAAGACACTCTGGGTTGATATAATTATGGAACAGAACCAACCATGATAAATAAAAGGTGATGTTGTCTATGCATTACCAAAAATGTATCTTTGTGAACAAATAAATTGGTACCAACAGCAATGCCATCTTACTGTAGAATTAGAATACGTGGACATGATCAGCTCAGCTCCCAAACTGCCATTCATCACATCAATTTCCCCTTATGTAACTCCAGTCAAAATTTTATGTTGGTCTACCTAGTAGATGCCCATGGTTTGATTTTATGTTTGTTCCTATCAATACAAATGCTGAGCTATGTTCCATTTTTACTGTTCTTTGTGATAGTTTTTGCAACTTTACTTCCCATCTTAAGGCAAGCCCCATTTTTACTGTTCTTTGTTAGCAGAGCTGCTTGTTTCTAAGAACTTTGATACTATTTGGATCAAAGTTAAATGAGCACATAGATGACAAAAAAAAGTTCAGATTGTAAAATGTTCATTTTGCTGCTAGTGCCCATTTTGAGTAATTGCTTAGAGGGATGATCCTGTGTGAGCTGGTGGAGTGATTTGTTTTCTACATAAAGCTCTTTAGTCAGGCTGGTTTCGTGAAATACACATGAAGCTTCACCAGCTCCTGTGGGTGTGGGATCCATGTGACATGTGACATTGCATCCATGTCCACCTGGGATAATGATTTTGCAGGTACCCCGAGAGGCCCTTGAGTTTGCCGGAATGTCGATTAACTTCCGTTCCGGCAAATTCGGGTACTCCATATGTCCTATTTTCAGCAAAGGTCATGCTGAAATTTTCCATGAATTTTAGCATGACTTTGCTAAAAATAGGACATATGGGGTACTTGTGACTAATGCATGGGCCGGGGTATCTTAGTAGTTAATTAAGTAGGATCAAGTGCCCTGGCGTACTTGTGACTAATGCATGGCTTTTAGGGTGCCTCGGTGTCGATAAAAACCGAAATGATGAAATGTTAGGCTTTTAGGGTGCCTCGGCGTCGAAAAACCCTCAATGATAAAAGCTTAGATTTTAGGATGCCTCGGTGTTGACAAACCCTAAATGATGAGACCATGATCTTGTTCCTTGACAATAACCAACTTTTTGACCAAACTTTGTTTCTATTTAGAGAGAAACATGGCCCACAACGATGAGGCCGGGGGTTCGGGCGGCAAGGCATTCTGGGAGCTGTCCCAGGAGATGGAGGAACAACCTCACTTGTATGAGGCCGCCGCCTTCCCCACCGATCCTGAGACCACGGATGGTGCCGCCGAGGATGACCACACTGATGCCACCACTGATGGTGCCGCCGAGGATGCCACCACTGATGATGGCGGCGCACACACAGATGGCAGCCAACCGAAGAGGCAACGGAAGGACCAGCGCCCGATCGTGCTCCGCACCCTCAAGGAGGAAGTTACTGAAGTGGACTCCAACGGGAATCCAACGGCGCCCGAACAAATAGTCAAGGGGTACTCGCTTCAGCTCGGGTGCATTGTCCGGAGCACCGTCTCGATCAACACCGAGAACCTGAGGCATCCTAACCGAGGGAATTTGCGCAACCTCCTCTTCATGAAGCTGCACGAACGATACAAGTTCCCTGCTGAATTTGAAAACACAAGCCTCAAAGGGAATAAAGTGAACAATGCTGCCCTCACGAAGATGAGCAAGGCCCTGTCTACTTGGAAAATCAATGTGAAGAGAATGATCGAGAAAGGTGAGAGTTATCAGAAGATCAAGGAGAAAAATCCTTCGATCACCGAAGATGACTACAACGACTTCAAGATCAATTGCTCGAGCACCGCAAGCTCCCAATCAAGTGAGTGGGGGAAACAAATGCGGGAGCTGAACATAGGGGAACACACACTCGGTCCCGGCGGTTACAGAGTGGCGGAGCCTATATGGGACAAGGAGGAGGCGGACCGTGCCGAGCAAGGCCTACCGCCCCTCTTCGATAAATACGGTGACAAGCAGACCAAGAACTTTGTCAGGGCCCGGTACAAGAAGGACCCGAAAACAAAGGAGCTTACCACGGATCCGAAGACCAGGCAGCTTGAGGTTGTTCTGGTAAGGAATACACCCCCGCGTAATTAGCTCCATATGGTTGCATTCTAATTAATGAAGCCAAATTTCTAAATGGTTCACATTCCTTTTGCAGGCGACTGAAAGCAGTAGCGCGGGGTCGACTAAGAGCAACCCTTGGGACACCACTCTAAATAGGGGGTTGAATGTAATGAAGAACAAGGATAAGCTCAGTAAGCCGACGTCAGCTGGTCGTGTGGCCGGCAAAGGCTTGTCGACAAAATGGGGGTCATACTATACCGCTGGTGTGCGGAAGGAGAAAAAGACCAGCTCGAAAAGCCAGGCGCGAGAGGTTCAAGAACTCAAGGCACAGGTGGCGCGGATTCCGGAGATTGTCCAAGAGCAAGTGGAACAACGACTCGGAGCGACGATCACCGCCCTTGTGCCTACCTTGATCTCGGGGTTGAGTGCGTGGATTGCGGGCGGCCAACAGAGGCCGCCCCCGATTCCTAGCTTCACGGCCAGCAACTCGCATAATGCGATGGCGGGGACATTGGTGCCTCCGGCGGAGGCGACATTGGTGTCTCCGACGCCGGCACGGGAGCTTAATGCACCCGGGTGTACGCCGACCGGCACCTCTGCAGCAAGCGGCACCTCCGTCAACTGCACGCCCGCCGTTGGCGGTGCGTCGACATTAGCCGAGCTCGACACCATCATCACGGTAACTAATTAAGCCTCTCTCGGCCGAGGACTTCATCTCCTTGCCTTTGACTGGGCATCCCTGACGCCCTACATGTTTTCGCAGGGCGCCGCCGACATTCCGTGCACTCTCCTCCACTTCGTGAACAACGAGTTGGTCGATGTCGCCAAGGGCAAAATCGTTCAACCGGGCAACCCCTTGTTCCACGGTACCCAGATGCCACCCAACTTGTTTAGGGTTCAACTGGTTCGGGTGCTGCCAGGCTGCGACGACTTGTTACCTCCGATTCGACCCGTCGGGGCCGACGATGAAGACGTGATGACCCTCAGCGCCTGCCTGAGCTGGCCCCTGCTTTGGGCGAAGAGCCAGATTCGTTTGGGGGCAGGGGACACCACCCCAAAGACAACACCGCCAGTCGTGCCGGCGCCAAGTCGGCCCCATGGCAAGACCGCCGTAACGGTGCCGGACATCCCTATGCCACTGGATCCAAACATGCATATGGCAAAGGATCAGAACTACGACGACGACGACGATGATACATTTGGCAACGTCGATCAGTACTTTGCCGATCATGGGTACGATGGCGACTTCATGGGGCCTCCTTCTCAAGAACCAAATCCAACAAAAGACGTGTGCGATCTAGCTGGTACCGCGGAGAAGCCAAGTTGCAACAGGCGCCGTCTGACGTTCAGCTCTCAGGAGACGCCTCCAGCTGCCGACTTCACCGAGCCTCAGATAGGCGAGGTGCGAAATATTATCAGCCCCAACACACTCAAGAAGGCGGTCTGTGAGCAGAACTCGGTCCCATTACAAGAGAAGAAGAAGGCACGCAAAAGAAAGACTAAGAAGGGTGCGAGCCAGCCGGCACCGAGTACGATCTGTGCTCAGGACGGGCCACCTTCACCGCAGGATATCTCGAGGAGGGTGCATGTGGCGGGTAGGGCGATGCTACCGACAAATATGCTCAATGCTGCAACCGGTGCTATGCGGAGTCTGCATGACAGTGTTCTTTCTTTGGAGAAGCGGCGTCCCAGGGAGAAGGATGTGGCATACCCAGTTTTCGCGGCCAAGGTGCCAGAGGGCAAGGGCTTTGTGGATAACTCCATCAGGCGTACGATCGTCCTGCGTTTTGATGACATCCACGCTATGTTGAACCTTCATCTGCTGCACTACACCTTCGTTCGGCTATTTTCACTGAGTATGGAGATGCGGATCATTCGCGACAAGACCCCGGACATCGTGATAGTCGACCCCTTCTACATGCGTGCCAAGATCTTGGGCAGCGCTAGGGACCGGCAAGTCGCGAGTTCTTACCTCGAAGGCGTCATTCTGGCAAACCAAGATAAGGATAACTTCCTCGTGCCTTACTTTCCCGAGTAAGTCCTCCCCTCAACCGGCCCGTAACATATGAATTCTTACATTTCGATCGTTTTTCTTTTAACATTCCGTGTTTTCTGCAGTGACACATGTTGCACGCTCATCCTCCTCAGCCCCAAATATTCCATGGCCACGTATTTCGACCCGGACCATCAGTCGAACATAGACTACACAAATGTCAAGAAGGTTCTTGATGATGTTCTCCCCGGCTATGCCAAATCTGGAGGCACCTTCACCAGGCCTATTCGTAAGTACGGCAAGCACGTGTTCTCCCACAATACGACGTTCTGCTGCGTCAAGCAGCCGCCTGGCGGTCAGAAGGGTGCCTACTACGCCATCCATCACATGCGGGCGATCGTACTGGACCATCATCAACTTCTGCTACCGAGTAAACTCAAAGATTGGGCCGCGAGCGTGTCGGCAATCCAGGACGCGGACCTCCGACAAGAATTCTTTCGCATCCAGTCGGAGTTTGCGGAAATCATCCATCAAGATGTCCTTCGTACCTCGGGGCAGTTCTACCTCAGAAATCAACCGTCCAATAGTGACATCGACACAATGCTACAAATGCAGGCTGACAACGACCGTTATTTCATGACTCCCACGATAGACGGCGGCTTCATCCACGCTCCGGTCCCTTGAGTCGAGTCGAAAGCAGTGATGCTGTGTCTAGTTCTGAAACATCGATTGGCTCATGTTGTAATTAAACTTTAATGAACTTGTAGTATGTCTGTTTGGTTTCGAGAGTCATTCAACTTAGATGTAATCGATGCTATTAATGTCTTGCTTTTCTCTTCCGATCGTTCTATTGCATAATTATATATTGCTTATGTATTTTCTATGAATTGGTACTAATGTTTCGTTTGGCTAGTGCATAGCGATGCCGACGTATGTCGTGTACAAGGGTAAGGTTCCCGGAGTCTACGATGATTGGGAGGAGTGTCGGAGACAGGTTCACCGATTCAGCGGTAACAGTTACAAAGGGTACACCACTAGGGCCGAGGCCGAATCTAGATACGCCCGTTATCTAGCGGGAGAGGGGAGGGAGCGTTGGAGGAACCGGATGAAGACGAGTTTCATCGTGATGATGCTCATCGTGATGACCGCAGCTCTCTTCTATGTGATGGTAGTTTAGATGATCGATATCGACTTGTAATGTGAAGACAAACTCGCTACTCGCGGTCTCGAGACTTGTAATATAATGTTTTATCTTTGTTCGGTCTTTTCAATTCGGAGACTAATATGATGAATTGTATTCGGAGACTAATATGATGAATTGTATTCTTCTATTGTATTCGATGAATCTGTTGTTGATGTGTGCTGTCTATATTTTGTCAAATTATACATTTTGTAACCTGTGCAAAAAACAGAAAATAAAAAAATAAAAAAAACCTAATATTCATACTAATGGCGCATCACATGACAGTGCGCCATTAGTATGACAAAGCATACTAATGGCGCATCACTGCTAAGTGCGCCATTAATATGCCATGGTTACTAATGGCGCATCCAGTGGTGGTGCGCCATTAGTATGCCAAAGCACCTGGATATACATGGCCCCTGGGAGGCATACTAATGGCGCACCCTGGCCTATACTAATGGCTCACCCGCGGTGCGCCATTAGTATACCAGATACTAATGGCGCACCAGGTGGTGCGCGATTAGTAAAAATTACTAATGGCGTGCTGTTAATGGCGCACCACAGATGCGCCATTAATGGCCATACTAGGTGCGCCATTAGTAGGGGTTTTTCTAGTAGTGTTATGAGTGGCAGTCGGGGACGAGTGATGGTCTTTTCCTACCAATCTACCCCCCTAGGAGTATGCGTTTAATGCTTTGGTTTTTGATGACTTCTAAATTTTTGCAACAAGTGCATGAGTTCTTTTCATTAATGTTGAGTCCATGGATTATACACACTCTCACCCTTCCACCTTTGCTAGCCTTTCTAATACCGTGCACTTTTCGCCGGTATCATACACCCACCATATACCTTCCTCAAAATAGCCACCATACCTACCTATCATGGCATTTCCATAGCCATTCCGAGATATATTGCCATGCAACTTTCCACCGTTCCGTTCATACACTACTAGGGAAAAGGCTAGCAGCAGCGCGGGTTTTAGATGTATCAGTAGCGCGGGTATAGGCGCTACTAATAAGGCGCTACAGCTATTGCTTAGCAGCAGCGCGTGCCAGCCCGCGCTACTGCTAGGACAAATAGCTGCAGCGTTTGTTCGTTACCACACTGCTGCTAAGGTAACTACTTGCAGCGTGTTTTCTGTCCATGGCTACTAGTACTTTTTTTTATTTTTTTATTTTTAGTGTATTTATGCGCCATCATACAAATATTGGTACAATACTAGTTATGAGGTTTACATCATTATGTCCATAACAGTGTGTCAAATGAAGGTGGATTAGGTTCAAGTGGAGGCAATATGTGGTGCATGTCAAAAGTATACTACTAATCCAAACTTGATCTAGTTTGGACTAGTAGTACTTTCGATGTGCACCACATGTTGCCTCCACTTGAATCTAATCCGCCCGCACAAGCTATTTAATCATCCTCATAGCCATTACCACCAACAGTATTTATTTCTGTCTAAAAAACAGTATTTATTTAATCACCAATAACACTAGCTAATAATAATCATCACAGTCATTACCACCAACACTAGCTATTTTATCATCATAGTAATATAGTGTAGCACAGCATCATCCTCAAACTCATTTCTACCTAGATAATCACTCCTGCTGCTCTCTCTTAGGTAAAATAACATAAAGCATGTATAGCTCTCCTCCTTGATCAAGCTGGAGCATGCAGATGAACCTGTCTCCTAATCGTGGGTAGCACATCTGTTTGCTGCCCCCTAGTACTTCTCTGCGCTCCCCCATCACATATTTGGTCCAGTCTTGCACTATTAAGCATCCGTCGCTAATCTTGAATGCACTAAAGTAATCTGTAGGATATCTTGGCCGTAAGCTGATAATACTCATGGTACCTTTAGTCTCGATCCCATAAGGCACATCATTCATCGGGAGTCCCTGTTGAAGAACATTGTATGTTAACATACTTCGCAATGAAGTTTAGTTTCAAAAATAATGTATGGAAAAGATGCCCTGATGACAAATAGTAAAAATCTTACCATCCTTCCTAAATAGATGTGACTGTAGTTCATTACGAACACTATTGGTCGCACATTTTCAATACTAACATTTCTAAATGCAGGAAGAAGATTTGTCTTGACAGTATCAAGATTCTCAAGCCATGAAACATAATGACTAAGCTCCTCGCAGTTGAGTCCAGCCCCAGGACAGTATACGGTGCTGTCTACCAAGCGCTGGACATGTTTGCTTGCACCAAAATAAGCTGACAGTACAAATTAGTTGTCAACTATTTTTGAATAAACAATAT
Source organism: Triticum turgidum subsp. durum (assembly GCA_900231445.1). Classification (NCBI taxonomy): domain Eukaryota; kingdom Viridiplantae; phylum Streptophyta; class Magnoliopsida; order Poales; family Poaceae; genus Triticum; species Triticum turgidum. Next base: position 680,782,745 of record LT934122.1, on the reverse strand, counting down.
CAAAGACATAAATATGGTTGAGAAACTTACATAATGGTATAACTGGAGGCATTTGCACATCGATCCAGATGTCGGTATTACCTTCAATATCATCTTCCGGACGAATATCAAAGGTGATAACCATATCAGGCTCAAATGCATAAGTCTTGCATAGTGCTCGCCATGTTTTGCATCCAAAATAGGTGTAGTCGTCTGAATTGTACAATTTTGCATGGAAAATATAACCATGCTCGGTCTTCAAGTAAACTTTCTTTTCCTCCATACTATGACTGAAACCTATCTTATCCAATACAAAAACTCTTGCATGGCAGGGGATACGCTAGTAGAATAGTAAAAGAAATATAAGTGGAAGCAAATGAAGCAGATGTCATGCTTAATTACGAAAAAAGACTTGTCGCTGTGACTTACTATATCCACTTTGAAGTTCTCGTCCAGCTTGATGCTGAAGCGCCTATCATCATCTGGAAAGATTCCGTCGCATAGGCCGCGCTCGTCTTCGCAGTATTTGCAAATACCGAAATCCTTTTCGTCGTCAGACATTTCCTAGTTCATAGTTAAAACATTAATTGAAAATCTATCGAAGACAACTACCAAGATACTCAACACACAAATCCGGGGCACTCGATATTTCCATCATATTCTGGCACAAGTCATGCAAAATTCACGGAAAAATCCGGCATGATCTTTGCTAAAATAGGACATATCGAGCGCCTGAAATTTGCCGGAACGGAAATGAATCAACACTCCGGCAAAAAATAGGCCACTCGGAGGTGTAACCGGCAAACATGACGGGCCACTTGGATATTGAGCAATACAAGATATACATTTCAAAATATCTTATAGGACTCAAATTAGCATGCATTCAATAAGCAAAAGTAAATCATCTCATACGTCCGTACATCATCGAATATTATCACTAATACATCACGAATAGTGTCATACATATAACATCACTAATAGAACTAAAACCCTAGCACACGATGGGTATCGGCGCGGGCGGTGGACACCCATAGAGAAGGAACCATCACGGGATCATAGCTCCAGTGAGATCCCCGGAGAACCTCCCAGGTATTGGAGAACGACCTGTGCTCCAACGCAAACAAGTAGCGACGGACGTGCGCGTCCTCCTCACTGACACGGTGACGCACCACCTCCGCGGAGTCCTCGAGCCTCTCGATCATCACTGGCCCATGCGACCGCCAACAAAGAAGGTTCGGGTCAACGACAGGCTGGCTCCTCACCAACCTGCGCCCCCGGTAGGTAGCGCCTCCCAGTACCACCCTGGCGGAGCCCAGTCCCGGACATGGCCGATCTGGTCAAGCAGGTGTCGTCCTCCGCCGACTCGACGACGAGGATGCGGGATAGGCATCATCCACGTTGAGGCGGGAAAAATTTCTGTAACTAAAAAATAGAAACAAGTTCTTACTAACTAGTTCGATTAATTCAACTAGTTCTTACTAAAAATAAACTTACTATAAATAAAAATATTCTAGTACCTAATTAGTACCTAGTTCTTAATATGCAACTAAAATAAACTTACTATAAATAAAAATAAACTTAATATGCAACTAAAATATAAAGAAACCCTAGGCAGAGGTAGGGGAGAGGGAGGAGCGGGCGTGCTCACCTCGGGTGCCTGCGACGAGGGAGGAGCAGGGTGGCGTCGAGGTTGGGGTCGGGGCTCGGGTGCGCGGCGTATGGCGGCCGGCGTCGAGGTCGG
>LT934122.1:680579836-680780929 GCA_900231445.1 Triticum turgidum subsp. durum | reverse complement strand
GCGTTGAATCTGGGGCCGGGGCGGCGTCCAGGGCGGCGTTCAGGTCGGGGGCGGGGGCGGCGTTGAGGTCGGGGGTTGGGGCGGCGTAGAGGGTGCGGAGAGCGCGCGGCGGCCGATGGGCGACGGCGGCGGCGAGAGTGGAGAGAGTTGGATTTGGGGGAAAGTGGCGTGGGGAAGGATGAACCCCGTGGTTAAGTCAGAAGTAGCAGTAGCGCGTTCCGAGAAAAGCGCTGCTGCTACCTTAGCTACAACGCGTTCCCTGATAAACGCTACTTCTACTCCTTTCTCCTTTCCCCCTTTTTCATTTAGTTTTCTTCACATTTTTTTTGTTTCCTTTCAAATTATTCTATTTCTTTCATTTTCAATTACCTTTCCATTTTCTTTCCATTTAATTTTATAACCTTTAGCAGCAACGAGTTTATACTAAAACGCACTGCTACAAACAGCGTAGCGGTAGCGCGGTTCGTCATAGATCGCTACTACTATGTGTAGCTTATGGGCTAAGCCGTGGGAATTTTAGTAGTAACGTGTGTACAGCAAGACGCACTACTGCTGGATCTTTATCTACAGCGCGGTTACCTCAGACGCGCTACTGGTAATTAGCACCAGCGTGCTTTTTTGACCCACGCTACTGCTAAAGTTCTGTGTATAGGGTTTTCCCTAGTAGTGATATGACACACATTACTTTTGTCATATTGCTTTTTGCATGAACATGTAGTTTACATTGTATTTGTGGCAATGCCACCTTCATAATTTTCATACTTGTCGCTCTTGATTCATTGCATACCCCGGTACACCGCCGGAGGCATTCATATAGAGTCATATCTTGTTCTAAGTATCGAGTTGTAATTGTTGAGTTGTAAGAAAAATAAAATTGTGATGATCATCATTATTAGAGCATTGTCCCAGTGAGGAAAGGATGATGGAGACTATGATTCCCCCATAAGTCGGGATGAGACTCCAGACTTTATAAAAAAAATAAAAGAAGCCAAAGAAGCCCAAATAAAAAAGAAGCCAAAGAAGCCCACCAAAATAAAAAAAAATAAAAGAAAAAAAAATATGAGAGAAAAAGAGAGAAGGGACAATGCTACTATCTTTTTTCCACACTTGTGCTTCAAAATAGCACCATGATCTTCATGATAGAGAGTCTCATATGTTGTCACTTTCATATACTAGTGGGAAATTTTCATTATAGAACTTGGCTTGTATATTCCAATGATGGGTTTCCTCAAAAGTGCCCTAGGTCTTCGTGAGCAAGCAAGTTGGATGCACACCCACTTAGTTTCTTTTGTTGAGATTTCATATACTTATAGCTCTAGTGCATCCGTTGCATGGAAATCCCTACTCACTCACATTGTTATCTATTAATGGGCATCTCCATAGCCCGTTGATACGCCTAGTTGATGTGAGACTATCTTCTCCTTTTTTGTCTTCTCCACAACCACCATCCTATTCCACCTATAGTGCTATGTCCATGGCTCACACTCATGTATTGCGTGAAAGTTGAAAAGGTTTGAGATTATTAAAGTATGAAACAATTTCTTGGCTCGTCATCGGGGTTGTGCATGATTAAATACTTTGTGTGATGAAGATAGAGCATAGCCAGACTATATGATTTTGTAGGGATAACTTTCTTTAACCATGCTATTTTGAGAAGACATGATTGCTTTGATTAGTATGCTTGAAGTATTATTACGTTTATGTCAATATGAACTTTTGTCTTGAATCTTTCGGATCTGAATATTCATACCACAATTAAGAAGATTTACATTCAAATTATGCCAAAGTATCACTCCGCATCAAAAATTCTTTTTTATTATTTACCTACTCGAGGACGAGCAGGAATTAAGCTTGGGGATGCTTGATACGTCTCCAATGTATCTATAATTTTTGATTGCTCCATGCTACTTTATCTACTGTTTTAGGCAATATTGGGCTTTATTATCCACTTTTATATTATTTTTTGGACTAACCTATTAACCGGAGGCCCAGCCCAGATTTGCTGTTTTATGCCTATTTCAGTGTTTCGAGGAAAAGGAATATCAGACGGAGTCAAAATGGAACAAAATCAACTGGAGAAGTTAATTTTGGAAGGAAACCAACCTGATAGGCTTGGAGTGCACGTCAGGGGAGATACGGGCTGCCCACGAGGGTGGGGGGCGCGCCCCTGCCTCGTGGGACCCCTGTAGCTCCACCGACGTACTTCCTGCACCCATATATACTCATGTACCCAAAAACTTCCAGAATAGAACCTAGATCGGGAGTTCCGCCACCGCAAGCCGCTATAGCCACCAAAAACCAATCGGGACCCTGTTTCGGCACCCTAACGGAGGGGGATCCCATCACTGGAGGCCATCTTCATCATCCCGGCGCTATCCATGACGAGGAGGGAGTAGTTCACCCTCGGGGTTGAGGGTATGTACCAGTAGCTATGTGTTTGATCTCTCTCTCTCGTGTTCTCTCCCGTGTTCCCTCTATGGCACGATCTTGATGTATCCCAAGATTTGCTATTGTAGTTGGATCTTATGATGTTTCTCCCCCTCTACTCTCTTGTTATGAATTGAGTTTCCCCTTTGAAGTTGTCTTATCGGATTGAGTCTTTATGAGAACACTTGATGTATGTCTTGCCATGATTATCTGTTGTGACAATGGGATATCATGTGCCACTTGATGTATGTTTTGGTGATCAACTTGCGGGTTTCGTGACATTGGGAACCTATGCATAGGGGTTGGCACACGTTCTTGACTCTCCGGTAGTAGCTTTGGGGCACTCTTTGAAGTACTTTTATGTTGGTTGGATGAATCTGAGATTGTGTGAGGCATATCATATAATCATGCCCACAGATACTTGAGGTGACAATGGAGTATCTAGGTGACATTAGGGTTTTGGTTGATTTGTGTCTAAAGGTGTTATTCTAGTATGAACTCTATGATGGATTGAGCGGAAAGAATAGCTTCATGTTATTTTACTACGAACTCTTGAATAGATAGAACATAAAGGATAGCTTTGAGGTGGTTTCGTACCCTACCATAATCTCTACGTTTGTTCTCCGCTATTAGTGGATTTGGAGTGACTCTTTGTTGCATGTTGAGGGCTTGTTATATGATTTATCTATGTTATTATTGTTGAGAGAACTTGCACTAGTGAGAGTATGAACCCTAGGCCTTGTTTCCTATCATTGCAATACCGTTTACGCTCACTTTTATCGCTCGCTACCTTGCTGTTTTTATTATTTTAGATTTCAATTACTCTTTTCTACCATCCATATTGCACTTGTATCTTCATCTCTTCGCCGAACTAGTGCACCTATACAATTTACCATTGTATTGGGTGTGTTGGGGACACAAGAGACTCTTTGTTATTTGGTTGCAGGGTTGTTTGAGAGAGACCATCTTCATCCTACGCCTCCTACGGATTGATAAACCTTAGGTCATCCACTTGAGGGAAATTTGCTACTGTCCTACAAACCTGTGCGCTTGCAGGCCCAACAACGTCTACAAGAAGAAGGTTGTGTAGTAGACATCAGAGATCTATTCGATGTAATAATCTATTGCAGTGTGTTCACCGAGATCCAATGAATTGTGGATTTATGATTAGATTATCTATGGTTATTATTTGAGTCTTCTCTAAATTCTTATATGCATGATTTTATATCTTTGCAAGTCTCTTTGAATTATCGGTTTAGTTTGGCCTACTAGATTGGTTTTTCTTGCAATGGGATAAGTGCTTAGCTTTGGGTTCAATCTTGCGGTGTCCTTTCCCAGTGACAGTAGGGGCAGCAAGGCATGTATTGTATTGTTGCCATCAAGGATAAAAAGATGGGGTTTTGATCATATCCCTTGAGTTAATTCCTCTACATCATGTCATCTTACTTAATGCGTTGCTCCGTTCTTTATGAACTTAATACTCTAGATGCATGCTAGATAGCAATCGATGTGTGGAGTAATAGTAGTAGATGCGGAATCGTTTCGGTCTACTTGACACGGACGTGATGCCTATGTTCATGATCATTGCCTTAGATATCATCATAACTTTGCGCTCTTCTATCAATTGGTCGGGAGTAATTTGTTTACCCACCATATTATTTGCTATCTTGAGAGAAGCCACTAGTGAAACCTATGGCCCCCGTGTCTCTTTTCCATCATATAAGTTATCTTTTACATCATACTAGTTTCCGATATACTATTTTGCAATCTTTTACTTTCCGATCTGTAAACCAAAAATATTTAATTTACTGTTTATCTATCTCGATCAGATCTCACTTTTGCAAGTCACCGTGAAGGGATTGACAACCCCTTTATCGCGTTGGGTGCAAGTTGTTGATTGTTTGTGCATGTATTTGGTGACTTGTGCGTTGTCTCCTACAAGATTGATACCTTGGTTCTCAAACTGAGGGAAATACTTACTCTACTTTGCTGCATCACCCTTTCCTCTTAAAGGGAAAAACCAACGCAAGCTCAAGAGGTAGCAGGAAGAATTTCTGGTGCCGTTGCTGGGGAGATCTTCGCGAAGTCAAGCCATACCAAGTACCCATCATAAACTCTCCTCTCTTGCATTACATTATTTGCTACTCGCCTCTCATTTTCCTCTCCCCCACCTCTAAAACGGTTTTCGAAAAGATTTGCCTTTTCTTCACTTTCTTCCCGTATGTCTTTTTGTTTGTTTTTCCATGTGCCTTCTATTTGCTTGCATCTTTGCTTGCTCAAAATCTATTGATATGGATCCACTTAAAGTGTTCTACTTGGATCATCTTTGATCTATATGTGCTCGTGCTGAAACCCCAACTAGTTTAGTTGAGGGAAAATCTTTAGATGAGCATGCTCAATTTGTGCGTCACTGTTTTTCTGAAAAAGGGAGACTCTTACGGAATCAAATAAACAATTTGTTGTGCCACACTTGGAATCTTTGTGAAATTTATGATTTTAGTTGTTGCTCTAAGAACCCTAAAAAACACCTTCCCCACCTATGTGATTTTAATGATAATGAAATGATACGTCTCCAACGTATCTACTTTTCCTAATGCTTTTCCTCTTGTTTTGGACTCTAATTTGCATGATTTGAATGAAACTAACCCCGCACTGCTGCCGTTTTCAGAAGAACTACCATGGTGTTATTTTTGTGCAGAAATAAAAGTTCTCGGAATGGAGCGAAATTTTGCGAGGATTTTGTATACCAATAAAGAGAATTTCTGGAACTAAGATCCACCGGAGGGGGGCACCTGGGTGGGCACAACCCAACAGGGTGCGCTGGCCCCCCAGGTGCGCCTAGGTGGGTGCTGCCCACCTGGTGGCCTCGCTGACCTCTAAACCGATGCTATAAAATCACATATTTCCATCAGGGAGAAAGAATTATCGCATTTCACGAGACGGAGCTGCCTCCAAACCTTGTTCTTCCTTGGTAGGGCAGATCTGGAGTCAGTTTGGGGCTCTGGAGAGGGGGATATTCGATATTCGTCATCACCAACACATCTGCATAGCCAATTCCATGATGCTCCCCACTGGGAGTGAGTAATTACTTCGTAGGCTCACTGGTCAGTGAGGAGTTGGAAGCGATTCATCATGTAATTGAGTTAGTTTTGTTAGGGCTTGATCCCTAGTATCTACTATGTTCTGAGATTGATGTTGCTATGACTTTGCCATGCTTAATGATTATCACTTTGGGCCCGGGTGCCATGATTCCATATCTAACCGTTTATGTTATCACCTTTATATCCATATTCTAGATCCGATCTTGCAAGTTATAGTCACATACTATGTGTTATGATCCGGCAACTTTGGAGTGACAGAAATCAGGACCACTCCCGGTGATGACCGTAGTTTGAGGAGTTCATGTATTCACCGTGTGCTAATTCTTTGTTCCTGTTCTCTATTAAAAGGAGGCCTTAATATCCCTTAGTTTCCAATAGGACCCACTGCCACGGGAGGGTAGGACAAAAGATGTCATGCAAGTTCTTTCCATAAGCATGTATGACTATTTACGGAATACATGCCTACATTTTATTTAGGAACTGGAGCTAGTGCCGTATCGCCCTAGGTTATAACTGTCTCATGATGAATATCATCCAATGAGTCATCGATCCAATGCCTATGAATTTATCTTATATTGTTCTTGCTAAGTTACTACTGTTCCTACTGCTATCATTACTACTATAATATCACTGCCGTCACTGTTATTGTTACTACTATTGCTATCATCAAAACTATCATACTACTGTGCTACTAATCACTTTGCTGCAGATAATTAATCTCTAGGTGTGTTTGAATTGACAACTCAGCTGCTAATACCTTAAAATATTCTTTGACTCTCCTTGTGTCGAATCTATAAATTTGGGTTGAATACTCTACCCTCGAAAACTGTTGCGATCCCCTATACTTGTGGGTTATCACGACCTTTTTCTGGCGCCGTTGCTGGGGAGCATAGTTATATTTGTTGAGTCACTTGGGATTATTATCATATTATCACTATGAAGAATTTGAAGGATGCTAAGACTATGATTTTTCCCTCAAAGACGAGGGGAGGTAAGCAACTGCCATCCAGTTCTTCTGTAGATTCACCTTCTGTTATAAGTAAACTTGTAACTCCACAACATGCTATTAATTCTGATATGTCGCAAGTTATTGATGATGCTACTTCTGCTATGAATGCTACTCATGATGATGCTAGTACCTTGCTTGATGATAATGTTCCACTAGGTGAATTTCTTGATGAACAAATTGCTAGAGTAAGATAACATGATGTTGCTGAATCTGATGATGAACTTGAAACTGAAACTATTGAAACACCTCCTGGAACTAGTCCTCCTAGATATGAATTGCCAAAGGTACCAGAAGGTTACACTATGAGTGAGGAGGCAACTAGAGATATTCTTGCTTGTATGGATAGAGATGATCTAGAGAAATTATTATGCAAGTATAAAGAAAGATCGCTGAATGCTAAAATGAAATGTGATCCCGAGTTTGCTACTTCACCTATTGTTATTACTGATAAGGATTATGAATTCTCTGTCGACCCAGAGTTAATCACTTTGGTTGAATCTGATCCTTTCCATGGTTATGAAACTGAAACTATTGTGGCACATCTTACTAAATTGAATGACATAGCCATCCTTTTTGCTGATGATGAGAAGATTCGCTATTACTATATTCTCAAGTTATTTCCGTTCTCATTAAAGGGTGATGCTAAAGCTTGGTAAAATACTCTTTCTCCTAGTTGTGTGCGTATTCCGCAGGATATGATCTATTACTTCTCTGAAAAATATTTCCCTGCTCATAAGAAACAAGCTGCCTTGCAGGAAATATTTAACTTTGTGCAAATTGAAGAAGAGAGTCTCCCACAAGCTTTGGGAGGCTTCTCCAATTGCTTAATGCTTTGCCTGATCATCCTCATCTTCTATAGTGGGCTAACCGATGCTTCTAGGGACTTCCTAGATAGTTGTGCTGGTTGTGTTTTCAAGGAACGAACTATGGAACAAGCTGAAGACTTATTGAATAACATATTGAAAAATTATGATGATTGGACTCCTCCTGAAGCACAAATTAAACCCACTCCAAAGAAGAGGGGTATCTTATATCTCAGTCCTGAAGATATGCAAGAGGCAAAGAAATCTATGAAGGAAAAAGGAATTAAGGACGAGGATGTTAAAAATTTACCACCTATCGAAGAAATACATGGGCTTGAAGCACCACCACCACCCAAGGCGGTAGAGGTAAAATCTTTAATGAAATTCAATGATAGTGATGATTCGTAATAAACATCCTAGTCAATGCTTTTATGAGTTTGATATTTACATTAGAAAGCAAGATCACTTCAGTGCACATGCTATGAAACAACTGAAATACAACTCTGATATGATTGCTCGCTTAAGTGACTTGTTATTTAGAATCTCAAATGATGTTAGAGGTGTAGGAAAACATGCCTCTATGGTTCAAACTCAATTAGAACAAGTTGCTAAATCTCAAAGAGAGTTGCTTGATGAAATGAACAATAATATAAGTGACTTTGCTGTTAGAGTAGCAACTAGAGGAGGTAAAATGACTCAGGAACCACTTTATCCCGAGGGACACCCAAAGAGAATTGAACAAGATTCTCAAAGGAACAACACCACTACACCTAGTTCTTCTAAAAAGAAAAAAAGAAGAAAAATGATAAGACTTTGCCTACCTCTAGTGAACCTGAAATAGAAAAACCCCCTGATAATGATAATGAAGTTTCTATCTCTGATGCTGAAACTCAATCTGGTAATGAACACTCACCTTCTGATAATGAAAAAGATAATGATGAGGTTCATGAAAACACTCAACGTAATGATAAAGAACCAGATAATGATGTTGAGATAGAACCAGCTGTTGATCTTGATAACCCATAACCTAAGAATAAAAGATATGATAAAAGAGACTTTGTTGCTAGAAACCATTGGAAGGAAAGAGAACCATGGGTTCAAAAGCCTATGCCCTTTACACATAAGTCAACTAAAAAGAAAGATGATGAAGAATTTGAATGCTTTGCTGAAATGATTAGGCCCGTCTTTTTGCGCACTCGCTTGACTGATATTTTGAAAATGCCTCCTTATGCAAAGTACATGAAAGACATCATCACTGATAAGAGAAAAATACTGGAAGCTAAAATCTCCACTATGCTTGCTAATTACACTTTCAAAGATGGAGTACCTAAAAACCTTGGAGATCCGGGAATACCAACTATACCTTGCTCCATTAAAAGAAATTATGTGAAAACTGCTATATGTGATTTAGGAGCCGGTGTTAGTGTTATGCATTTCTCTTTATATAAAAGACTTGATTGAATAAACTCACACCTACTAAAATATCTTTGCAAATGGCTAACAAATCAACTGCCATACCTATCGGTATTTGTGAGGATGTGCCCGTTGTTGTTGCTAATGTTACTATTTTGACTGACTTTGTTATACTTGAGATGCCCGAGGATGAAAACATGTCAATTATCCTTGGTAGACCCTTCTTCAATACCGCAGGGGCTGTTATTGATTGCAATGAAAGCAAGGTCACTTTTCATGTCAATGGTAATGAGCATACGACGCACTTTCCGAAGAAACAATTCCAAGTGAATGGTATTAATGTTATTGAAAAATCTCCCAAAATCACTATTGAAAGTTTTGAACTAAATCTACCTACTGTCAAAAAGAGATATGAAATACTTATTGTTGGGGACATTCATATCCCCATTGAGGTAACTTAGTGATTTATGAAAGTTCTTCGGCTTCATGATAATTGAAAGTGGTTGTTAATAAGAGTTGATAAACTTATTGATGGATCATTTTTGAGAGGTATGAAGTTGATGAATTTAGTAAGCACTACCTTTTGTCCTTACCTTTTATTTTCTGTTTTTATTAGTTAAATAAAATAAAATGCCATGCCTTGTCTGTTTTCTGCTTTTTCTATGCAATAAAACATTGACCCAAAAATAAAAGTTCTCAGAATGCTCTGAAAACCTGACACGATTTTTTTTGAATATTTATGAATTTCTGGTGGAAATAATACCCGAGGGAGGTGCACCAGGTGGGCACAGCCCACCTGGGCGCGCTAGCACCCCCAGGCATGCCCTGGTGGGTGCTGCCCACCTGGTGGCCCCCCTCACTTACTTCTTCCTCCCACACCACTCCATTCACATAGAAAAAAATCACCAACACACACACACTCTCTCTCTCGTGTTCTTGCTCCCGAGACCGCAAATTTTGATATCTTTGCTCGAAGCTCCATTTCCGAAACTGTTTTGGGGATTTGTTGCTTGGTATGTGACTCCTCCATGTGTCCAATTCCTTTTTGTTTTAGTGGTTTATACTTAGAATAATTAGCTACTCTTGGTGCTGCTGTAAATGAGCTTGCATGTTGAATTCTTAGAGTTCTAAGTAGTTTTAATGCTTGCTATGGCCTCTATACATCCCTATGAGTAGTTGCTATCAATTTTGTGAGGTTTTGTTGAGAAAAATTTCATGGACTAAAAATTTCAGAATTTTGTTCATAGGAAAAAGATGAATATCTTCAGGAAGTTTGCTTCGAAGAAGAACTCCATGGGGTTTATTGGGCAATCTTCTGACAATGATCTTCATACCTCGAGGTTGGCGGAACTACGGCCGTGTGAGTGGTCGAACAATGATTTCATGGAAGAGGCCAGAATCCTCCAAGAGTTCAACCAATATGCTGCTAATGCCGGCCTCACCAACTTCATCGCAGCTGAATGTGAGCAGTATTGTCTCCTCACAAATTCCTTTGTGCAAAACTTCCAGTTTCATGCTAGGGATAATCCTCATGAGGTGTCATTTAACTTATATGCTGAACCCCACCGAATTCCACTTACTGGCTTTTGTAACATATGCATGCTTCCTACTGATGGGGTTTGGTAGAGCCTAGGCCTTCAGAGTTTGATGGTTTTTACCGTATTTTGACCGTGGGGGGTGAGAGAGGGGTATCGGGCACCACTGTCGCTAGCTTGCAGTTTCCTGCCGTGCATTATTTTGCTTTATTTATCGCAAAGTGCCTGCTAGCGAGAGAGAAGGTGGGTTCACTTAGCGCCCCAGACTTTTCTGTTTTACATCGCGCACTTTATGGCAACAACACTTTTAGCTTGGGAGCTATTGTGGCACGTCGCCTTCACCTTAACAGATTCAAGCGTAAAATACATGGGGGCATTTACGCTACTCGTTTGGCTACTCACTTCAATGTGCAGAGACGCCAACATGATCACCCTTTGCCCAAGGTTTACCATGACAGAGCATCTATGTTGTACCATCTTGCTGTTGATCGCCCTGATCTTAACTTGCCTTACAATTTAGTTTTTAGTGAAAACACTTGTGATGTTATCCCCTTGCCTACACCTGCTTTGTTTGATTATGTTGCCAGGAATGGATACAGAGTTATGCCTGAGGACATTGTCGCTTACCGGAACAACCTGGCGGGGGACAGGCAGAGCCCTAGCAGTGGGACCCTATGGTGCCTGCTCCCTAGCACTTCAACATCGGACTTCACGGCTTCTACGACTAGTGATTACCAAGCTAGGCCAAAAGCCTAAGCTTGGGGGAGTACGTATTCCCACTGACATTACATTCATGTTCACACATTTCATCCCAGTTGTCGGTGTCCACACTTTTTCATTGTATCATCCATGTTTAATTTGTTTTCTTGCTTTCTTCTTGTGTGTTTGAAAAACTTTGAGAAATCCCAAAGATAAGTTTCTTACTTCTGTTTGATTTTTCTTTCTAGTTTAAATTGTTGTAGCACTAAAAAGAAAACCCAAAAATACTTCCTTGTTCTTCTTTTACTTGTTGGGAGCTTTTCCGTGTAAATAGTTTTTCTCGTTTTTGCTTTTCCCCTTTTTTTGCTTGCTTTCAAAAAAACCAAAAACTCCAAAAATATTTCAGTGTGTTTCTATGAAATTCTTTTTCTTTTATCGAGTCTTACAGAGGAGAAGACCACGATGAAAATGTTGAGTGTCTCTCATTTGCATTATTGTTGATCTAACAAAGAGACCATATTACCTTGTCTTCTCCTCTTGAATAAATGTTTGCAGATTCCAGCTAAGTCAATGACACTCTTGCACTATTATTATTTCAAATCGTTCGGTCGTGCAAGTGAAAGGCAATAATGACGATATTAGATGAACTGACTGTGGCAGAGAGAAACGGGTATGAACTCGACTTGTTTTGTTTTTGTAAATATGTTTAACCTAGTATCCATGCTTCAGCCTATTATGAGTAAACATATTTGCAATGACAATTAGAGATTGTAGTTTCTCATGCCATGCATAAGTAGCTAGGAGTGAATAATGACTTATCTTGGATATCAACATTGCATTAAAATTATTGTGATGTAGTATGATGATATGGTATCCTCCTCTGAATGTTCGAGTGGCTTGACTTGGCACATGTTCATGCATGTAGATGAATCAAAACCAACATAGCCTCTATGCTATTTATGTTCATGGTGTTCATATCCTACTCATGCTAGTGTTCAATGTTACTTATGCATAATGCATGTTCATGACATTGTTGCTCTCTAGCTGGCCGCTTCTCAACCTATTTGCTAGCCTTCGCCTGTAATAAGTGGGAACTCTGCTTATATATCAAAAACCTAAAACCCAAGTTATTCTAGATGAGTCCACCATACCTATATACGGTATTACCCTGCCGTCCTAAGTAAATTTGCATGTGCCACCTCTAAAAACTTCAAATAAATACCCTTTTGTGTGACTGGATCGTTCATGGAACGATAGGAGATAGTCGATATCTTCCATGCTAAGTGGGTTATTCTCAGGTCGAGTGTTTATTCACTCGCCATCGCACGAGAAAAGGGCGGTAATAGGGATGCCCAGTCCCAAACTGCAAAAAGAAAAGATCTTACAAATAATCAAACAAAAAACCCCAATGGAGTCATAACCTTTACATTTCCGCTTGGGAACCGCCACTAGCATGTTTAGCATGGAAGATATTGATAACTAATGGTCGTGAAGTGAATATGAAGGGTGCATGTCTCAAAATATCATTTACCTCTGTTTTAAATATAAGAGCTCTGGCACCTCTGCAAATCACTGCTTCCCTCTACAAAGGGACTATCCATTTACTTTTATGTTGTGTCATCGCTTTCTCAAATAAGCGCCAGAACCTAAGAGCACTGATGTCATGCTGATGCATTATGTATAGCTAATGTTGGGTGCATCATGACTGTCGGTGTACTAAAGAAGGGACACTCTTTTGTACACCTTTTACTTGTGCACGGGCAGTCAGAGCCGCGCCCGCGGCCACACCTAGTGGGGCGGACGAGGGAAGCCGGAGCGCAAGACAATCAAAGCAATGCCAAGACCATGAGACACAAGAAGTAAGAGGGCGAGGTGGATTCCCCCGACAATATCATTGCCGGGGCGGCCTCCGCAGCCCCGATAGAAGCCTTGCTGGGGCAACTTGCCCGACGCCAGCAGAGTGCGCCACCCTTGAGCCCAAGGGTTTTGATGCCATTAATCACGTTGGAACCAAGGCTCGGGAGGCACCTATGCTACCTCTTGAGCATGCGTTGGTTTTTCCCTTGAAGAGGAAAGGGTGTGCAGCAGAGTAGCGTAAGTATTTCCCTCAGTTTTGAGAACCAAGGTATCAATCCAGTAGGAGGCTCCTCAAAAGACGAACATATTAGCAAGTGGATGAGGATCCATAGATCTTAGTGTCGGTGTCAAAACCGGCGGATCTCGGGTAGGGGGTCCCGAACTGTGCGTCTAAGGCTAATGTTAACAGGAGGCGGGGGACACGATGTTTACCCAGGTTCGGGCCCTCTCTATGGAGGTAATACTCTACTTCCTGCTTGATTGATCTTGATGATATGAGTATTACAAGAGTTGATCTACCACGAGATCGATGAGGCTAACCCTAGAAGCTGGCCTATGATTATGATTGTCCTTGTCCTACGGACTAAACCCTCCGGTTTATATAGACACTAGAGGGGGCTAGGGTTACATAGAGTCGGTTACAGAGAAGGAAATCTACATATCCGAATCGCCAAGCTTGCCATCCACGCAAAGGAGAGTCCCATCCGGACATAGGATGACGTCTTCTATCTTGTATCTTCATAGTCTAACAGCCCAGTCAAAGTATATAGTTCGGTTGTCCGAGGACCCCTTAATCCAGGACTCCCTCAGTAGCCCCTGAACCAGGCTTCAATGGCGATTGAGTCCGGCGCGCAGATTGTCTTCGGCATTGCAAGGCGGGTTCCTTCTCCAAATACTCCAATGTAGATCTAGAACACAAGAATCGTGTCCGGCTCTGCAAAAACTAATTCCACATACCACCGTAGAGATTATAATATTTCACGAATCTAATCTGCTGACAGTTTATTCACAGCATGACATCACACCACGACCTGGTTATTATTCGAACTGTTTTATCAGCCTGCCACAACACGTTACGAGGTGGTTACATTGGCATGTCTTGTCGAAGCAGAGATCGTGTCCCCTTGTTACGGGATACTCATTAATAGAGTGTGGGTAACCCAACCGAGCTATTAGCACGACGCTTGGGAAATAAGCGAGCTTTAGGGCATGTGGGGAGACGCATGATCTGCCTTTATAAAGGGATAAGGATTCCCCCTTTTCACCCACGCCTTCTGCTTCCTCTGCTCATCCATTCTCGAGCTCCAACTGAAGGAAATATGCCCTAGAGGCAATAATAAAGTTATTATTTATTTCCTTATTTCATGATAAATGTTTATTATTCATGCTAGAATTGTATTAACCAGAAACATAATACATGTGTGAATACATAGACAAACATAGTGTCACTAGTATGCCTCTACTTGACTAGCTCGTTAATCAAAGATGGTTAAGTTTCCTAACCATAGACATGAGTTGTCATTTCATTAACGGGATCACATCATTAGAAGAATGATGTGATTGACTTGACCCATTCCGTTAGCTTAGCACTTGATCGTTTAGTATGTAGCTATTGCTTTCTTCATGACTTATACAAAGTTCCTACAACTATGAGATTATGCAACTCCCGTTTACTGGAAGAACACTTTGTGTGCTACCAAACGTCACAACGTAACTGGGTGATTATAAAGGAGCTCTACAGGTGTCTCCGAAGGTACATGTTGAGTTGGCGTATTTCGAGATTAGAATTTTTCACTCCGATTGTCGGAGAGGTGTCTCTGGGCCCTCTCGGTAATGCACATCACTATAAGCCTTGCAAGAATTGTGACCAATAAGTTGGTTACGAAATGATGCATTACGTAATGAGTAAAGAGACTTGCCGGTAACGAGATTGAACTAGGTATTGGATACCGACGATCGAATCTCGGGAAAGTAACATACCGATGACAAAGTGAACAACATATGTTGTTATGCGGTTTGACCGATAAAGATCTTCGTAGAATATGTAGGAGTCAATATGAGCATCCAGGTTCCGCTATTGGTTATTGAACGGAAACGGTTCTAGGTCATGTCTACATAGTTCTCGAACCCGTAGGGTCCGCACGCTTAAAGTTACGATGACAGTTTCATTATGAGTTTATATGTTTTGATGTACCGAAGGTTTTTCGGAGTCCCGGATGTGATCACGGACATGATGAGGAGTCTCGAAATGGTCGAGACGTAAAGATCGATATATTGGACGACTATATTCGGACTTCGGAAAGGTTCCGAGTGATTCGGGTATTTTTCGGAGTACCGGAGAGTTACGGGAATTCGCTGGGGAGTATATGGGCCTTATTGGGCCATACGGGAATAGAGGAGAGAGGCCGAAAGGAAGGAGGCACGTAGCCCCCCTTTGGTCCGAATTGGACAAGGGGTGCAGCCCCCTTTTCCTTCCTCCTCTCCCCCTCTTTCCCCTTCTCCTACTCCAACAAGGAAGGAGGGAGTCCTACTCCCGGTGGGAGTAGGACTCCCCTTGGCGCGCCCCCTCCTAGGACGGCCGCCCCCTCCCCCCATGCTCCTTTATATACGGGGGCAGGGGGGCACCTCTAGGCACAACAACAATTGATCCCTTGGATCTCTTAGCTGTGTGCGGTGCCCCCTCCACCATAGTCCTCCTCGATAATATTGTAGCGGTGCTTACGCGAAGCCCTGCGACGGTAGAACATCAAGATCGTCACCACACCGTCGTGCTGACGGAACTCTCCCTCGGCACTCGGCTGGATCGGAGTTCGAGGGACGTCATCGAGCTGAACGTGTGCAAGAACTCGGAGGTACCGTAGTTTCGGTGCTTGATCGGTCGGGCCGTGAAGACGTATGACTACATCAACCGCGTTGTGCTAAGCTTCTGCTTTCGGTCTACGAGGGTACGTGGACATACTCTCCCCTCTCGTTGCTATGCATCACCATGTTCTTGCGTGGGCGTAGGAATTTTTTTGAAATTACTACGTTCCCCAACAGTGGCATCCGAGCCTAGGTTTTATGCGTTGATGTTATATGAACGAGTAGAACACAAGTGAGTTGTGGGATACAAGTCATACTGCTTACCAGCATGTCATATTTTGGTTTGGCGGTATTGTTGGATGAAGCGGCCCGGACCGACATTACACGTACGCTTACGCGAGACTGGTTCTACCGACGTGCTTTGCACACAAGTGGCTGGCAGGTGTCAGTTTCTCCAACTTTAGTTGAACCGAGTGTGGCTACGCCCGGTCCTTGAGAAGGTTAAAACATCACTAACTTGACGAACTATCGTTGTGGTTTTGATGCGTAGGTAAGAACGGTTCTTGCTCAGCCTGTAGCAGCCACATTAAATTTGCAACAACAAAGTAGAGGGCGTCTAACTTGTTTTTGCAGGGCATGTTGTGATGTGATATGGTCAAGACGTGATGAGATATAAGTTGTTGTATGAGATGATCATGTTTTGTTGAAGTTATCGGCAACTGGCAGAAGCCCTATGGTTGTCTCTTTGTTGCATAAGATGCAAGTGCCAAATAATTGCTTTACTTTATCGCTATGCGATAGCAATAGTTGCAAGAGCAATAGTTGGCGAGACGACCATGTGACAACACATTGATATAGATCAAGATGATGAAGATCATGGTGTCGTGCCAGTGACGATAGAGATCATAACAGTACTTTGGAGATGGAGATCAAAGGCGCAAGATGATCATGGCCGTATCATGTCACATATTTTGATTGCATACGATGTTTATATCTGTTATACGTCTTATTCTGTTTTGTTTGATAGTAGCATTTTAAGATGATCTGTCACTACTTATCAAGAAGTGTTCTCCCTGAGTATGCACCATTGCGAAAGTTCTTCGTGCTGAGACACCACGTGATGATCGGGTGTGATAGGCTCTACGTTCAAATACAACGGGTGCAAAATAGTTGCACACGCGGAATACTCAGGTTAAACTTGACGAGCCTAGCATATACAGATATGGCCTCGGAACACGGAGACCGAAAGGTCGAACGTGAATCATATAGTAGATATGATCAACATAGTGATGTTCACCATTGAAAACTACTCCATCTCACGTGATGATCGGACATGGTTTAGTTGATTTGGATCACGTGATCACTTAGATGACTAGAGAGATGTCTGTCTAAGTGGGAGTTCTTAAATAATATGATTAATTGAACTTTAATTTATCATGAACTTAGTCCTGGTAGTATTTTGCAAATTATGTTGTAGATCAATAGCTCGCATTGTTGCTTCCCTATGTTTTATATGTGTTCCTAGAGAAAAATTGTGTTGAAAGATGTTAGTAGCAATGATGCGGATTCAATCCGTGATCTGAGGATTATCCTCATTGCTGCACATAATAATTATGTCCTTAATGCACCGCCAGGTGACGGACCTATTACAGGAGCAGATGCAGACATTATGAACGTTTGGCTAGCTCAATATGATGACTATTTAATAGTTTAGTGCACCATGCTTAACGGCTTAGAATCGGGACTTCAAAGACGTTTTGAACGTCATGGACCATATGAGATGTTCCAGGAGTTGAAGTTAATATTTCAAGCAAATACCCGAGTTGAGAGATATGAAGTCTCCAACAAGTTCTATAGCTAAAAGATGGAGGAGAATTGCTCAGCTAGTGAGCAAGTACTTAGATTGTCTGAGTACTACAATCGCTTGAATCAAGTGGGAGTTGATCTTCCAGATAAGATAGTGATTGGCAGAGTTCTCTAGTCACCATCACCAAGTTACTGGAACTTCGTGATGAACTATAATGCAAGGGATGACAAAAACGATTCCCGAGCTCTTCGTGATGCTGAAATCGATGAAGGTAGAAATCAAGAAAGAGCATCAAATGTTGATGATTGACAAGACCACTAGTTTCAAGAAAAAGGGCGAAGGGAAAGAAAGGGAACTTCAAGCAGAATGGCAAGCAAGATGTGACTCCCGCGAAGAAGCCCAAAGCTGGACCAAAGCCTGAAACTGAGTGATTATACTGCAAAGGAAATGGTCACTAGAAGCGAAAATGCCCTGAATATTTGGGGGATAAGAAGGATGGCAAAGTGAACAAAGGTATATTTGATATACATGTTATTGATGTGTACTTTACTAGTGTTTATAATAGCCCCTGAGTATTTGATACTTGTTCGGTTGCTAAGATTAGTAACTCGAAACAAGAGTTACAGAGTAAACAGAGACTAGTTGAGGGTGAAGTGACAATGTGTGTTGGAAGCAGTTCCAAGATTGATATGATCATCATCACACTCTCCCTATACTTTCGAGATTAGTGTTGAACCTAAATAAATGTTATTTGGCGTTTGTGTTGAGCATGAATATGATTTGATCATGTTTATTGCAATACGTTATTCATTAAAAATCAGAGAATAATTGTTGTTCTGTTTACATGAATAAAACCTTCGATGGTCATACACCCAATGAAATAGTTTGTTGGATCTCGGTCGTAGTGATACACATATTCATAATATTGATGCCAAAAAGATGCAAAGTTGATAATGAGAGTGCAACTTATTTGTGGCACTGCCGTTTGGGTCATATCGGTGTAAAGTGCATGAAGAAACTCCATAAAGATGGATTTTTGGAATCACTTGGTTATGCATCATTTGATGCTTGCGAACCGTGCCTTTTGGGCAAGATGACTAAAACTCCGTTCTTCAGAACAATGGAATGAGCTACTGATTTATTGGAAATAATACATACCAATGTATGCAGTCCAATGAGTGTTGATGCTCCTGGCGGGTATCGTTATTTTCTAACCTTCACAAGATGATTTGAGCAGATATGAGTATATCTACTTAATGAAACACAAGTCTAAAACATTTGAAAAGTTCAAAGAATTGCAGAGTGAAGTGGAGAATCATCGTAATAAGAAAATAAAGTTTCTAAAATTTGATCGTGGAGGAGAATATTTGAGTTACGAGTTTGGTCTTCAATTAAAACAATGTGAAATAGTTTCACAAACTCATGTCACCTGGACACCTCAACTTAATCGTGTGTCCGAACATCGTAACCGCACTTTATTGGATATTGTGCAATCTATGATATCTCTTACCGATTTACCATTATCATTTTGGGGTTATGCATTAAAGATAGCTGCATTCACTTTAAATAGGGCACCATCAAAATCCGTTGAGACGACGCCTTATGAACTGTGGTTTGGCAAGAAACCAAAGTTGTCGTTTTTAAAGTTTGGGGCTGCGATGCTTATGTGAAAAAGTTTCAACCTGATAAGCTCGAACCCAAATCGGAGAAGTGCGTCTTCATAGAATACCCAAAGGAAACTGTTGGGTACACCTTCTATCACAGATCCGAAGGCAAAAAATCTTTGTTGCTAAGAATGGATCCTTTCTAGAGAAGGAGTTTCTCTCGAAAGAATTGAGTGGGAGGAAAGTAGAACTTGATGAGGTAACTATACCTGCTCCCTTATTGGAAAGTAGTTCATCACAGAAATCAGTTCCTGTGATTCCTACACCAATTAGTGAGGAAGCTAATGATGATGATCATGATGCTTCAGATCAAGTTACTACCGAACCTCGTAGGTCTTCCAGAATAAGATTCGCACCGGAGTGGTACGGTAATCCTATTCTAGAAGTCATGTTACTAGACCATGATGAACCTACGAACTATGAGGAAGCGATGATGAGCCCAGATTCCGCAAAATGGCTTGAGGCCATAAAATCTGAGATAGGATCCATGTATGAGAACAAAGTATGGACTTTGGTTGACTTGCTCGATGATCAGCAAGCCATGTTAAATAAATGGATCTTCAAGAGGAAGACGGCCACTGATAGTAGTGTTACTATCTACAAAGCTCAACTTGTTGCGAAAGGTTTTCGACAAGTTCAAGGTGTTGAATATGATGAGATCTTCTCACTCGTAAAGATGCATAAGTCTGTCCGAATCATGTTAGCAATTGCCACATTTTATGAAATCTGGCAAATGGATATCAAAATTGTGTTCCTGAATGGATTTCTTGAAGAAGAGTTGTATATGATGCAACCAGAAGGTTTTGTCGATCCAAAAGGTGCTAACAAAATGTGCAAGCTCCAACGATCCATTGATGGACTGGTGCAAGCATCTCGGAGTTGGAATATACGCTTTGATGAGTTGATCAAAGCATATGGTTTTATACAGACTTTTGGAAAGACCTGTATTTACAAGAAAGTGAGTGGGAGCACTACAACCTTTCTGATAAGTATATGTGAATGACACATTGTTGATCGGAAATGATGTAGAATTTTCTGGAAAGCATTAAGAAGTGTTTGAAAGGGGTTTTTCAAAGAAAGACCTCGGTAAAGTTCCTTACATATTGAGCATCAAGATCTATTGATATAGATCAAGACGCTTGATAAGATTTTCAATGAGTACATACCTTGACAAGATTTTGAAGTAGTTCAAAATGGAACAGTCAAAGAAAGAGTTCTTGCCTGTGTTGCAAAGGTATGAAATTGAGTAAGACTCAAATCCCGACCAGGGCAGAAAATAGAAAGAAAATGAAAGTCATTCCCTATGCATCAGTCATAGGTTCTATAAAAGTATGCCATGTTATGGACCAGACCTACTGTATACTCTGCCCTGGTTTGGCAAGGGAGTACAATAGTGATCTAGGAGTAGATCAGTGGACATTGGTCAAAATTATCCTTAGTAGAATAAGGATATGTTTCTCGATTATGGAGGTGATAAAAGAGTTCGTCGTAAAGAGTTACATCGATGCAAGCTTTTACATCGATCCAGATGACTCTAAGTCTCAATCAGGATACACATTGAAAGTGGGAGCAATTAACTAGAGTAGCTCCGTGCAAAGAATTGTAGACATAGAATATTTGCAAAATACATACGACTCTGTAATATGACAGACCCGTTGACTAAACTTCTCTCACGAGCAAAACATGATCATACCTTAGTACTCTTTGGGTGTTAATCACATAGCGATGTGAACTAGATTATTGACTCTAGTAAACCTTTGGGTGTTGATCACACGACGATGTGAACTATGGGTATTAATCACATACAAATGTGAATATTGGTGTTAAATCACATGGCGATGTGAACTAGATTATTGACTCTAGTGCAAGTGGGAGACTGAAGGAAATATGCCCTAGAGGCAATAATAAAGTTATTATTTATTTCCTTATTTCATGATAAATGTTTATTATTCATGCTAGAATTGTATTAACCGGAAACATAATACATGTGTGAATACATAGACAAACATAGTGTCACTAGTATGCCTCTACTTGACTAGCTCGTTAATCAAAGATGGTTAAGTTTCCTAACCATAGACATGAGTTGTCATTTGATTAATGGGATCACATCATTAGAAGAATGATGTGATTGACTTGACCCATTCCGTTAGCTT
Source organism: Triticum turgidum subsp. durum (assembly GCA_900231445.1). Taxonomy (NCBI): domain Eukaryota; kingdom Viridiplantae; phylum Streptophyta; class Magnoliopsida; order Poales; family Poaceae; genus Triticum; species Triticum turgidum. The sequence goes on along the minus strand of LT934122.1, from coordinate 680,759,659 downwards.
AGCATTTGATCGTTTAGTATGTTGCTATTGCTTTCTTCATAACTTATACAAAGTTCCTACAACTATGAGATTATGCAACTCCCGTTTACCGGAAAAACACTTTGTGTGCTACCAAACATCACAACGTAACTGGGTGATTATAAAGGAGCTCTACAGGTGTCTCCGAAGGTACATGTTGAGTTGGTGTATTTCGAGATTAGGATTTGTCACTCTGATTGTCGGAGAGGTATCTCTGGGCCCTCTCGGTAATGCACATCACTATAAGCCTTGCAAGCAATGTGACCAATAAGTTGGTTACGGAATGATGCATTACGTAACGAGTAAAGAGACTTGCCGGTAACGATATTGAACTAGGTATTGGATACCGACGATCGAATCTCGGGCAAGTAACATATCGATGACAAAGGGAACAACATATGTTGTTATGCGGTTTGACTGATAAAGATCTTCGTAGAATATGTAGGAGCCAATATAAGCATCCAGGTTCCACTATTGGTTATTGACCGGAAACGGTTCTAGGCCATGTCTACATAGTTCTCGAACCCGTAGGGTCCGCATGCTTAAAGTTACGATGACAGTTTCATTATGAGTTTATATGTTTTGATGTACCTAAGGTTGTTCGGAGTGCCGGATGTTATCACGGACATGACGAGGAGTCTCGAAATGGTCGAGACGTAAAGATCGATATATTGGACGACTATATTCGGACTTCAGAAAGGTTCCGAGTCATTCGGGTATTTTTCAGAGTACCGGAGAGTTACGGGAATTCGCCGGGGAGTATATGGGCCTTATTGGGCCATACGGGAATAGAGGAGAGAGGCCGAAAGGAAGGAGGCGCGCAGCCCCCCTCTGGTCCTAATTGGACAAGGGGTGCAGCCCCCTTTTCCTTCCTCCTCTCCCCCTCTTTCCCCTTCTCCTACTCCAACAAGGAAGGAGGGAGTCCTACTGCCGGTGGGAGTAGGACTCCCCTTGGCGCGCCCCCTCCTAGGCCGGCCGCCCCCTCCCCCTTGCTCCTTTATATACGGGGGCAGGGGGGCACCTCTAGGCACAACAACAATTGATCCCTTGGATCTCTTAGCCGTGTGCGGTGCCCCCCTCGACCATAGTCTCCTCGATAATATTCTAGCGGTGCTTAGGCGAAGCCCTGCGACGGTAGAACATCAAGATCGTCACCACACCGTCGTGCCGACGGAACTCTCCCTCGACACTCGGCTGGATCGGAGTTCGAGGGACGTCATCGAGCTGAACATGTGCAGGAACTCGGAGGTACCGTAGTTTCGGTGCTTGATCGATCGGGCCGTGAAGACGTATGACTACATCAACCGCGTTGTGCTAACGCTTCCGCTTTTGGTCTACGAGGGTACGCGGATATACTCTCCCCTCTCGTTGCTATGCATCACCATGATCTTGCATGGGCGTAGGAATTTTTTTGAAATTACTATGTTCCCCAACACCAACGCCCAAGCTTTCGCCTTCTCCGCAAAAACACTCCAGACATGTCCGGTGCGGGAAGATGGTGGATGGCGTCCTCCGTCAAGAAGGAAGATATCAAGAAACTCCGGGGGGCTGGATATTTTTCCAAGGACATCGCACATCTGCTTCCAGCCAAGGGGCAGGTCGTCCCTACCCCGGAGCCCCAGCAAAGGGTGGTATTCCTCTCCCATTTTGTCTGCGGGCTGGGATTCCCCCTACACCCGTTCATCCGCGGACTAATGTTCTATTATGGGCTAGATTTCCATGATTTGGCCCCCAAATCCATCCTCAACATCTCGACATTTATTGTCGTGTGCGAGGCCTTTGTCCGCATCCCACCTCACTTCGGCCGATGGCTTAAGACTTTCAACGTGAAGCCAAAAGTGGTGAGCGGCCAACAAGCGGAGTGCGGAGGTGCCATGGTGGGTAAGATGCCCAATGTCACCTGGCCCGAAGGCTCTTTTGCGGAGACCATAAAGGGGTGGCAATCGGGGTGGTTCTACATCACCGAGCCGCGTGACACCTACTAGGCAGCGACCCCCGAATTCCGACCCGGCGTTCCCATGCGGCTCACCTCCTGGAAGGAGAAGGGCCTATCCTGGGGTTTAGCGGAAGAACTGACCAGACTCCAGACATGTGTACGAAACATGGTGAGCAAGAAAATCAAGCTCATTAATGTGATCCAAGTCATGCTATTCCACCGGATTCTTCTGTGCCACAGACGGGTTTACAATTTGTGGGAGTTCGATCCGGCCGAACAACAGATGCTGAAAGAGCTCTACGACTCAACACACGAAGATATCTGGAATGTGCTTTTCAAGGCCGGCGAGACACCACTTGATGAGGCACAGACTAGCGAGAAGCTAATTTGTGCGTGTAGATGGCCCGATCTTTCACGGCGATGCTTGATCAACAGTTCGTCCCTTCCATGATAGCGAGTAAGTATTCTTCTTGGCATTTCGAACAGCCCCGACACGCGTGCACCATGGGTTCCCAAGTAGCAGATGGCATGACACCATGGACACTGGACAAACGTGATAAAATTCCGCACAACAATATTTCCCCAAATCTAAAATTAGCAAATTCCGATGAGTAATTTTGATGTCACCTTTGAACCACTTCAACGTGTACGGTCTTTCAAGAGGTTCCATCTTCAGCCCCAATTTTTCCACCACTTCGATGCTCACCATGTTGACCGCGGAACCTTCATCGATCGTCAACGTGTGTGAAAAAGGACAACCTTGCCGATGCCTTCCTCCTCCATTAATACGTTCCTGCTCAACGCATCCATACCCGCCTCCACAGATGATATTGCAAACTAAATCGCCGTGACTAACCTTAGCTCTGAATACCACTTGATGAGGCACAGACTAGCGAGATGCTAATTTGTGCGTGTAGATGGCCCGATCTTTCACGGCAATGCTTGATCAACAGTTCGTCCCCCTGTTCCTCCCTGCAACCTTCAAGATAATTTTCACCCGCGTACGAAAATACACGAATAAAAATAATGACCCTCTAGGATCAGCACGTAGGCGTTGATGTGATGATCAACCCTCCGTTGCTAGTAAATTTCCATAATGGAAAAATCACAAATATTACACAAGATATGACCGCCTGTAACTCGGACGTTTTTCTGTATATCTCATACTCAAAAGAAAACTCAAAAACTGATCTGTTTACACGGCCGAAGCCTTTGCCTTATATATGCAACACCGTATTGCCACCCTGGCCTATATAAAGATAAAAAAAGAAACTAAATCGTACCTACTACGTAAACTAACCCCACAAGATCTGGACTCCTCACGTTTCTGTTTTACATCGCTGGACAACTCATGTTGCTTCTCCTTTCCTATAAAACAAAAGTGTAACTATAACTCTCGACACGTATCAAATAAAAGAACAGGACTCATGTACTAATATGGATCATAACTGAGCCTATTAAAATTGTACGTGGAGGAGTTCGGAAATTCGGAATTATATCATCTGACTGCGGTTCCTCTTGACTCATGCAACGTGTCGTCTCTGACTTGCACTGCTTGTGTATCCATCTTCTTTGTTACACTTTAATATGTGGCACACCATTTGTTTTACATACATTGTGTGTCATATATTCAAAAAATTCGGCACGTTTAGTAGGCACCAAATAAACCTAGGTTGGTTTTCTTGTACTACTGATCCATGATCCACATATTTGACGCAACACACCATCCTTTCCTCGATGAAATTCAGCTGCATGCACAATATTATTTTCCATGACTTTTCCATGACTTGATTTCTTAACTGGCTCAACATCATTAATGTCAACAATCAATGGTGCCATGTGTGTATCACCACCGCCCACGACCGAAGATCGCGGGCTCAGTGCAAAACGCCGAGCTAATCCAGCAAGTTATCATATTCGCGAGACATGCCCGTTTACTAACATGCCTGCGGGAGGAACTTAAGCCTCCATACCAATCTTTCAGGATTGGGTAGCAGTAGCGGAGAGGATCGACTGTCCGGCCCCGCAACCTGAAGATCCAGAATCACCTCTCCTGACGAGGATGCTATTTCCGGCGCCCTATGAGGTGCCGGAGAAGAAGGACATCACTATAAGGGTGCTTCGGACACGATGTCCGAGGACACCAAGACGAACTCCTCCACTGAAGACAACAACGATGAGAAGGAAATCCGTCCCCCACCTACTGGGGGAGGAAAAGGAAGGTATCCACGCACGGGGAGGCCGAAACATCCAAGAAGGGAAAGATTTTCCTTCCGGACTACTCTGCCGCAATTACCAATAGCAGCGAGGAGTGGGAACCCAGGGCCAAGCCCCTGGCGAAATCGTATGTATCCGGACATACTAGTATGCCAGATCTATTTGCTTTATCGCGTCTTACCATACCAGACATGCTCCTGCAATCCGACCAAGTCCAACATCGAGATATCCTCCTCTTCGGAGGAATCGTTGGAACCGGCGGTGATGAACAGCGAGTCTCTTCTGACAGCCTCCTTCCCCAAGGGTGTGAACAACACCGAGGTGTTGTCTCGAAGGATTCCTGGCCAAGGGGAGACCATTCTGGAGACGCTGGAGGGTAAAACCCTGGTTGCCGAACACTTGGGGGGCAAGACCCCACGGACACCGAGTTTGGGGGTCGCAGCCAGTTTGGCGCCAAGCCGAATTCAGCTCCGGAAACCCAAGGGGTTCCGGACTCAGGAAAGTGGCTGCCGCTAGCAAAGGGAGCGAGCCGTCTGTACCAATGACCTCCGTCCATCCGGAGGCACCGGACAGGTTGCTGGAAGCGCTTCGCGGCGCTTCCATTGATGAAGAACATCTTACTCTAATGAGTATGGTGATCAAGAAGGTCTAGTCCGCCAAAAGCGGACTGACAGAAGCCTGCACTAGCCTTCTAACAGGCTTTGAGGTAAGCAATAAAATTGTGGAAAAATATCACAGTATAGACAGTAGCCCCTGATACCCTGTTAGGTGTTCGGAAAGAAAAGCCGAACAGAGGATCAAATAATAGCCGCAGGAGTCTAACAAAAGATGTCTTATGTGAATAAGCAGGCATCGCTGCTAGCCGCTGCCGCTCGTACTGCGAAGGTCTCTGGACTAAAGCAGAGCCTAGAGCAGACCGAGGAAGAACTCGGCCTTATGAAGAGGCAGCTGGAGGAGAGCCAAGGTATATAGTACCCTTCCTTTATACTTATGAGTGATAATTGGTTCGCGCTGATGAAAGCATTATGAACTGTTGTAGTGGCCACGACCGAGGTCGCGACCCTGAAGAAGGCGTTAGCCGAGGCCGAAGACAAAGCGGCCAAGGAATGCGCTGCATGCGAGAAGCATGAGGCCCGGGTCGGCGAGGTGCAGCAAGAGCTCCAGGATGCCGTCAAGAAGTGCGAATCCTTGGAGCGTGACTCAAAGACTAAAGAGTCCGAGCTTGCCAAGGCCCTCCAGAGCGCACATGACGCCATAACCTAAGCCTAGAGAGCCCTCCAGGAAGTCCAGGAGGCCCAAAAAATTGCGGCGGGTAAGGCTTTTCTTATGCAAAGCAAGCATGTGAAGGAAAAATTATTTTTACTTACCCGAATTCGGAGTTCTCTAGGAGCGTTTGCGGATCTGCCGTGCAGCATATCAGATGTCGCGGAGTTCTACCGAGCCGAGGAAGGGAGCTCGACGGAGAAGTTGTTTTGGTCCCAGTACCTTGGGCCAGAGCATCCGAGGCCCTTGAGCGACCAGCTGAAATAGTTAGTCGAACTGCATAAGGCGGCCGAACTGGCCATGAAGGACCTTATAGTCCGACTGTGGCCGGCTGAGCCCCTGCCTAGCAGTTACTTCGGACTCATTAAGCGGCTTGTGAGTGCCTGCCCACGACTTGACGTCATAAAGCGGTCAGTTTACATTGAGGGTGCGCGGATGGCGTTTGCCCATGCGAAGATGCATTCGGCCAAGATGAATGCCAAGGCGCTGATGACCGAGGGACTGCCAGAGGGCAAGGAGTATTGTCGTCCCGAAATGTATTATGATGGTATCCTAGAGGGAGCCCGCCTTGTGGTGGAGCAATGTGCGAAGGATGTAATCTTTGAATGAATACATTCATTTTATCCTATCCTGTACTATAAAACAGGTTCGCTATGCAATATGTATTGCATGTTTATTTAAAATTGTCTCTCCTATGCGGCCGTTTATAAAATATTGAGAGTTGGCCAGTCGTCGGCTTCTGCCCCCATGTAGCTAGTACAGGGGTGTTCTGGATGAATCTAAACACTCTTTATCCAAGTCTTTTGGTCCTTTAAGGAGGTGTTTAGCGCGATGAACAAGGCAATCAGACTATACGACTTTATCACTCTCACTTAGCCATAGGAGCTCTATAACTTTAAATTTGGGCGAAGCCCTAGTATTCAGAAGGCCGAACTTGGGGCGCTAGACACGCCTAAATCGCACAATAACCGATTCTTCGCTTGAAGCGGAAAAAATCGTTAAGGATTTTGAAACCTCTCGAACAGCGACTCGCTACATCATGACAGCCAATTTTCAGCTTTCTCTACTGAGGTGCTCGTCCGGAAGAACCGGGACACAATTGCAGTAGTTCTCCCTGTGCCGCCTTAGCCGATATAAAGGAATGTAAGGTGGCAAAACATGGGAGCTAGGCAAACCCAACATTTGACCAAATACATGATTCAGAGCCAATGCATATAATGCTATAAGTTCGAGGTGCCGAGCTATACTATAAAGTATTCGAACTTTCTTGCCGTGTTATGGGTGCGCTGAAGCCCCTGGCGATTTAAAGCGTACCAGAATGTACGAATGCAGTAAGTACAGAGACAAGGAAAAAGATGAATAAAAAGTAATACATGTCAAGTTAATTTCCATTGTAATTTGAATAATACGTGAAGGCATATTTGTACCACTCGTGCGAGAAGCGAACACGGCTATTTAACATTCCATTTACCAAGAGCAGGCTGCGTGCGTGTATGTAAACATGAATGACGATCATTAACAAAGACCACCTGGGAATTCCCTTGTACGTCAAAGCCCCTGGCTTCTCTTGGTGTATTCTTGCGCGATGGGTTTGATGATCATGTTATAAAAAACAAAGCTCAAGAAGAGAAGACCTGAAAAGAGAAGAAAAAGTGAGGGTGTGCGGATCCAAGAGCGGTTGAGCCGCGGTGTGGACCACACTCTAGTTGTGCCTCCGTCTATGCCCATGGTAATTTAAGTGTGTAGTTATGTACGCGCGGCACAAATTGTGACGCTTGACTGGGACTAGAACGGTGGCCGAATTGTTAGGTGAGCTCTGGGCGTGCCATATGGTTCTGTTGCAGAGCAGTTTGAACTCGTTTAAGATTGTCCGGGGACATTATTGCCGAATTGAGGTTCTGCCTAAGAAGGTCGCCCTGTCCTTCTGTTGCCAGTGCCGCGGTGTGCTCCTCAATGCGGAGGGAGCGCTCCGTATTCCCGTTGACTGTTATGACACCGCGGGATCTGGGCATTTTGAGCTTAAGGTAGGCATAGTGTGGTACCGCATTGAATCGAGCAAATGCGGTTCGTCCGAGCAGTACATGATAACTACTGCGGAAGGGGACAATGTCAAAGATCAACTCTTTGCTTTAGAAATTATCCGGTGATCCAAAGACCACTTCCAGTGTGATTGAGCCTGTGCAACAAGCCTCTACACCTGGTATGACACCTTTGAAGGTGGTTTTAGTGGGCTTGATCCTTGCACGGTCGATGCCCATTTTGCACACCGTGTCTTGATATAGCAGGTTTTGGCTACTGCCACCGTCCATAAGGACTCGCGTGAGGTGGAACCCATCAACAATGGGGTCAAGGACCAGTGCAGCTGAACCGCCATGGCAAATACTGGTCAGATGGTCTTTGCAGTCGAAAGTTATCGGACAGGAGGACCATGAATTGAATTTTGGGGCGACTGTCTCCATCGCGTAGACGTCCCTCAGTGCGCGCTTCCGTTCCCGTTTGGGGATATGGGTGGCATATATCATATGCACCATTTTAACCTTGGGAGGAAATTTCTTCTGTCCCCCTGTGTTTGGTGGCTGGGGCTCCTCATCGTCATTGCTGTGCGACCCCTTTTCCTTATTTTCAGCATTTAACTTGCCGACCTATTTGAACACCCAACACTCTCTGTTGGTGTGGTTGGCTGGTTTATCGGGGGTACCATGGCTTTGACATGGACGATAGAGGATGCGGTTCAAACTGGACGTACCCGGATTGTTTCTTTTAAATGGCTTCTTCCGCCGACTGGACTTGGAGCCACTGAATCCAGCATTGATAGCCGTGTCTTCGGTGTTATCGCCATTATTTCGATGCTTGAATCTGTTGCGTCGGGATTTGCCGTTGCTGTCTCTAGTATCTGAGGCGCTAGGCTTTCCTGATGTACTGCTGCTATGGGCTAACCAGCTATCCTCGCCCGCACAAAAGCGGGTCATAAGTGTTGGAAGGGCTGCCATGGATTTCGGCTTCTCTTGGCCGAGGTGTCGGGCTAGCCACTCATCGCGGATGTTGTGCTTAAAGGCTGCTAGGGCTTCGGCATTCGGACAGTCGATAATTTGGTTCTTTTTAGTTAAGAACCGAGTCCAGAATATCTTGGCTGACTCTCCGGGTTGTTGGGTTATCTGACTTAAGTCATCAGCGTCCGGTGGTCATACGTAAGTGCCCTGAAAGTTATCGAGAAATGCATCTTCTAGGTTCTCCCAACTGCCAATGGAGTGTTCTAGCAGACTGTTTAGCCAGTGTCAAGCTGGTCCCTTGAGTTTTAGTGGGAGGTACTTAATGGCATGAAGATCATCACCGCGGGCCATGTGAATATGTAGAAGGAAGTCTTCAGTCCAGACCATGGGATCGGTTGTTCCATCATTTGGTTCAATGGTCATGGGTTAAAACCCTTCTGGGAATTCATGTTCCATTACTTCATCCGTGAAGCATAGGGGGTGTGCGGCGCCTCTGTGCCAAGCCACCTCACGACACAGTTCAGATATAGCTGGTCTGCTGTATTCGGCCCTGGTGGATTTGTATGTAGTGTATCCGGCGTGACGGTCATCGTCGCGTGTTGAGGCGTGCCCCCATGATCCGTAGATCGATCTTGGCTGTCCTGCTTTGTCTTCCAACTCGTACCACAGGTCATGTTTGTATCCCCGAGCCTTTGTGCTTCTATTTGTTTGGCGATAGGGTGCGGGCTGATATGCTGCTTTGTCTCGGCCACGAGGTGGTCGGTCTGCTGCATCGTGCGCTGGTAGTATGGGCTCTAACGCATTGTACTTGAATTGAGGTAGCAACCTGCCTCCGGGGTAACTTTTAGTTGGGCGCTCGAGACCGTATTCCTTGGCTGCCAGGACTTCAGTCCATCTATCAGCTAGCAGATCTTGATCAGCTTGAAGCTGCTGCTGCTTCTTCTTCAGGCTTTTTGCAGTGGCTATAAGCCGTCACTTGAAGCGTTCCTACTCGGCGGGATCCTTAGGCACGATAAATTTGTCGTAGTCGAGGCTCACCTCATCCTCGGAAGGGGGAATGTAGTTGTCCTTCTGCGAGTTTTCATTCGTGGCCTGTTCATCAGGGCTGGCTTGCCCGTCTCGCCATATAGCCTGTTCGAATCCTGGCTGGGCGGGGTCGTCTTCATTATTTTCGGCATCGTCCAGAGTGCTATTGTATCCTATGCCAGTATTGCGGTTTTTACCATGGCGTGGTTTAGAGTGGCGCCACTGACGTCAGCGCTTCGGCTGCTTCTTGGGAGGTTTGTCCTCACCTGTATCCTTTTTGTCCTCGCCATTACCTTCCTTGGGGGTATCCACCATGTAAATGTCATATGACGAGGTGGCTGTCCAGCGCCCTGTGGGCGGTGGTTCCTCTTCTTCTCCCGCATCGTCGTCCATAAAGTTGATGTCTTCGGAGTTGAAGTCAAGCATGTCGGTCAAGTCATCGACAGTGGCTATCAAGTGGGTGGTGGGTGGGCAGCGAAGTCCTTCGTTGTCCGTTTCCCACTCAAGCCGGACATAGTTCGGCCAAGAATCTTCTGATAAGGAGAGAGATCTTAATGAATTTAACACATCGCCCAAGGGCGAGTGTTGAAAGATGTCCGCGGAGGTAAACTCCAAGATCGGCGCGCAATCAGATTCGACGGGCGCGGACACAGGCGGTTCTAAACCTATATCCGGAGACGAGTCCGAGGGTCCAATGGCAAAGGCCTCGCTAGAGGTTGAATCTGTGTTCGGCTCAAACGTCGTACAGTATGCGGCTTCCGTGGTGGGATTCAGCCGCCCGTCCGCGGACGGTGCGATCTGTTCCGGATCTAGGGCCAGGGCAGTCACAGGCGCTGTCTCCTGAGCATAGTCCGATGACAGGTTTAAGTCGTGTTCATCATGGCTACAGGGAGCGGCTGTCGTGGGTTCGAATCCATCGAAGAGCAAGTCTCCACGGATGTCGGTGATGTAATTCAGACTTCCAAGCCTGACATGATGGCCAGGGGCATAGATATCGATCTGCTCTAGATGGCCAAGCAAGTTGGCCAGTAGTGCGAAGCCGCCGAATACGAAGATCTGCCCGGGGAGAAAAGTCTCGCCCTGGAGTTCATCGTTGTAGATGATTGAGGGGGCCATCAAGCCTTATGATGACGACATAGTGGAACTCTCAATGAAAGCACCAATGCCGTGTCAAAACCGGCAGATCTCGGGTAGGGGGTCACGAACTATGCGTCTAAGGCTAATGGTAACAGGAGGTGGGGGACACGATGTTTACCCAGGTTCGGGCCCTCTCTATGGAGGTAATACCCTACTTCCTGCTTGATTGATCTTGATGATATGATTATTACAAGAGTTGATCTACCACGAGATCGATGAGGCTAACCCTAGAAGCTAGCCTATGATTATGATTGTCCTTGTCCTACGGACTAAACCCTCCGGTTTATATAGACACTAGAGGGGGCTAGGGTTACACAGATTCGGCTACAGAGAAGGAAATCTACATATCCGAATCTCCAAGCTTGCCTTTCACGCAAAGGAGAGTCCCATCCGGACACGGGACGAAGTCTTCTATCTTGTATCTTCATAGTCCAATAGTCCGGCCAAAGTATATAGTCCGGCTGTCTGAGGACCCCTTAATCCAGGACTCCCTCACTTAGGTTCTCTGTTTAGCAATAGATAAACAACTATTCCAACCAAACAGGCAAACAAGCCAAGTAAGACATCAAAGGAAACGAAAAGACGAACAGAAGAAGGGCGAATAAAACGACAAGGGTGAAGTGTGGGAGAGGAAAGCGAGAGGCAAATGGCAAATCATGTAATTCGAGGGAGATGACTTTGTGATGGGTACTTGGTATGTCTTGACTATAGCAAAGACCTCCCCGACAATGGCGCAAGAAATCCTTCTTGCTACCTCTTGAGCATGCGTTGGTTTTTCCCTTGAAGAGGAAAGGGTGATGCATCAAAGTAGCATAAGTATGTCCCTCAGTTTTGAGAACCAAGGTATCAATCCAGTAGGAGGCTCCTCAAAAGTCCCACACACCTACACAAACAAACAAGAACCTCGCAACCATCTCCGATAAAGGGGTTGTCAATCCCTTCACGGTAACTTGCGAAAGTGAGATCTGATAGAGATAATATGATAAGATAAATATTCTTGGTATATTTATGATATAGATTGGAAAATAAAAGATGCAAATAAAAGTAGATGGAAATCTTATATGATAAAAGATAGACCCGGGGCCATAGGTTTCACTAGTGGCTTGTCTCAAGATAGCATAAGTATTACGGTGGGTGAACAAATTACTGTCGAGCAATTGATAGAAAAGTGCATAGTTATGAGATTATCTAGGCATGATCATGAGTATAGGCATCACGAGCGCAACAAGTAGACCGAAATGATTCAGCATCTACCACTATTACTCCACACATCGACTGACTCCTGCCTGCATCTAGAGTATTAAGTTCATAAGAACAGAGTAATGCATTAAGCAAGATGACATGATGTAGAGGGATAAACTCATGCAATACGATATAAACCCCATCTTTTTATCCTCGATGGCAACAATACAATACATGCCTTGCTACCCCTGCTGTTACTGGGAAAGGACACCGCAAGATTGAACCCAAAGCTAAGCACTTCTCCCATGGCAAGAAATATCAATCTAGTAGGCCAAACCAAACTAAATAATTCGAAGAGACTTGCAAAGATAACCAATCATAATTAAAAGAATTCAGAGGAGATTCAAATATTACTCATAGATAAACTTGATCATAAACCCGCAATTCATCAAATCTCGACAAACACACCGCAAAAAGAGTTACATTGAATAGATCTCCAAGAAGAGGAAGGAGAACTTTGTATTGAGATTCAAAGAGAGAGAAGAAGCCATCTAGCTAATAACTATGGACCCGAAGGTCTGTAGTAAACTACTCACAACTCATCAGAGAGGCCTTGGAGATGATGTACGTAGAGGCCCTCCATGGTCGATTCCCCCTCCGGCGGAGCACCGGTGAAGGCTCCAAGATGGGATCTCGTCGATACAGAAGGTTGCGGCGGTGGAAATAGTTTTTCGTGGTGCTCCTGGATGTTTTCGGGGTACGTAGATATATATAGGCGAAGGAAGTCGGTCAGGGGAGCCATGAGGGGTCCACGAGCCAGGGGGGCGCGCCGGCCACCCTTGTGGCCTCCTCGGCTACTTCTTGACGTCCACTCCAAGTCTCCTGGATTGTGTTTGTTCCAAGAAGATCGCTCCGGAAGGTTTCATTCCGTTTGGACTCCGTTTGATATTCCTTTCCTTTGATATACTGAAATAGGCAAAAAAACAGCAATTCGGGCTGGGCCTCCTGTTAGTAGGTTAGTCCCAAAAATGATATAAAAGTGTAGAGTAAAGCCCATAAACATCCAAAACAGGTAATATAATAGCATGGGACAATCAAAAATTATAGATACGTTGGAGACGTATGAAGCATCCCCAAGCTTAATTCCTGCTCGTCCTCGAGTAGGTAAATGATAAAAACATAATTTTTGATGTGGAATGCTACCTAGCATAATTCTCAATGTAATTTTCTTTATTGTGGCATGATTGTTCAGATCGAAATGATTCAAGATAAAAGCTTATAAAAAATAAAAAATAGTAATACTTGAAGCATACTAACAAATAATCATGTCTTATCAAAAATAGCATAGCCAAAGAAAGCTTATCCCTACAAAATCATATAGTTAGGCTATGCTTCATTTTTGTAACACAAATACTCCCCTTATGCATAACCCCGATGACGAGCTGAGCAATTGGTTCATACTTTTTAACGGGCTTCAGCCTTTTCAACTCTTACACAATACATGAGCGCAAGCCATGGACATAGCACTATGTGTGGTATATGGTGGTGGTTATGAAGACAAGGAGGGAGAATATAGTCTCACATCAACTAGGCATATCAACGGGCTATGGAGATGGCCATTAATAGATATCAATGTGAGTGAGTAGGGACTGCCATGCAAAGGATGCACTAGAGCTAGAAATATAGGAAAGCTCAACAAAAGAAACTAAGTGGGTGTGCATCCAACTTGCTTGCTCACGAAGACCTAGGGCGTTTTGAGGAAGCCATCATTGGAATATACAAGCCAAGTTCTATAATGAAAAATCCCCACTAGTATATGAAAGTGACAACATAGGAGACTCTCTATCATGAAGATCATGGTGCTACTCTGAAGACAAGTGTGGTAAAAGGATAGTAACATGGTCCCTTCTCTCTTTTTCTCTCATTTTTTTTATTTTGGTGGGCTTCTTTGGCCTCTTTTTTGTTTTTATAAAGACCGAAGTCTCATACCGACTTGTGGGGGAATCATAGTCTTCATCATCCTTTCCTCACTTGGGACAATGCTCTAATAATGAAGATCATCACACTTTTATTGATTTACAACTCAAGAATTACAACTCAATACTTAGAACAAAATATGACTCTATGTGAATGCCTCCGCCGGTGTACCGGGACATGCAATGAATCAAGAGTGACATGTATGAAAAATTTATGAAGGTGGCTTTGCCACAAATACGATGTCAACTACATGATCATGCAAAGAGCAATATGACAATGATGGAGCGCGTCATAATAAACGGAACAGTGGAAAGTTGCATGGTAATATATCTCGGAATGGCTATGGAAATGCCATAATAGGTAGGTATGTTGGCTGTTTTGAGAAAGGTAGATAATGGGTTCATGATACCGGCGAAGGTTGCACGGCATAATAGAGGCTAGCAAAGTGGAAGGGTAAGTGTGCGTATATCCATGGACTCACATTAGTCATAACGAACTGATATACTTATTGCAAAAAATTTATAGCCCTCAAAGCAAAGTACTAGTACGCATGCCCCTAGAGGGATAGATTGGTAGGAAAAGACAATCGCTCGTCCCTGGCTGCCACTCATAAGGAAAGCACTCAAAGAGCACTCCATGCTACAAATTTGTTACATAAATTTTACCGTACGTGCATGCTACGGGACTTGCCAACTTCAACACAAGTATTTATCAATTTAATAATTACCCAACTAGCATGACTCTAAGATTACCACCTTTATATCTCAAAACAATTATCAAGCATCAAATCGATCATAGTTTTTAATGCACTTTCTATGATAGTTTTTATTATACCCAACTTGGATGCTCATCATTCTAGGACCAAATTTATAACCATAGCAAATACCATGATGTTCTAAAAGACTCTCAAAATAATATAAGTGAAGCATGAGAGATCAAAAATTTCTTCAAAATAAAGCCACCGCTATGCTCTAGAAAATATAAGTGAAGCACATAGAGCAAAACTATCTAGCTCAAAAGATATAAGTGAAGCACATAGAGTATTCTAATAAATTCTAAATCATGTGGATCTCTCCCAAAAGGTGTGTACAGCAAGGATGATTGTGGTAAACTAAAAAGCAAAGACTCATATCATACAAGACGCTCCAAGAAAAACACATATCATGTGGTAAATAAAAATATAGCTCCAAGTAAAGTTACCGATAGACGAAGACGAAAGAGGGGATGACTTCCGGGGCATCCCCAATATTAGGCTTTTGGTTGTCCTTGAATATCTTGGGGTTCCATGTTAATCCCCAATCTTAGGCTTTTTCCACTCTTTATTCCATAGTCCATCAAATCTTTACCCAAAACTTGAAAACTTCACAACACAAAACTCAACAGGAAATCTCATAAGCTCTATTAGTGCAAGAAAGAAAAACCACCACTTAAGGCACTGTAATGAACTCATTCTTTATTTATATTTGTGTTAAACCTACTATATTCCAACTTCTCTATGGTTCATACCCCCCGATACTAGCCATAGATTCATCAAAATAAGCAAACAACACACGAAAAACAGAATCTGTCAAAAACAGAACAGTCTGTGGAAATCTGTAACTTTCAATACTTATGGAACTCCAAAAATCCTACCAAAACAGGAAGTCCTAGGTAATTTGTCTATTGATCTACAGAAAAAATAATCAATGCAAAATTACGTTTCTGTGATTTATTGAATATTTTCTCGTGAGTGCAAAGTTTCTGTTTTTCAGCAGAATCAAATTAACTTTCACCCAAGGTTATCCTATAGGTTCTACTTGGCACAAACACTAATTAAAACATAAAAAACATCTAAACATAATCTATATGATATATTTATTGAATAACAGCAAGTAAACATATTGGGTTGTCTCCCAACAGGCGCTTTCCTTTAAAGCCTTTTTGGCTAGGCATTGAGATTTCAATGATGCTCACATGAAAGACAAGAATTGAGGCATAAAGAGAGCATCATAAAACATGTGACAAACACACTTAAGCCTAACATACTTCCTATGCATAGGTTTTCTATAAGCAATCAAATTATCAAGGCAAGCACAAACTAGCATATGCAAAGAAGAAGACAATAGCAATCTCAACATCAAGAGAGGTAATTTAGTAACATGAAAATTTCTACAACCATATTTTCCTCTGTCATAATAATTACATGTAGGATCATAAGAAATTTCTACAAAATAGCTATCAGATAACATATTCTCAACACGATCCATATGCATGCAAAGTTGACACTCTTCCAAGATAGTGGGAATAAAATTAACTAAAGTCATGACCTCTCCAAACCCACTTTTATCAAAAATACCGTAAGATTGAACATACTCCAAATATGTGGGATCTAAAGTTGACACTCTTCCAAACCCACTTTCAATATTATTGCAAACAGTATTATCAAACTCATATTCATCATGGGCTTAAATAAATTTCCAAGATTATAAGAAGAATCACCCCAATCATGATCACTGCAACAAGTAGTAGACATAGCAAAACTAGCATCCCCAAGCTTATGGTTTTGCATATTATTAGCACAATTGCCATAAAGAAAATTTATAGTAACAACATTGCAATCATGCTTTTTATTCAAGGAGTTACCGTGAATCTCTCCATAAATTTCTTCATCATAATTTTCAGATTCACAAATTTCGAGCAAAGCTTCATAAAGATAATCTAGTGCACTAAACTCACTAGCAATTGGTTCATCATAATTGGATCTCTTAAAAAGATTAGCAAGCGGATGAGGATCCATAGATCTTAGGTTCTCTGTTTAGAAATAGATAAACAACTATTCCAACCAAACGAGCAAACGAGCCAAGTAAGACATCAAAGCAAACAAAAAGACAAACACAAGAAGGGCGAATCAAACGGCAAGGGTGAAGTGGGGGAGAGGAAAATGAGAGGCAAATGGAAAATAATATAATGCAAGGGAGATGAGTTTATGATGGGTACTTGGTATGTCTTGACTTGAGCGAAGACCTCCCTGGCAGCAGCGCCAGAAATCCTTCTTGCTACCTCTTGAGCATGCGTTGGTTTTTCCCTTGAAGAGGAAAGGGTGTTGCAGCAAAGTAGCGTAAGTATTTCCCTCAGTATTGAGAACCAAGGTATCAATCCAGTAGGAGGCTCCTCAAAAGTCCCACGCACCTACACAAACAAACAAGAACCTCGCAACCAACTCTGATAAAGGGGTTGTTAATCCCTTCACGGCAACCTGCAAAAGTGAGATCTGATAGAGATAATATGATAAGATAAATATTTTTGGTATTTTTATGATTTAGATTGGAAAATAAAAGATGCAAATAAAAGTAGATGGAAAACTTATATGATAAAAGATAGACCCGGGGGCCATAGGTTTCACTAGTGGCTTCTCTCAAGATAGCATAAGTATTACGGTGGGTGAACAAATTATTGTCGAGCAATTGATAGAAAAGTGCATAGTTATGAGATTATCTAGGCATGATCATGTATATAGGCATCACGTCCGCAACAAGTAGACCGAAACGATTCTACATCTACTACTATTACTCTCCACATCGACCGACTCCTGCCTGCATCTAGAGTATTAAGTTCATAAGAACAGAGTAACGCATTAAGCAAGATGACATGATGTAGAGGGATAAACTCATGCAATATGATATAAACCCCATATTTTTATCCTCGATGGTAACAATACAATACTTGCCTTTCTGCCCCTGCGGTCACTAGGAAAGGACACAGCAAGATTGAACCCAAAGCTAAGCACTTCTCCCATGGCAAGAAAGATCAATCTAGTAGGCCAAACCAAACTGATAATTCGAAGAGACTTGCAAAGATAACCAATCATACATAAAAGAATTCAGAGGAGATTCAAATATTTCTCATAGATAAACTTGATCATAAACCCACAATTCATCAGATCTCGACAAACACACCACAAAAAGAGTTACATCGAATAGATCTCCAAGAAGAGGAAGGAGAACTTTGTATTGAGATTCAAAGAGAGAGAAGAAGCCATCTAGCTAATAACTATGGACCCGAAGGTCTGTGGTAAACTACTCACAACTCATCAAAGAGGCCTTGGAGATGATGTAGAGGACCTACATGGTCGATTCCCGCTCCGGCGGAGCACCGGTGAAGGCTCCAAGATGGAATCTCACGGATACAGAAGGTTGCGGTGGTGGAAATAGTTTTTCATGGTGCTCCTGGATGTTTTTGGGGTACATAGATATATAGGCGAAGGAAGTCGGTCAGGGGAGCCACGAGGGGCCCACGAGGCAGGGGGCACGCCCACCCCTTGGGGCACGCCGGCCACCCTTGTGGCCTCCTCGGTTGCTTCTTGACGTCCACTCCAAGTCTCCTGGATTGCTTTTGTTCCAAAAAGATCGCTTCCGAAGGTTTCATTCCGTTTGGACTCCGTTGACATTCCTTTTCTTCGATATACTGAAATAGGCAAAAAAAAACATCAATTCGGGCTGGGCCACCGGTTAGTAGGTTAGTCCCAAAAATGATATAAAAGTGTAGAGTAAAGCCCATAAACATCAAAAACAGGTAATATAATAGCATGGAACAATCAAAAATTATAGATACGTTGGAGACGTATCAACCTCCATGGTGGCATACAAATCTTTGTGAAGACAAGAAACACATTAGATCAGATGAGAACCAGAAGATGACGATCCTCGGCAAGATCCTTGCCGAGGGAATCCATGAGACCTCTGGCACGATCCTTGCCAGGGATGACCGCGACGCCGCGGCAAGACCCTTGCTGGGACCCCGGCAAGACCCTCGCCGAGGATATCCGCAGGGCCACAGCCAGGCCCACACCCACAAAGATTCCACCACCGCTCCCATGTAGCTGCCAGCCCACCAACCAGGCAAGCACCTGCATGGCGACACATGGCCTCTCGGCCAACTCAGCAAGCACCTGCATAGTGGCATGCAGATCTTCATGAAGACCCTACCACCATGCCAACTTAGCAGCCTGCCAGCCTACATGGCACTGCATGCCTCGCTGGCCTGGACGCGTGTCAGGGCAGGACGAGGCGGCGACGGATGGGACGGGCCTCGTTACCGTCCCCGATAAATCCAGGGGACACCTAAGGAGCGCATTGAATGCGTTCTATCCTGTAATGGCGAGCGATAAGCTCAGCCACTCTATACCTTTCCACCTCCTGTGTGCCACTATGGCGATCCCCTTGACTATGAAAGGAGGCCCAAGGCATACTGGAGGGGGATTCGGCTCTATCGGCAAGTTACACGCCGTAGCTAGTTCAAGAACACTCAAATAGACACCAAAGTAGGACTAGGGTATTACGCATCTTCACAGCCCGAACCTGGATAAACGATCTTTGTCCTTGCTGACTCCTAATCCCGCTCTTTTCGCAACCCCGCGTCCACCGACTGTAGTAGGGATTCCAATGATCCCATAGTGTTGTTTTTCGCCGACATCTCTGGCACGCCAGGTAGGGGGCGCAGTTGTCAAAATCTGGTTCAGAAGTCATTTCAATAGTTCTTCATCGCCATGGCTTCCAAGGAAGAAGGCGACCGAGTGAGCAGCGTTATTGGCGGATGTAGTGAACGCTCGGGCAACGACAGAAAAGCTAGGTCACGTAAAACTTTGAGCAATTTCTTTTTATATAAGATTATTCCCCTCGGAGATCTTTCCCTCTGTATGAGAAATCTGCACGCGATGGGTGAGGGAGTCCTGGATTAGGGGGTATCCGGACAGCCAGACTATATACTTTGGCCGGACTGTTGGACTATGAAGATACAAGATTGAAGATTTCATCCCGTGTCCGGATGGGACTCTCCTTTGCATGGAAGGCAAGCTTCGCAATTCGGATGTTAGATCTCCTCCTCTGTAACCGACTCTGTGTAATCCTAGCTCCCTCCGGTGTTTATATAAACCGGACGGTTTAGTTTGTAGGAGAAGAACAATCATAATCATAGGCTAGCTTCTAGGGTTTAGCCTCTACGATCTCGTGGTAGATCAACTTTGTAATACTCATATTATCAAGATCAATCAAGCAGGAAGTAGGGTATTACCTCCATCGAGAGGGCCCGAACCTGGGTAAACATCGTGTCCCCAACTTCCTGTTACCATTAGCTTTAGACGCACAGTTCGGGACCCCCTATCCGAGATCCTCTGGTTTTGACACCGACATTGGTGCTTTCATTGAGAGTTCCACTATGCCGTCGTGATAAGGCTTGATGGATCGTCTCGTTGTCAGGGACAACATCACCTCTGGGGGGCCCTGGCATTAGGCCAAACTCTCCGACTAGGCGGCTTCGTCATGACCGCCCGATCGGTTGTCGCGCCGATGATGACTTCTCGGGTCATCAAAAACAACCTCCACATCAATTCAGAACTCGCCGAACGGATGGATCCAATGGAGCTCTCCTCCCTTAATGAGCTCTTGGATCGCATCGCCGCTCTGGGAGTCGCTACGGACTAAGATCGGATTGGGCTTAAACCCGACCAAAGAGAGATTAACTCTCCGCCGGTCACCCATGAGATAGTGGTAGTGGAAGAGCAACACACAGATTATCCCTCTATTTTGAGGACGAACTATGTCCGGATTTCCGAGCTCTCCAAGCCGGATACCCGTTCGCGGGAAGACATGATCCAAACCCCAAACTTAGAATCGGGCGGTGGGCCGGAAAAATTGGGCAACATCCCGGAGCCCGAACTGCCAAGGTCGAAAGCTCCTCTGCCCCTGGGTCTCAGATCGTGTCAAGGTTCGGACTTAAATCTACCCACCCGCCCAGATTCAACTAATCTCTCCCATATCAGACAAGAGCCCCAAGAGACAGTACATCACTATTGGGCCAGATTCCTCCTTGTCATAAACAAGGTAAAGGACTGTCGCGAGGAAGACGCAATCTCATTCTTTTGCAAAAACTGCACGGACAAGGGGATCCTAAACGCTATAAGTCGCTGTGACATAGTACACTTTGCTTACTTAGCGGCCATAGTATAGAAGTACTGCGCGATGGAAAGCGCCTGGAATACCCAAACAAACTTTTGGGATAATCAGGCTCTCAATAAACCCTTCGTCCGAACTAAAAGGGCAAACTCTCGCAAGTCACCCGACTCAATTACCAAAAAACCAAGGCCCGCTGCAGGGCGCAGAACCGTATTGGAGGAATGGCTCAATGGGCCATGCAAAATTCATAGCACACCGGAGACCATACCAACACATAGCCTTAGAGCATGTTGGATACTCCAGCAGGTAGCGAAGAGTGGCGAGGATCTCCTCATCAACCATGCTGCAGAACAACATCCCGCCGAGAATAACAATGCGGTACTTACAGCGTTCGAGACTTTCGCTTCTAATAATAGGCGCAAGCGAGCTCTCCGTAGCCTCGCCAAAGTTTGCCACGTGGCAACAATAAATCCGTGGAACGACACAGCTATAACTTTCAATGCCAGTGATGAACCTCAATTCCGAATAGTTCACGCACCGGCCGCTTTGGTCCTTAGTCCAATCGTGGACGGCTTCCGGCTCACTAAAGTGCTCATGGACGGCGGAAGCGGATTAAACCTCATCTACGAGGAAACCCTCAACAAGATGGAAATAGACAAGAGCCGCATCGAGCGGAGCAGCACGACCTTCAGGGGAATCATCCCTAGCCGGGAAGCACGATGTGCGGGAAAAATCACACTAGACGTGGTATTCGGCACATTGGAAAATTATAGGTCCGAAGAAATCACATTCCAAGTGGCCCCGTTTAGCAGCGGATACCACACCCTTTTAGGGTGGGACGTATTCGCAAGCTTCCAAGCTATACCCCATTACGGGCACATGAAGCTCAAAATGCTCGGGCCCAATGGAATCATCACTCTGGCTAGTGATCCGGACGTTGCACTCCGAGCTGAAAATAAAACCGCCGCACTGGCCCTGGAGGTATTATCCGAGGCCCTCGCGGCTGAAGAACTAACCACGCTGCACGCCACAGTGGACAGAGATGACGTGATACTTGACAAGCGTCCCAAGTCCACCTCTTTCAAACCCGCGGACGAGATAGTCAAATTCCAGGTCCACCCAACGGACCCCACAAAAACAACTTCCATTGGGACACAGATGAACCCTACAATAGACGCCGCACTGCGAGATTTCTTGCATGAGAATTGGGACATTTTCGCCTGGCATCCTTCAGACATGCCAGACATCCCACGCAGACTGGCTGAACACAGTTTAAATATACTGAAGGGGTATAAGCCGTTCAAACAGACCCTTAGGCGCTTCTCAGAGCCTAAACGGCAAGCCATGGGGGAAGAGCTAGCTAAGTTACGTGAGGCCGGATTCATCAGAGATATAAAACATCCGGATTGGCTAGCAAACCTGGTGATGGTATCAAAGAAGGACAAATCGTGGCGCCTATGTGTCGATTTCAAGGACCTAAATAAGGCTTGCCCTAAGGATCCCTCCCCCTCCCCCGGATTGATCAAATCATCGACGCTACCGCAGGACACGACTCATTGTGTTTCCTCGACGCATACTCTGGATACCATCAAATCAAAATGGCGGAGTCTAACCAGGCCGCAACGGCCTTCATCACACCATATGGACCCTTCTGTTTCAATACCATGCCTTTTGGGCTCAAAAATGCCGGCGCAACCTACCAACGCATGATTCAGACATGCCTGGAGAAACAAATTGAAAAAAACAGTGGAGGCATACGTGGACGACGTGGTCATGAAAACAAGACACGTCAAAACTTTAATAGATGACTTGAGGCTCACGTTCGATAACCTCCGGACATATGACATCAAGCTCAACCCGAAAAAATGTGTCTTCGGCATACCTTCCAAGAAGTTGCTCGACTTTATCGTCTCCAATAGAGGAATTGAAGCAAATCCGGCAAAAATCCGAGCTCTGTCACAGTTGGCTACCCCAACAGACCTCAAGCAAATCCAGAAATTAACTGGATGCGTGGCTGCCTTAAGCCGCTTTATCTCCCAATTAGGAGAAAAGGCACTACCTTTTATCGCCTTCTTTGATGCACTGAATACTTCGAGTGGACGGATGTGGCCACGACCGGACTGGAAGAAATAAAGTCCCTCTTGGCCAGCAATCCAATCCTGACCGCGCCGAATACTGGCGAACCTATGCTATTATATATAGCCGCAACACACTAGGTTGTAAGCGCAGTGCTCGTCGTCGAACGAGAAACGGACGGACACAAATTCCCGCTCCAAAAGCCGGTATATTACGTGTCCACTGTCCTCACCCCATGCAAATCCCGGTACCCACACTATCAAAAGATAGCATACACGGTCTTCATGGCATCCCGGAATCTACGACACTACTTTCAAGAGTGTTCGATTACGGTGGCCTCCAAAGTACCACTCAATGACATAATAAATAACCGTGATGCCACGGGCCGGATTGCTAAATGGGCTATTGAGCTCCTTCCATTTGACGTAACATACAAACCACGGCGAGCCATCAAGTCGCAAGTACTGGCCGACTTTTTTGCCGAATGGACAGAAGCCGAACTCCCTAAAGAGTACAGTGCATACTCCAATTGGATCATGCACTTCGACGGCTCTAAAATGCTGGCCGGATTGGGAGTGGGTGTTGTCTTGACATCCCCCACCGGAGACATGGTCCAATATGTACTTCAAATATTATACACGGACTCCAACAATGCAGCCGGATACGAGGCTCTATTGCATGGTCTTCGGATGGCAGTCTCCATGGGCATGCAACGCCTAGAAGTGCGTGGGGATTCGAACCTCGCAATATCTCAGATAAATGGAGACTTTGATGCCAAGGATCCGAAAATGGCGGCGTACCGTAATGCCGTCCTCAAAATGTCAGCTCGGTTCGAGGGGCTCGAATTCTACCATGTGGTCCGAGAAAACAATCAAGAGGCGGATATCCTCACCCGCATTGGCGCTAAACGCGACCCCGTCCCACCTAATATCTTCTTGGAAAGGCTGTTCAAGCCATCCGTGGTATGGGAAGGGGAGACCGGCAATACTAGTCCAGATCCAAATATAAACCCAGATTCTGAACCATCTGACGTAATCGGAGGTTTTGCCACTGAAATAACAACTTTGGCCCACGAAATCATGACTGTCATCACCCTGTGGACCGAGCCCTTCTTAGCCTACCTAAATAGGCAAGAGCTCCCCGAGGACAAAAAAGAGGCACGTTGTATTGTGCGGCATTCCAAGGCCTACAAAGTCCACGAGGGAGAGCTTTATAATAAAAGCGCCACCGGAGTGCTCCAAAGATGCATCTCCGAAGAGGAAGGGCGGCAGCTCTTGGCTAAAATCCATTCTGGACTCGGCGGGCACCACGGCGCAGCTCGGGCACTTGTAAGCAAGGCCTTCCGTACAGGTTTTTACTGGCCAACAGCCTGGGCAGATGCATAGGACCTTGTCCAACATTGCGTCGGTTGCCAACTCTTCGCCAATCAGAGCCATATGCCCCCTACCGCTCTTCAAACAATCCGCATAACTTGGCCCTTCGCGGTCTGGGGGCTTGATATGGTTGGGCCTCTTAATGGGGGAATCCATAAGAAAAAATAATTATTGGTCATGGTGGATAAATTCACCAAATGGATCGAAGCCAAACGAGTCAAAACGGCAGAATCCGGACCAGTGATAGACTTCATATCGGGGGTCCTGCACCACTGGTGTCCACCGCAGAATCATCACTGACAATGGCTCAAATTTCACAGCCGATGAGGTGAAAACCTGGTGCAGCAAAATGGGCATAAAGCTAGATTACGCCTCTGTCTATCACCCCCAAACAAATTGAGAAGTCGAACGGGAAAATGGTCTTATTATGAGCGGCATCAAACCCAGACTAGTGCGATCCTTGAAGGAATCAGACACGCATTGGGTCGAGGAGCTCGACTCTGTACTCTGGGGGTTGCGGACAACACCAAATCGCACTGCCGGATACACACCATTTTTTATGGTGTACGGTGCGGAGGCAGTACTACCCTGCGATATAATTCATGACTCACCTCGCGTGCGCATGTACGAAGAGAAAGAAGCCGAGCTAGATTGGCAGGACAACTTGGATGCCTTGGAGGAGGAGCGTGACGTTGCAAAAGCCCGTTCCGCATTCTATCAGTAGCAGGCTCAAAGGTACCAAAGCAGAGATGTACGGGCCAAAACTTATAACGTTGGCGAACTCGTTCTACGCCTACCGGAGAAGAAGAATGACAAGCTCAAGACTAAGTGGGAGGGTTCCTTCATCATTGGTAAAGTCCTCATCGGAGGAGCGTACCATCTACGTAATGCATCAGATAACAGAGTCGAGCCGAACCCATGGAACGTGGCCAGACTCCGAAGATTCTACGCCTAGTGCCGAACTCAGTGTTTGTCTCCTTACCTCCGCCTTTTCAATTATGTCCTCCTCCTTTCTTTCTCTTCCTCTTTTCCTTTTATATACAAAGCCTTAAAAGCTTTACGGATGCTTTGATTGTTCCGGCCGCACTATGCGTGCTCAATATACCTGGGGGCTTCCTATATGGAAGCTTAATATAATTATTTTCATGGCTTCATGCCCACCACATATGCGTCACCTTTCCATATGTGCCTTTTCTTCACCATTATATGCATTGATATGACTTATGTTTTGGCCATGCTGGGTTGCCTGGCTCTTTTGTTTATGCCCTATGTTCCCATTAATTGGGCTAGGGCATAAGGGAGCACCTCTGCGATTGTTACTGCCGGTTCAGCCGGATGTGTACCTCAGACTGGGTGAAGCCGAAAGCTAGCGTTCTTAAGAGAATGTTTAGTCGGTGAACAAAAGATGCTTTTTGTTTATTACAAGATGTTTTGTATCCTACGTCTTTGTTCGCAGTTCGGACATGCACATCGATGCATGCATACCCAGGGAAAGGAACCCCTAACGGAACTATTCTCTCTGGAAGATGTTTCTTACTATACATGTAATATAACATAACTAGTTGGGTACTTGTCTGTTCAAGCACTTATGACCCCAACGCCTGGTTTCCACGCGTACCCCGGTTTTACATAACTGAGCGGGTACTCGGATACAATCCGGACTGTCGGGTCCGGAGGCTAAAGCGAAAAGGTCCGCCATGACAAATGATTTACAATCAGGCTAGGGACTACATACGTCCATTGAAGTACATAGTCACTTGGACTGGCTAAATTCTTCTTCTATACCATCCAACAGGTTGTCTAGCCTACAATCCTATTGGGAATACTTTGCGGCTAATGCTACTTGGTCATACACCAGACTTACGGGAATCTCTTTCCCATCTAGCCCCACCTGTCTTACTTCGGCCATGTGGTTTGGGTCAGCCTTGGCGTATCGCGTCTTCACCATGGCCCAGGCTTCCCTTGCACCTTGTCGGCAGGCCGGTATCTTCCATAACCGGAAGCGTCGCCGTGCTCCTTTGAGCATATCCACAAGCTCCCCCATGCCTCCTGGCAGGGAAGCGGATGGCCACAAGGCCTGGGCAATACCCTGCATCACCTGCCGAGCTTGTCCGTGCAGTTGTGAGAGATCTTGCAGCAAATCACCTACCGATCGGGGCATCTCCTCTTCAGGACGGCCCGTTAGCATACCTACAGACATAACTCTGTTAATACGCTTCCCCGCCGAACTCTACTGCAGTTCGTTTAAGCACTTACTATAAATTCCACGTCGAAGCCTCCTGTTCTCCTTCACGGAGTCTGCAAGTTGAGCTCGAACATCTGCTAATTCGATGCTTAGCCGGATATTGGCATCTTGGAGATTGTTTTTCTCTTGAATAAGCTGCGTAAGCACACGCTTGGTAACCTTTAGCTAACTTCAAATATGTGGCTCATTATCTTTTACGCTCTTCGGATTCTTTCCGAGATCGTCTGCAGAATCTTCTGTTAGACCTATAAAGCATGCCGAATACTAAATGGTATACGGCCTTAAATTTCTTCTATTGAGACAAGTATTACCAGATGAGGCCTTCTGGGATTCCTCTAGTTCAGCAACTGCGGCCCGGAGCTAGGTCTTGCATTCCTCTAGCTCTCGAGATAACTGGGTATTCTTCTCTACAAGAACCTGTGCATACAATGATCCTTAAATCAGTTGTTCCAACTGTTTCAAGTCTCAGGGGCTACTGATACACATGATTATTAAAATTTCATACCCGAATATCCTTTGCATACTGGTCCGTTGCTTAGGCGAGTCCATCTTGAGCAACTCGGATGTATGTGTCTCCCGAATTGAAGGCATTGAACGCCTCTTCGGAAAAAACACCATCGCGGAGTACGGCCCGTCGGCGCCGGTGATTCATGGCGCTCTCTGCTTCGGAATCTGTGGCGGAGAGCCTATCCATATCCTCTGTAAGAGGACAATTCAGTGTCGTCCCCACATTAGCCTCCACTCATGAGGCCGGTTCTGGAATCCGGCTGGTGGAGGCGTGGCCGGCAGGGTCTTCGGATATAGCCCGGCGACTACTCTTTCTGCCAGATCATGATGGACACTGTTACATTTCAAAGATGATAATCACAAAGCGGGTTTTAAATTATACCTCTGCGACGGTGTTTCAATCCTGACCGCCTTCCTCTTAAGCCTGCCTGGCCTGGATGCCCTTTGCTGATGAGCCCCTAGGGGCTCGGCGCCGCGTCCTGGTGGCCGTTTCTATAAAAGTACGATATATGTGCATAAGGTATGGCATAAAGAGGGAATCCTTTCCGAAGGTTAGGGCTTCAGCTTCGCTTACATGTGATACGGGGAGCAGTCCGGGATAATCGGCGATGATGGCCACTAGGGTGCGTCGCAGCTTGCCTGATAAAATGTCCCATCGACAAGCTCCAAAGATATATCCGGGTCTTCTTCCAGTCAGGGGTCGAAAGCCCGGCCAGGATCCTCTGGCTGTGGAGAGGGGCTGTTGAACTCTTTCACAGCCTTCCTCAGTTCCTGCTTTGAAATAACAATGTAAATGATTGTGACAAAGGATGCAAGAATGGATGGAGTTGAGTAAAGAGTGACGGCTTACCCAGCTTGGGGGGTTGTACATGGAAAATCCATCCCGCGGCTTAATGTGGAGGAACTCCTCTTCTTCTCCTTTATATAATTCAGACAGTATCCTCGCCAGAGCGGTGGCGGAGTCTGGACCTTTACGATCGCAGTGGGTAGCATCGTCTTCCCCGTTGAAGTGCCACATGGGTTTCCCCCGATATTGAAGTGGCTGCACCCCCCGCTTTATGCATATTGACATAACTTCGATTATTGCCAGTCCTGATTGGGCCAGTGTTTTTATCCTGCCCATCAGGAAGTGGACCTCACTGTCATCTTCCTCCTGAGGGCTCCGAGGGTGCCAGCTTTGGCCTTTCTTCAGCGGAGCATTACTGAACTCAGGAAGGCCCGCCCGGATTGGGTCCGGAAGGGGAAGATCATCCACATAAAACCACTCCGAGGGCCAGTCTTCGGATGCCTTCTTTGGAGTGCCAGATAAGTATCTGGTCTGGGCGACGCGCCATATTTAGGCTCCGCCCACTTGATATATAGATCCCTCCTGATTACGAGGGACGAGGCAGAATAGCTTCTTCCATAACTTGAAATGAGCCTCGTAGCGCAGAAATAGCTCGCAGAGGGCAACGTAACCTGCGATGTGCAGTACAAATGCGTGGGTGAAGTTATGTAGCTGGAGGCCGTAGAACTCCAGGAGCCTGTGGAGGAACGGGTGGATTGGAAACCCGAGTCCTCTCAGCAAATATGGGACAAGGCATACCTGCTCCCCCTAAGATGGGTTAGGAAAGCTCTCCGCTTGCTCCCTGCCATCATAGGTGGCTAGTCCGGCTCGGACGGGGACCATGTATGCAGGTGGAAGGAACCCTTGGGTATGCAACTCTACTAAACGGCTGTGGGGGATAGAACACTTTTCCCAATCACCTGGCTTAGAGCTAAGGGAGCGAGAAGAGGAGCTGCGGCGACCGGCCATGATGGAATGGTTTTTCTGGATGCGCTCTATTGAACGCTTGCTTGGGGGAATAAGGTGAGATTTGGATATGAGGATCCCCGTCTCTTCAAATAGATGGTTCGCTTACAGGGTCAGGGTGGCAAATGTAAAAATGCCCCGGATCCTCATATTCACTCGACAGGTGGAGATAGCCATTATTGAAGCACAGAAGCCAAGGAGTACAACATTGATGGGAAGCCGGACATTGTTCGCTATGACAGGTACTTTGGATTTGGAGAAGAACCCGCCTTGCAATGCCGATCACAATCTACGCGCCGGACTCATCATCATTGAAGCCTGGTTCAGGGGCTACTGAGGGAGTCCTGGATTAGGGGGTATCCGGACAGCCGGACTATATACTTTGGCCGAACTATTGGACTATGAAGATACAAGATTGAAGACTTTGTCCCGTGTCCAGATGGGACTCTCCTTTGCGTGGAAGGCAAGCTTGGCAATTCGGATGTTAGATCTCCTCCTCTGTAGCTGACTCTGTGTAACCCTAGCTCCATCCGGTGTCTATATAAACCGGAGGGTTTAGTCCGTAGGACAAGAACAATCATAATCATAGGCTAGCTTCTAGGGTTTAGCCTCTACGATATCGTGGTAGATCAACTCTTGTAATACTCATATCATCAAGATCAATCAAGCAGGAAGTAGGGTATTACCTCCATCGCGAAGGCCCGAACCTGGGTGAACATCGTGTCCCCAGCCTCCTGTTACCATTAGCCTTAGACGCACTGTTCAGGACCCCCTACCCAACATCCGCCAGTTTTGACACCGACAATGGGGCCCTTCCATTATTGGCAACGCCCTTGCTCTATTTCGAGTCCGCTCAACAGATCGAGCGGCTGTGTCAAGAACGGCAGGGTGGCCTTCCGCTATTTGAAATGCTCTCGTTCTGTCTCGAGGCCGCTCGACAGTTCGAGCGGTGGCGCTGAGAACGGTAAGGTGGTTCGCCTGGTAGCAAGCACACCTAGCCGGCCGCTAAAGGATCCGTCCTTCAAAGCACTGTGACTTGGGTTTACGCGTCGGCAAGCCTACAAAGAGAGATTAAACAGGGAAATAACATGCATTGCTTCAAAGCACTGCAGAGTAAATATTACATCAATTGTTGCTGAGGTTCTAACTAAAGATAAAAATTGTCTTGGTCATGAACCTGCAACGGCGAAGAGAAACAGGGTGCCTAATCCCGGCGTTGGCCCTCTACCCTCTGGATTCTGTCGACGCGGCTGATGATGGGCTCGATACGCTCCTCAAGCACCATGAGGTCCACATCCTCCGGCAAGCTCTCCAGCGCGGCGTCGAAGTCGAGGTTGGGGTTGCAGTACGCCAACTTGGTGAGGACCTTGGTCATGGTGCCCCAGCAAAGCAGTCGGGCCTCATTGGCTAGAGAGCTCACCCTGTTAGAGCGAAACTACTGCAAGGCTCCAAGAACACCCTCGAAGAATAGGGTCAGCTTGGCGTTGGGGCTCACGTTCGGCTCCGGGGCGTACCTCCCGTTCGACATCCCCATGTCAGCCAGCTTCTTGGTGATCCTACCGGCAACGTCAGTGAGGCGGCTGGTCCAGAGATTTTCGCCCTTCACAAAATCCTCGTGATTGGCAGCGTCATTCCTCTGTAGCTGCCTCTCCTCCGCAAGACTCTCGGTCAGGATTCCCTCCCGGGCCCTAACCTTCGAAAGCGTCTCCTCAAGACCCTCTAGCTTCAGCTTTAGGTCTTTGATGGAGTGGTTTTGGAGAGCTGCTCGGCCTTGCCGAGGACTGTGGCTTTCGCCTCGACCAGAGCACCATTGAGCGTGTCCTTCTCCTTCGCCAGCTTTAGGGCCTGTTCTTTTAGCCTGTCCTGCTCCGCCTCCAGCCCCTTCACCTTGCCAACCTGGACCTGGGCCTAAGCATTGAGTGCCTTCTCGTGCCTCTACTCTAGCTCCTGGGTCCGCTGCACGACGAGCTTCTCCACCTTCTCATCCTTGCCGTGGAGTGTTGCAGCAAGGTTCTCCTACCAAGCGGCAAGGTCCTCCTTCTGGGAGTTTAGCGCGGCTAGGTGCTGGTGTCGGACGACCTCATCCTTGGCAGCCTGTGTCCTCGCCGCCTCCTGGGCCTTCTCGATGTCGGCCTGCTTGAAGATGAGCTCTTGCTTGCGCTTGGCCAGCTGATCTTGGGCAGCCCTCAGCTCTTCATGGGCCTGGCGAAACCAGGCCTACCCCTCGGCGGTGCGTTCCTCAAGGTACTCCTCCGCCTTGTTCACCACCGCCACCCTGGACTTCGCCTTTTCCAGACGGGCGCAGTGGAGCGCCTGAAGCTTGTTGAAGTTGGCGCTCATGGCCTGGAGGAGACACTCTTATTGGGAACTGCCTCCACCGGCGCTCGGCTCGTCAACAACCTCAAGCCCGACGGTGGCGAGCACCTCGTCATCAAACACCTCCCCCTTGGAGGGTGCCCCGGTGCTTGCCGTCCCTGGGAGGTAGATGAATAGGTCGTTGCCCACCTTCAAGTACTTACCCGAGCTAGAGGCAGTGGAGGAGGAGGGTTGATCGTCGACTGCCCCCTCCTCGGCAGTAGCCTTGCTAGCCTCCCCGGCAGGCCCCTTTCTGGCCTCCTCGGCAGTTGCCTTGCCGGTCTCCTCGGCCGGCTCCTTGGCGGCATCCTCAGCAACACCCTTGGCGGCTTCCTCGGCGGCAATCTTGCTGGCCTCTTCGGCAGCATCCTTGGCGACCTCCCCGATGGCGGTGTCAATATCCTCCTGGTCCACCGAGGGAGCGCCTGGATGCCAAGAAGGAGATTAAGACGGAGCCAAGATAAAAACTCAAAAATAAAAAAAAGAAAGAGAAGAAAGAATGGGGACAGAAAGCGCATAACTTACCCGTACCGGGCTGAGAAGAAGTGGCACCCTCCCCGCTCGCCTTTGTTGCCGGGGCAGAATCCCGGGCACCCAAGTTCACCTCCTCCCCCTGCATGTGCATAGGCTCGGTGGTGGATGCCCTTGCTGCGGATGTCCCTCGGGGCGACGTAGTCGAGGGGGGCAGCATGTTGGGAGGGCCCCTCAGCGGCTCCTGCTACTGCCGTTCTTCTCCTACAAACCGGACAAGGTCAGCATTAATGCCTCGCGCCCCGATGTTCATCGATGAAGGAGAGAGTGATGGGCTTATGCTGGGGGCTAAGGCGGGGACTGCACCGGGGGCTGCTATCAGGGCTGCTCTCCACCACCAGTGGCATACCCGAGGTGTCCGCCAGGGGCTGGCTCCCCGTCAAGGCCCTGGCTCTCTTTGCCACCAGCTGGGCCAGCGTCTCCACATCCCTGCAAAGATGAAAACAACTCAAGAGAAGTGGCGCGGTCTGAAAGGACGGAGATGACGAGGAGCAAGATACTTACTCGTCCTCCACCTCCTCTTCTGTTGCCTTCCTCTTTCTCCTTGGGCTGAGGGACCCATAGTCAAAGACGACGTCCGTGGCGACGTCTGCGGGAGGAGGGGAAGGGGATGGAGTCCGACAATGCTTGGACGAAGAAGAGGCGGTTGCTTTCCTCTTTGCCACCTCGTCCTTCACTGCCTTCTTCACTACCACGGCCCTTGTTAGGTGCGCGGACTCCCCCTAGACCTCTTGCCGCTGCTCGGACCTGCCGGACCGGACCGGATCGCCAGAGCTAGCCCGCCACAGGACATGGTTTTTCTCCATGGCCGGAGGGTTGTCAGCCTCGGCCTCTTCCTCGGCCGACTCCTTGACCACATCTTCAACAGGGGAGCCTTGGTGTTGGCGCCGCTGGCCTCCCCGGCAGACTTCGCCCACTCGGCGAGCTCCCTCTCCTCCGCGGTCGTGTTGGCCTTGTCCTCCATGTCACCAACGCTACCGGCTGCCCTGGCAAGCTCCGTCTCCGCCACCCTGGCGGCGATGTAGTCCAGCTCCTCCTTGGTGGTGTGCTGGATGAGCAGTAACTCGTCGTGGTCAAGAGCCTCCGACCAAGTGTCGAAGAACTCCTGCACTTCGCATGCCGGCGGCTCGACCCAGGCCAGGTTGAGGCCGTGCATGTTGAAGACCTCCATCATGGCAAGGATGTTAGACCGGCAAGAGTTGTTGCTCAACGGGACCACTCCGCCGGCAACCCGAACATGGACCCCTTGACGGCCTTGCCGGACTTCTGGCCCTGCCGGTCCTCTCCATCCCGTCGTCGCTGAACACGTCGAGCTAAAAAAGCCTTTGACAGAAGTGGGCGTGCCCCATCACCGTGAAGTTATGCTTGAGGCCAGGGCGGAGCCTCATGATGTTGGCCGCATTCCTGAAATCCTAGGCCGGCCTCCCATTGTTGTGCAGCGGGGCAATTCAGTGACAGATGAAGTCCGCCCCAATCATCTCGAGGGTCAGCCCATCCGTGGTGAGGCGACGAATCCTGGTGGCAGCGATCGAAAGCTTCTTATCATCGGCGTCGAGGTCGCTCTAGTCCGCGCCACGGGTCGGCGGGCTCCAACGAACCCGACAGAACTCCGGCGTGTTCTCCTCCTCGATCCAGCACCACCGGCTCCACCACTCTTCCCACCTCTCCTTCTGTGCACCCTCCGGGTACATGCCTTTCTCCTGGGCCCTCGGGATCCAGGAGATGCTCCCAGAGAGGGTGCCCCCTGGCTGGATGCGGGGGGAGAAGTAGTGGCGGAAGAGCACTGTGCTGGGGAGCACCCCGGCAAAGCCCTCACAAAGGTGGGCAAAGAGAGCCGTGCATGCCACGACGTTCGGCGTGAGATCCAAAAGATGGAAGCTGTAGGTGTGCATGACGTCATTGAAGAAGTCAGAGAAAGGGGGACAGAGCCCACAGGAGAAGAAATCAACGAAAAAGGGGTACCGATTTGGGCTGGCCTCGTCGAAATCGGCGGGAATGACGCGTGTGGCAGGGTGCCCCGTCGTCTCCCTCCCCCACAGGGGCTGGAAGAAGTTCTTGAGGTGGATCGCATCGACCGTCGATAGGAAGTTGGGGCGCTGCACCCGCTGCGCCGCCTCCTCGCTCTCCGGCACCTCCTTCTCCCTGGCATCCTTGGCCGCTCCCTTGCCCTTGATGGGTTTGGGCGCCATGGCGGCTGGAAGGGGGCGGAGGATCAAGAACAATGGAAGGTGTACCAGCGGCAAGTGATAGCGAGAGCTTGAGGAGGAAGAAGGAAGGAACGGTGGTTAATGAATAGCACGCCTGCGGTTATTCCTTTTTATGGGGAAGGCGCGGGCTGCCTCTTTACCATTTACTGTGATGTGATGCATGCATGCAACAAGAGCCCCACACATGACCCCCACGTGACGCACGACCCTCCACATCGCGCGTTCAACGCGGGTCGTGGGGAAGCGCAGCGGACAAAGAAATTACCACGATAAAAATCTGCCCTACCTACCCGCGGACTGTTCTGGGTCTAACCCAACAACGCGTCGCACTTATGTGTGGCCTAGGCCCGGGGGCTCCTATCGGTGTACTAAAGAAGAGGCACTCCTTTGTACCCCTTTTACTTGTGCACGGGCAGTCAGAGCCGCGCCCGTGGCCACACCTAGCGGGGCGGAGGAGGGAAGCCAGAGCGCAAGACAATCAAAGCAACGCTAAGACCAAGAGACATAAGAGCCAAGAGGGCGAGGTGGATTCCCCTGGCAAGATCCTTGCCGGGGAGGCCTCCATAAACCCGGCAGGAGCCTTGCCAAGGCAACTTGCCCGATGCCAGCAGAGCGCGCCACCCTTGAGCCCAAGGGTTCCGATGCCACTAATCACGTTGAAACCAAGGCTCGGGAGGCACCTCTATGGTGGCATACAGATCTTTGTGAAGACAAGAAACACATAAGACCAGATGAGAACCAGAAGACAACGATCCTCGGCAAGATCCTTGCCGAGGGAATCCACGAGACCTCCGGCAAGATCCTTGCTAGGGACGACCGCGACGCCGCGGCAAGACCGTTGCCGGGACCCAGGCAAGACCCTTGCCAAGGATATTCGTAGGGCCACAGCCAGGCCCACACCCGCTAGGATTCCACCGCCACTCCCATGCAGCTGCCAGCCCACCAACCAGGCGAGCACCTACATGGAGACGTGAGGCATGTTGGCCAACTCGGCAAGCACCTACGTGGTGGCATGCGAATCTTCATGTAGACCCTATCACCACGCCAACTCAGCAGCCTGCCAGCCTACATGGCACTGCACGCCTTGCTGGTCTGGACGTGTGTCAGGGCAGGACGAGGCGGCGACAGAAGGGACGGGCCTCGTTACCGTCCCCGATAAAGCCAAGGGACACCTAAGGAGCGCATTGAATGCATTCTGTCCGGTAATGGCGAGCGATAAGCTTAGCCACTATATACCTTTCCACCTCCTGTGTGCCACTGTGTCAATCCCGTTGACTATAAAAGGAGGCCCGAGGCATGCTGGAGGGGGATTTGAATGTTTGGGCAAGTTACACGCCGTAGCTAGTTCAAGAACACTCAAATAGACACGAAAGCAGGACTAGGGTATTACGCATCCTTGCGGCCCGAACTTGGGTAAACGATCTTTGTGCTTGCTGATTCCTAATCCTGCTCTTTTTGCAACCCCGCGCCCGCCGACCATAGTAGGTATTCCAGTGATCCCATAGCTTCCGTTTTCCATCGACAATGACTGGATCTTTTCTACCATGATTTACAATGTTTAGTCGCTGCTTGAACTTTGGAGGTGCTCTGCATTTATGTTTTGCGGTCTCAGAAAGGGCTAGCAAGATACCACTATTGTCATATTATATCATGGTTGTTTTGACAATGTGTTTCTATTTGAGATATCTTATTATTACTCTCTAGTTGTTTATGTCATTGATATGAGTTAATATAATTTTTAAGTGTTATTGTCGACATGGTTAGTTATAATCTTTGCTCAAAACCTAGGTGATGTTTAAGCTTATTTATGAGACAAGAGCAAAAGAGTTCGTAAAAGTGTTTCTTTTTCACTTTCAGTTTATCAACTGAATTGCTTGAGGACAAGCAAAGGTTTAAGCTTCGGGGAGTTGATACGTCTCCAACGTATCTACTTTTCCTAACGCTTTTACTCTTGTTTTGGACTCTAATTTGCATGATTTGAATGAAACTAACCCCAGACTGACATTGTTTTCAGCAGAACTACCATGGTGTTATTTTTGTGCAGAAATAAAAGTTCTTAGAATGGAGCAAAACTTTGTGAGAATAATAAAAGAGAATTTCTGGAGCCAGGATGGGCCTGAGGGGGGTACCTTGGTGGGCCCAACCCACCAGGGCGCGCCAGCCCCCCCAGGAGCACCCAGATGGGTGCTGCCCACCTGGTGGCCCCCCTGACTTCTAAATCGACGCTATAAAATCCCATATTTCCAAAAAAAATCAGGGAGAAAAAATTATCGCGTTTCACGAGACGGAGCTGCCGCCAAGCCCTGTTCTTCCTCGGGAGGGCAGATCTGGAGTCCATTTGGGGCTCCGGAGAGGGGGATCTTCGATCTTCTTCATCACAAACACATCTCCATCGCCAATTCCATGATGCTCCCCACAGGGAGTGTGTAATTCCTTCGTAGACTCGCTGGTCAGTGAGGAGTTGGATGCGATTCATCATGTAATCGAGTTAGTTTTGTTAGGGCCGATCCCTAGTATCCAGTATGTTCTGAGATTGATATTGCTATGACTTTGCCATCCTACCCAGGTGCCATGATTCCAGATCTGAACCATTTATGTTATCACCTTTATATCCATGTTCTAGATCCGATCTTGCAAGTTATAGTCACCTACTACGTGTTATGATCCGGCAACCCCGGAGTGGCAGAAATCGGGACCACTCCCGATGATGACCGTAGTTTGCGGAGTTCCTGTATTCACCGTGTGCTAATGCTTTGTTCCGGTTCTCTATTAAAAGCAGGCCTTAATATCCCTTAGTTTCCAATAGGGCCCCGCTGCCACGGAAGGGTAGGACAAAAGATGTCATGCAAGTTCTTTCCATAAGCATGTATGACTATTTACGGAATACATGCCTACATTATATTTATGAACTGGATCTAGTGCCGTATCGCCCTAGGTTATAACTGTCTCATGATGATTATCATCCAATGAGTCACCGATCCAATGCCTATGAATTTATCTTATATTGTTCTTGCTAAGTTACTACTATTCCTACTGTTATTGTTACTGCTACAATATCACTGCCGTCACTGTTACTGTTACTAATGCTGCTATCATCAAAACTATCATACTACTATGCTGCTAATCACTTTGCTGCAGATAATTAATCTCCAGGTGTGGTTGAATTGACAACTCAACTGCTAATACCTTCAAATATTCTTTGGCTCCCCTTGTGTTGATTCTATAAATTTGGGTTGAATACTCTACCCTCAAAAACTGTTGCGATCCCCAATACTTGTGGGTTATCATGAAATCTTATCTTCTTATGCAAAGGGTTTTTATAGTTACTATGATATCAAACAAAATTGAAGAATATTTTGCTTTTAAGGGTGCTTATGAAGTTGCTTCTTTGATTGAAAAGTATGATATTACTCTCTACAAATCTGAAATTTTTGACATACTTAAATATTGCTATGAAAACTATGCTCATAATGTCTATGTCAAAGAATTTATTGAAAGAATGACCGTTGCTTTGGAAGAAAATAATGATATGCACGAATCTATAGATAATTGTAATTATGATGATTTGATTGAAATATCCCTTGATGAACATGATGCTTGCCATTCTTGTGGCCATGTGCCAATATTTATGAAGATGAATTTGCTATAGTTCCCGATGTTAAACATGAGATCGTTGCTATTGCACCCATACTGGATTGTTCCTTCAATGAAAAACATGATTGCAATGATCTTATTAAAAATTCTCTTAATGTCAATTGTGTTAATGATATGCAAAACCTCAAGCTTGGGGATGCTAGTTTTGCTATGACTACTCTTTGTTGCAATGATCATGATTGGGGTGGTTCTTCTTATGATTTTGAAAATTTATTTAAGCCCGATGATGGATATGAGATTGATAATAGTGTTTGCAATATTATTGAAAGTGGGTTTGGAACAGTGTTAGCTTTAGATCCCACATATTTGGAGAATGTTCAATGTTATGAAATTTTTGATAAAAGTGCGTTTGGAGAGGTCATGACTTTAGTTAATGTTAATCCCACTATTTTGGAAGAGTGTCAACTTCGCATGCATGTGGATCGTGTTGAAAATATTTTATGTGATTGCTATTTTGCTGAATTTTCTTATGATCCCACACGTAACTATTATGAGAGAGGAAAATATGGTTGTAGAAATTTTCCTGTTACTAAATTACCTCTCGTTATGTTGAGATTGCTATTGTTTCTTTCCGCTTCCTTGCATATGCTTGTTTTTGCTTGCTATGATAATTTGTTTGCCTATAAGATGCCCATGCATAGGAAGTATGTTAGACATAGATGTGTTTGTCACGTGTTTCATGATGCTCTCTTTGCGCTTCAATTGTTGTCTTTCATATGAGCATCATGGAAATCTCATTGCCTAGCTAAGGGCGTTAAACAACATCACTTGTTGGGAGGCAACCCAATTTTATTTTTGTTATTTGCTTTTTATTCCTCTTTAGTAATAAATAATTCATCTAGCCTCTATTTAGATGTGGTTTTATGTTTTAATTAGCATTTGTGCCAAGTTGAACCTTTAGGATAGCTTACGGTGATAGTTGTGTTGATCCTGCTGAAAATCAGAAACTTTTGCGCCCAGTAAATTAGTTTTGATAATTCACAGAAACGTGATTTGGATATGATTCTTTTTGCTATGGATTGGTACACAAATTTCTAAGGTTTTCCTAAATTTCCAGTATTTTTGGAGTTACACAAGTATTCTAGAGTTACAGATTACTACAGACTGTTCTGCTTTTGACAGATTCTGTTTTTTTGCGTGTTGTTTGCTTATTTTGATGAATCTATGGGTAGTATCGGGGGGTATGAACCATGGAAAAGTTGGAATAAATTACATATTACACCAGTATAAATAAAGAATGAGTTTGCAACAGTACTTTAAAGTGGTGATTTATTTTCTTATACTAACGGAGCTCATGAGATTTTCTGTTGAGTTTTGTTTTGTGAAGATTTCAAGTTTTGGGTAAGGATTTGATGGACTATGGAATAAGGAGTGGCAAGAGCCTAAGCTTGGGGATTCCCAAGGCACCCCAAAGTAATATTCATGGACAACCAAAAGCCTAAGCTTGGGGATGCCTCGGAAGGCATCCTCTCTTTCGTCTTCGTCTATCGGTAACTTTTCTTGAGGCTATATTTTTATTCACCACATGATATGTGTTTTGCTTGGAGTGTCTTGTATGATTTGAGTCTTTGGTTTTTAGTTTACCACAATCATACTTGATGTACACACCTTTTGGGAGAGACACACATGAATCGCGATTTATTAGAATACTCTATGTGCTTCACTTATATCTTTTGAGCTTGGCAATATTGCTATAGTACTTCACTTATATCTTTTTAGAGCATGGCGGTGTTTTTATTTTATACAAATTTATGAACTCTCATGCTTCACTTATATTGTTTTGAGAGTATTTTAGAACAGCTTGTTAATTTGCTTTGGTTATAAATTACACTACAAAAAAATACACATTTGTGACATTTTAGGCCGAACGATTTTTTTCTGTCATACTTATGACACTTCTATGAAGATAATTGTGACAAAACCTGGTATCATCATAGATGTGGTGGGAACCTACTTCTATGACAAAAAATCATGACAAAAAATGGGCTTTTCATCCTGGGCCGGCCGGAGACGCAGGTGCATGACATTCTTTGGGCAGTCTATGATAGAAAAAACCGTGGTAGAAGCGAGGGCGAGGAAAAATTCGAGGAGTTCCTGGTTACAGTGGGTGGTCGGGGGCCAAGCAACGCGCGTTTCTCTCGTATCATACACACATGGGTGTGAGGCGTTGAGCTCTAACTGATCCCGAGCAAGGCATCGTGTAACTGAACCCAAGCAATTGCACTGCAGGCTACGCGTTACTGAACCCGAGCGATCAATCGATGGCTATTAACTGAACCTGATCGAGCGATTCCTTTGCTACTGCTGGTAACTGAAGCTGATCGATGCTTCCTCAGGATGAACAATGAGCGTTGCTGGGTGGGGGTTGGATGAACAGTTCCCGGTGGGGGTGGATGAACAGGACCCCGTGGTGTTGCCTCCGGATGAACAGGACCCCGATTGATCGAGCCTGTTGGGGCTGGATGAACAGGACCCCGTGGAGGGCTAGATGAACAGGACGACCCCGTGGAGGGATGGATGAACAGGATGACCCAATGGATGGCTGGATGAATAGTAGACGATAGAGGGGTGGATGACCAGTAGCCCGTGGAGGGGTGGTTGAACAGGAGCCTGTGGAGAGGGGTGGTTGAACAGTGATGTGGTAGCCGGCCGTACAATCGCACTTGCATTCATTCAAAACAAACTCAAAGTAAACCAAATGAATTTCATCAAACACGATGGAACTAACTAAGGTTTGTACATAATATTGAATTCATGCTCCAGCCAACTCATCCAAAAGTTCGAACTGATGGAGAGAGGCGGGCAATATATTTCAACACTCCCCCTCACATCTAGGCTATTTTAGTCCTTAGACGTGGGATCGATGTAGGCCGCAGAATCGTTTTATTTAATACTGCATTGGCGTGGTCTTGAACTCAAGAC
Source organism: Triticum turgidum subsp. durum (assembly GCA_900231445.1). Lineage (NCBI taxonomy): Eukaryota > Viridiplantae > Streptophyta > Magnoliopsida > Poales > Poaceae > Triticum > Triticum turgidum. Next base: position 680,719,322 of record LT934122.1, on the reverse strand, counting down.
CTCTTGGCTCGGATACCATATTGAATTCATGCTCCAGCCAACTCATCCAAAAGTTTGAACTGATAGAGAGAGGTGGGAAATATATTTCAACACATAAAACATACGACATTTTGTCCGTTTAACTAAAAACTAAAAACAAAATAAGCTAACTTGTAGCGGATTACCTCAGTTGCTTGTTGCTGTGAAGTCAAAGCTGCGGTGCGGGGCACCAGTGATGTACGATGATGGGTGACAGGTGGTCCGTTCGGCGATCTTCCGTGACACTAACCTTTACTTTGCTCTCCGTAGTTCTCCGCCAGAGCCGGAGTTGTGTTGTCTTGCTGTGGGTGGATGGCGGTCCGCTTTGTAAGTGTAGTGTTGTTTTGCAGCCAATAGCGTTGCCTTCTTTTTCCTTTGATCTTCAGATCCTCCCATGTTGTTCTTCCGCTACTTTCTGCTAAATCTAATTGAAGCCACCAATTTGCTGGATCTTTCAAACTAAAACTTGTAGCAGATGGTGATCTCATACGCGTGACTGGCCTGGTGGGCCACACCGCCGTCGTCTTTGTAGTAGTCCTTCCAGCGGTGGAAGGTTCTCGAGGCACGGCATCCCTTCCCATTAGCGCCTGGTGCTTGCAGAGGAGCCACCCAACTTTCTTGTGCGTCGTCCGGAGGGCCGCCAGGGCCAATGCCGACCCCGGCCGTAGTGCCCTGGCAGCGGCGGAGGTGTCGGCTTAGCGACCACTTGCCTATCCTGGGAGCTCCCTGTCAATGCGGTGGTGGCGCCGCGCATGCCGTTTTCGCGTTGGTGACAAACCGGTCATGGATGAACAGTCGTAGGTGGAGGCCGGAGGAGGTCGACGGTGGATGAACAGTAGCCTGTGGAGGCTGGAGGAGGTCAACGGTGCAGATGAACAGTACCTGGAGTCCCGTTTTGTAGTACACCACACCCCTCCCGATGAACACGACCCCCATTTCGACCGTAGCGCTCCAACCGTTTCCTCCGTTTTGTAGTACGCCACACCCCTCCCGATCAACAGGACCCCATTTCGACCGTAGGAGGTCCAACACAAGTCCGTTTCCTCCCTTTTGCGGTACGCCAGACCCCTCCCGATGAACATGATCCCGTTCCGAACATGGTCGGTCGAACACAAGGCCGATTCCTCCGTTCTACGGTATGCCAGGCCTCGTTTCCATCGGCTATTCCATCCAAGCCCTCCCGATGAACACGATGGCGCATTCTGTTCCGACCCAGCCGGTTGGCTCCCCATGAACACGATGACGATGCTGTTTCTCCGTTCCGACCAAGCCATGTACACAAGCCATGGTCGTACGTATGCATGAGTAGGCATTCAGGACACCGCCCGTATGTACGTACATGGCCGTATTTTCTTTCTTGCACACTGGCCACTTTACGTACGTGTACATGCTACGTGCGATCCTCTACTACGACACATGCGCGCCTCTACATCGACCAGTATGTACGTACACGTTCGCGACCAGAATGACAACGCTACGTACGCTTCGACCAGGTGGGTCCCGACTGTAATGACACTTCCTTACATGCGAAGATGTAGCTGGTGGGTCCCAACAGTTAGGGGGGCGGATCGTTTTTTTTGCCCGGATGCACTTCCTTGTGTGCGAAGATGTAGCTGGTGGGTCCCAGCAGTCAGGGGGGAAACATTTTTTCGCGAAATACAGTGGCCCGTCCGGTGGGTCCCCGCTGTCAGGTGGAGGAATAATTTTTATGTGCATAATAAGGAGCCAATTCCTTGCGGCTGCCCTGGACCCAGCTGTCAGCCTATCAACATACATTACTCTTCCGATGGAAGTCATTCCTTGACCATGTTGACCTCGCCGCACCGAGAGCACTAGGGCGGTGGACTATGGCGAGGCCTAGGAAGGGGACAACACGGAGCCGGGGAAGACGCGAGAGTGGATGCCCACGCGGAAAGGAGTACACAGGTTCACTGGTTCAGCTGCGTGTGAGGGTGCCGTCACCGCAAAATAACAGGGGGTGTGGGTGAGTGGAGGGATGGCCTGGCCAGCGGTGGGAGTAGTAGGGGCGGTGAGGCCTCCGCGGCAGCACAGCCGGCCACAGGAGGCGGGAGCAGGCGGCATGACCGGCGCTGCTTTGGGTAGCTGGAGCACAAAGACCAGAGGTTGAAGAAGCACGACGACCGTTGGATGGACTAAGTTGACAAAGCCCTTGGTACAGGTCAACTTAGTAGGCCCACAGGCCAGCTTCCGAAACAGTGCGCTCCAAATATCAGGGGGTGGAATCATTTTTCGTGCGGGTGAAGCTAGAATATCCGACATTGAAGAAGAAGCACAGCATCCGTTGGATGGACATCCAATGGCCACTGGTGCTACAACCGTGTGTTGACTATAAGTTGACAAAGCCTTGCATAAGCGTCAACTCTCTTTTTTTAGGGGACGCGTCAACTTAGTAAGGCCACAAGTGTGTGGCAGAGAACTTATAGCCCATTTGAGATTTGTAAGAATGTGCAGCCCATTTTTGAATTCTAAAGGAATTTACAACAACCCATTTACATTTTGTTAAAAGTACATCCCATTGCAACCAGCCGCTCAGAACAAAATTCAATAAAATTTCCCACATTTTGATGGGATCCAAAATATTTTTATCCTGAAATTTTTAGTCAGATTAAATATAATTGAAATATAAACTTATATTATGTAAAAATCCAACGAAACATTGCATGTGCAACAATTAATGTAATTAAAATTTTCAATATCCAAAAATAATATTTTATAAAGCAATTACGTGTTTGGTGCATTTTTTTATAGTTACTGCACAATTTTTATAATTACATCCCATTTATTATTTCTTAAAGCCCATTTCCTTGTTAAGCCTAATGCATCCCTCCTAGGAAAGATTTGCAACCCAGCGGGGCGGAGAATAACAACTTGACCTTGCCTGGGTATTCCTAAAAAAGTATAGCTGTGCTAGCCATTTTCAGCTTGAAAAGATTAATATCTGGGTTGGATATCTGGCCTGGGCTAGACGGGCCACAACCCGCCCAGTTAATATCTGGGCTAAACATCGCTCAAGAAAAACTATGTAGTGCTCACACCTCAAAAACAAAAATACTGCTCGAGCTACTTGGTCCTAGCTTTCGGCCGCTCCTTGTGCAATTCTCTCATTTATTGACTACATAGGCTGACAATGGTGTCGGCCGAAATTTTAATTTTTTTTAAGAACTCATTGATTTGCCAAAAAAATCGTTTTGTTTTTGTAAGCAAATAAGACGTGGGACAATTGAGTTGGTTTAAGGGAAAACCAGTGGTAAAAAAATCAGTGCTGGGAGGGAAAACGACAACAAAAATAAGGATGTAAATATGAAAAGGGAATTTTATGTATTTTCAATGTAATGATACGTGTATATGAACTAGTGAAACTATAGGTAGAGATTATAATACAGATGTAGGACATGCGTTTCAAGAGGAAAATAGAACTGGGCTGTGTGTTTGATTCAGTAAAAAAACTGCATGCGGATGTTGTAAGACAAAATATAACTAACGCTGGTGGGCCAGAGGCCAGTAGATACCTTCTGGATCTTTGTGCCCCATTGTCGTCATGGGCTGGGCTTGTTAAAAACAAAACCAAGCCAGGGCAGTCTACAACCCAGTTGAAACTTGCTTGACCTAAAAAAACAATATACATGCTCAATAAATGAGAGAATTCTGCAAGTACAGACTGATAACTGGGATGCAGCAGGGATATTGTTTTTTCATCGTGATAATAAGTGCATGCACTTGTTTCGAAAAATTTGGAGAACTGGGCATTCGAACGGCAGGTGCTTATGCTACCCATCAAATCAGGTGCCTGAAATTTTGTTTCGAAACAAATGATTCAGCTTTATATCCACATCGACCCTCGGCATGATGGTTTGAAGAATATGCCAAGTTTATACCAAAAGATCGTTAACAACAATACCAACTTGCGGATGACAAGGTAGTACAAGTACCGATACAAAGCTAACTTATAATCTTTATACTCCCGTCCCTAGTGTTCGTCTGGTAGAAAATCTTGCAGAGGACCAGCTCCCGCTCCTTCTCTTGCTCCAGGTCCCCGAGGTGGTACTGGTGCATCACCCAGTTGGTCCTCTGCTGGTCGAAGTTCTTGTTGGTGTGCATCACCAGAACCTTTTTGCTACACGTCTGCCGAGCATTGACCATCATCGGCAAGGTATTGCCGGTCTTGTGCCACATCGCGTGCATGCCACACTCTGACTGTATCTTGCGACGCATCCACGTGCCCCTTTTGAACACCCTGGAATTGTGTTGGAAGAAATGCTTGCTTAGGCCACTCAGTGTGATACCTGAAGTATTGTCGAATACATGTTCTAGTGTATGTAGTTAGCATTTTCATAACATCTTTGGCATGTTGCAGTCACTTGTTTCACTTTTTATTAACTGTCAAATTGTAATTGCTTCACCAGGTCTGCGTCTAAAAAGAAAAATAGAGCTATAAACAAAGGAATATGTTTGTGCAAGTAGACGGCCAATCGGTGTCTTACCTGGAAGTTTCTCAGGATGGGTGTAGCATATGTCGTGCTCGGTGTCGATGGTTGGTATGAACAAATCGATGAGAGGGTGAGATCTCGTGCTGTCAGCACTCACTTTAGCCTCAAGGTGCTCGATCAGCTCCTGATCCGTGGGATCAAACTTCACGCCAGCCGGCAGCACCGGCCAATCCTTCTTCGACTTGCATCCGTTAATTCCAGTTATATGGTACTCAATGTATGATCAATCGACTGTTTTAATTGAATGATGAAAGATTTCGATAGATAAGTGGTACTCCAAATCTGAAGTCCAGAATACCCGAACACGCCGCCGGGATTCTTGTGTCACCTCACGCGCAGCGTGTTGTCACGTCAATTCATTGTGTGGACATGATGAATAATTTGACCGACATATACTAGTACTGCTACTGTACTACTTACTAGTCATATTTAGTGTCACATTTTACCAGAGGAGTGCTTCGAACTAACAACAGTACATAATATCCAACAAAAGAGGGTCGCGCTATAGCAGCAGAATACAAGGCTCAGTCTAGATATCAGTACGAATCAAGTTGTTCATATTTGCTATTGGCATGAACCACATCGCCGCATGTCGGGTTTGCAAAAGCCATCCATCGCATGGAAGCTTGATGCCTTTCACACACTGAAGATTATCTGGCAACAAGCTGTGTCGACGAATCTCTGGATATGGTGATTCATGAAACCAATGGTATGATGTGTAAACACAGTTCCCCCTGGCGAATGGAAGTTGCATAGCACGGTAATCATCACCGGTGATATGATTGTTGATTGGTTAGATGATCGAATAATTGAGCCCGAGGAACATGGAGTGGTTTCCGAGGCTGTAAACCCGCCTCCAGTTGAATACGCCTGGCCCAACAGAGTTGGGATCTTTCTCGAACACGAAGCAGCCATAGCCATCAATGTCATGAACGCCCCAGGCATTGTACTACATGTGGTTTGATGTAATGGTTTGGTCAATTTGGTACGTGCGAATGAGCATCAAATGACCGCCGTCAGCTGAACAAGCGATAAACCACCACCCATCGGCTGGTATGATTCCAGGTCCTGGAATCATGAAGGCCAGCGGATTTGCGTATGCTGCAACAATTCAAATTGGAGACCAAAAGGACAAAAATAAACAATCATGTTTAGAGTATGTGTGGAATTAAGATTATTATAACAGTGACACATATCATAGACAAAGAATTGCAATGCCGTGGTCATAATCATACCCCAAGTTAAAAAAATAAGCCAATGGGCTTTCATATTCTAGCAATATGTCATGGTTCAAACATCATGTAACAATGAGAGGAAAACAGCTATGACAGAGCCTACTCATATTAAACCATAGCACTTACTACTACTGTTCTCATATCAACTCTAAACAATAACATGCGTTGTTATAAAAATCTTGGAAATGAGAGTAACATATAGCAATCATGATGTTGTGCTCATAATATCTATTCTAACAATCATTAGATGCCGCAATTGTTCTCATATCAACTCTAACAATAACATGTGTGGTCATAAAAATCTAGGAAATGAGAGGAACATATAGCAATGATGTGGTTATAGACATACTATCTATTCTAAATTTGTAACAATGAGTAGACATTCGTATTAATAAGGTAAAGATGAGATGATATAGAACAATTACACGACGATAGATTCCACCAGTATAGGCAGCCAATCTGTGCGTTGACCGCGTAAACGATGCCATCGTGCACTATAGCATCAGACAGAAATGTTGCCTCAATAGGATTGACGAAGATCCATAACCATGTATGGTGACCGGATTCCAGATAGACTAATCCCATGTTGAACAAGGCAATGAGCTTGTAACCCATGTATTCTTCTGATGGTGTGGGCACTTCGCAGATTGCAACTTTTAGCAAACGGAGGTCGAGCCAAAAGTTTGACGCGTCTCGTGCGTCGTTGGCAGGAGTGTCCGACGGGCTGCGAGGCTCGATGGCGGCGGTATCGAATGATGGAAGGGTGATCTCTTGCTCGGTGTAGATATCCATGAGATGCCACGGACTACCGGATTGGTGGATGAGGACGATCCAGTTGGCCTTCATGCCCGCCCAGTAGTGGCCGCACATGAAGGACATGTGAACGGGTAGTGGTAGCATGTCGAGGATCACCACGACAACCTCCATAGGATCGTCAAGTTGGTGTTTGGGCCACCTGCGAGGATCGGGCATCAGCAAGTAGGGTGTCTTGAAAAGAGTCGGCCGGTTGCAGACGAGTAGACGGTACAAAGACATTGAGCATGCGGCCAGACGGACGGTGCTGAGTAGGTCCATCAGCGAAGAAGCTTCTCCTCGAGTGGCGGAGCAGTGAGCAGGGGGATATGGTACGCGCGAGCTACCAAGGAAGATGGAATAGGCGGGCGATTAGTGAGCGGGGGAAAATGATATGCGGCTAACGAAGGGGAAGATAGGAGGAAGAAGAAGAGAGGATGACGAAGAGTTGGAACACAGGGAAGAAAGTGCATTAAATCTCAATTCTACTAGTACTACTACCAGGATATACCGTCCTTCAGAGTGTAAATAGTTACACCTATGACATGTGGGTCTACCACAAGAGGGCGCATATGTTAGTTAATGGAGGACAGAGGTGCGTAGGCGTATTTGCGGAAGCATGCTCTACTAGCCAACATGATGGCAGTACTGGGTAGGGCTGATTTAGTAACACCAACATGCTGGTTCAGCTTATTAATTAAATGTCCCATCTGCTGCAGCGTGTATTGTCACTTCACTGTGAAGACTAGTTGAATAGTTCTCTCTGACCGAGATGGGGAATAATGGATCGCGAAGACTTCCTTTCTACAGTATCCCAATGCCCCTACGCTTTTTTGAAAAGGAAAGATGGCTCATGCCTCATGGCCAACTTTATATTTCAAAAACAGGCATAAAACTTTGTATTTGGGAACAGAGGGAGGCTTTTACTCCGTATTTGGGAACAGAGGGAGTATCACCGTATGGAGGGAATAGAGGAAGCTTGAAATATGAACATGTCAATGGGAGGCAGTAAGCCCCATGCATGCATGCATGCAACATGCAACACTCACACGTACACATGGATGCACGCAACACTCACGCACCCATGTGTTACACAACACACGACGCAACACACATGCTCATGCTCAAGTGCTCAACCTACTCCCTACGTCTGTGAAAGACTGTACATTTAGAGATTTACACATTGACCAGGGCATAATTAACATCCAAAAGTAGCAGACTTATGTGTGCATGCGACCATTGAGAGAAGAAAATTAAATGCAGGTCATTGCATGTTGTAATTAAGAATAGACATGTAGCCTATACCTAGAGCACAAGTTGGTGCATTAGTCAATCAATATCAATTTAGATTAAAGGCTAAATGCATTGGAAGTGTAGATGTACTACACTCTTTGTTTTTTAGCCGATGTACACTCTTTGTTGGAAGACAGAGGGAGTACACGTGCATGCACTCACATACACAGCCAGGGCGGTTCGCACGCAAGGGTTGGACTCCTGTCGCGCCTGCGTAAAGTTTTGTTTAACTAATTTCTTTGCTCTGCCAACTAAAAGGTGGGACCCATAAACCAGGTGACAATTTAACTAGTCAACATAGTGCCACGTCGACTATGTGGCCGGTCTGTAGGGTGCAATACGGTGTTGTATGATGAGCTAGTGATCGTATAATCACCGCAAAACTATATATAGTGACCGTAAAGAGCGTATGTTACATACCTTGACCACCAGTGTATTTTTCTCGTTTCAAATTAAGCCATATTAACCGGAAAGGACACAGTATGGACTAGTACTAGTAATGCTTTGATGTGTCCCGTCAACTCACCGAACGAGGAGAAGCTTGCTTACTATGCCTCTCCCTCGCCCACGCGCGCGGTGGTTCGTAGGACGAGGAGAGGGTTTTGACTACAACGCCCTCTCCATCTCCCTCTCCCTTGCCGTCGCCCTTGCGGTGGACGTGCAGCAGTCCAATCAGTGTCAGATTGCCAGAAGCATATTGTACTGTAGTATCATCATTGTTGGACCTTCCAAAGAGGCAAAGAGCCAAGTGCAAGGTTCACACGAGTACGAACTGTTGAACCTCACGAAGAGGCAAATAGCCAAGCACAATGTTTTATAGGAGTTGTCGTCCTAGTAGGACTGTACTGGTACAACTATAGCGAACGATGCTACTGTATGATGCCACCACGACACGTATACCCAAAGCTGTGCCACCTTTTTTTCTCAAAGAGCATGTTGGAGCCCGTGCAACAACCACACAAGTTGCACGTACACATAACACATTTACTATTAATAAATTCTAAAGGACAAATGCCAGTATGCCACACAAGTTCATCTCCAATTCATGTGATAAATTTGTGCATGACTAGTCTACATATATTCACAGCGCTACCGTTCACAAATTACCGTACTCCACTTACACATTATAGATGGGCTACATGTCCTCCTCCAGGTTCCAGTGCCAGGTGTTCTTCATGGATGGCACGATCCATAGCTGTGGGCAACGGGAATCATTGTCGCAACTTTCTAGAACGGTTCCACATGATGGAGACTCATCCAAGCTGAAGCGGCATAAATCAGGGATAGCGTGTCCCAGCATGTCATTCATCCGGCGGTGCACACTGAAGACACAACCATGCTTCATGAATGGCAGGCCTTCCGTGTCGTTCACGGAAGGTGGCATCCGCTTCACAATGGGGTAGTTGTCCCCAATGAAAAGCGAGTACTCTCCAAGAGTGTTCCTCGGCACACACGTAGCATCACGGGAGTCGAACTCGGCGCCGTTCATCTGGTACACGCGGCATCTCAGATCTGGACACATGGTGACGTACATAGTCAAGGTCCAAGCATAATAATGTTGTGCTCAAATATGGTGGTCAGTAATACTGTGCAGCAAATAGTACTACTCCGGTATAGAGGAAGTAAAATAACCAGCTTATTATATATAGCCACTCTTGGCTACATGGATGAGATAGTAAGACATGGAAAAACAAAAATGGTGGCAGCTAGTGGGTTCAAGTCTTCAAGGGCCTAGCTAGCTATACGCGTCTTCCAAGGTAAAAAGTACTCCTACTAGTACTTACTAGTACTAGTACAACAATGATAGAGAAGGCGAGAGGGTTAAAATATGGAATACCTGGGTAGATGGTGACGGTCCAATCATGGTACATTGTGTGACCATGTTGCACATCAGTGGTACCATGGGTAACGATTGCTAAGATAGTTGATCCCTATATGCCAAAGTCAGCTACAAGGTTCCATTTTAGACCGAATCATGGATGCAAATGCACATCCAGGATCGGCAATCTTATTTTGATCGGGGGATGACTGGTCCCTTCAAAATAATGGAGTACTATTAGGGATGCAAATGATGGTTTGTGCATTCCGTAATCTCCTGTACCGTAGGATGGCAACCAGATGAAACAAGTCCCCTGGCTTGTCACCGCGAAGATGCGGCCTAGATGGTGCACGACATCTTCGAACATGTAGGGGTACAAATCTGTCGCCGCCAACATGCGCCAGCCTCTGCCGTTACTACCTCTTGCATTGATGGCAATCCTTAGGTCGAACACCGCGATGAGATAGTAATCGTCGTAGCCGCGTCGCTCTGTCGGCAGGTCCGCAATTGCTATATTCTTCAATCTCATGTAGGCATCATCATACGTATTCAAGCCCAGCCAGTCCAGAAGGCCGATCCCAATGGTGGAGAAGGGGTCTACCGGAACGGCTGCACTGCTATGGATGTTGTGCAAAATGATGGTGGTATCCGGCCGGAGGTATGCAAGCCAGTCTTCGTTGGCACCGATCCAGACCTATATATAAGACGGTGGGCAGCAGAGAAATTACGGGATGTAAATGGAATAACTAAGTACTACATGATCAAACTCCATTACTGACCTGCTTATCGGACAAAATCCGACTATCTCTCAACGTCGGCAACTCTAGCGGGGTCAACGTGCAACCATGGCCAAGGAGCGTTGGACTGTTTGAAGGATTTTCCCATAGAAGAACCTTCTCCTCGAGGACGCATGGAAGACCAACAAGCATGGCCTTTTCCCAAGCCTGTTTAAGCACCATCTTGAAAAAGTTGGTGCAGGAAGCATCGAGGCTTGCGGCGGTGAGGACGTCGGAGCGGCGTGCGATTTCTCACAGAGGATCGTCGTCCAAGGTCTCCTAGCCCCGATGAGGAGGAGAATCGCCTGGCGAATCCATCGGAGCAGCGACGAACTGCCTTATCTTCGGGGGGAGGGGAACTGGCGAGGAGGAGATAAGAGCGTAGTAACCGCAGGGCCTCGTCCCTTCCAACTGTAGATCATTCTAGCCACAATGGTGAGTAACATACACTAGTAACATACACATATCCCTAGACTATGTTACTACCTTCATAGTGGGTAGTAACATAAGTGTAGTAACATGCAAAGCTTCATTTATTAGTTTATAGACTCATATTGCATTGGGACATTTGATGTTACAATAACTAGCTAAGTTACTATAACTACCTCTCTCCTCATTAACTCACTGCCACATAAGCAAATTTGCTGAGTTGGACTCGATGTTACTGCTGAAGTTACTCCCACTGTGACTTGTCTCAGCGAAGGGGTGAGGCTATTATTTACTACTAGTACTAGCATTATGGGATGTTATGGGATTGCATTATACTGTAAATAATAGCACTAGTAAGAAATTTTTGGCACTAGGTAGTAGATTTTGGCGTGGATTAAGAAATTTTGGGTATGTTTTTGCTATTTATTGTACATGGCAACTAGTGTCAAAAAACGTCTATGTGACGGAGGATTATGTACTCGTATTGTAGTAGTACTAGTACTACTTTCTCAACTAGTAGTGCGATATACGGTACTTCTAGTCTAGTCTAGTATAGTGCACCAGTTTTGAACTCTTGAATCTCAGGGCCAAGGAGCTACAGATGGAAGTGGAGGGTACTACTGTTCTCTAGAACCATCACTGTACTATCAATGCAGGGAAAGTACACCTGCATAGTGGCCTAGTGGGTACTCTCGGTGCTCTATTCAGCCGCTCTTCGTTTTAGAAAAAACACGTCAAGAGGAATTTCTTTTATAGTAGAGCTGATAATGGAGTGAAGTTCATGCGTGCAACGCCACAAGCTACAGAGTAGTAGTAGAGCACTTTATATACCGAACCATATTGCACAATTGCCAATGCCCCGCCAGGCTTTTCTGGCTCCTCGGGCTTAATTGGGAGGCGCTAGTTTAAATATGCTACTAGCTACTGAGGAAGCTGCAAGCGAGGTGCGGCTAGGGCGAGCACGCGAGCCACGAGATGCTGGGAAGGAAAACCCATTCACGTGGCTAGGCTATCCAGTGCACCCAGATTGTGGTGCCGCACGTCCATTTGACTTCAAAATTCAAACTACCCATGTAAAATATTGGCTCGCAATGAAGTTACTATTTAAAAAAAGGCCGCCGTGCGTTCGGCCGGGATCGAACCCACAAAACAAGGTATATGCTCCCGCGACCACTAGTAGTACTCGTTGGAGTACAACGCAACCTAGAATCGCCTTTTGTCGCTAGTAGTACATTGTTCCTTACAAGAAACCCCTAATAATGCAACAAACCACTAATAATGCCAACAAACTACTACCACTTCCATACGTGGTAGACTTAAAATAAGACTACCTTATCAACCATTGTACATGCTCTTACCAACCAACCCTACCAAGAAACGACTACTCTACAAAGTGCCATTATAGGCACGTTTCAACCAATGGCCTTGTTTGGATACATTTGTTGTCAATCTAACCCTTCCATCCAAACACCACTTTGGTTAGAGTTAGTTTAGGGTTAGAATCTAACTCTAACCTCTGACTTAGAGTATCCAAACAGGGCCCATGTCGCCAATTAAGTCAATGCCTTCTATTCGACCGGGCGTTATGACTTGTGGGACCTACATGTCAGTCTGCACAAAAATCCCCGGGTGACCTCCTACCTCCGACCTCTACCACCTAGTCATACTCGGCCATGGGATGCAGCTAACGCCGCCGGCAGAAGGCGAGGTCAAAACCGTCGGCGGTGCAGAGCCCATCTTGCGGCAGCCCGGAGGCCAGCTCCATCCAGCAACCAGGGCCACTAGCTAGCCAAGATAGCTCCGTCCAGCTGATTGTCTGCAAGGTTTGCTAGCTAGATTGGCATGGCGGCGCGGCAAATTGCTCACGCGCGCTGCGCTAAGGCCATCCATCTAGCTCGAGCGAAGGCTAACGCGATGGCTTGCTCGCTCGTGAGTCATGCTCGGGCCAGCCTACCAAGCCATGCGGAGGCCAGCGCGGCGTCCGACCCGTCCAGCGGAGCGGCGACCAACTCTCTCATCACCGGTGCCACCAACGAACACGCATCAGTACTGTTTGAAGTAATGTTCAGGAAAAATAATGAATTGAGGGGGAATAACATGATAGAAGGTCAGATGTGGGTCCCTCGTGTCAACGGTCAAACAAAATGTGTTGGTTTAAGCTGCCTCCTCAGCACGAACGTGTGGGCCAACCTAGTCATAAATGGGTTTAAACGAACCTAATCGATACTCCCTCTGTCCCATAATATAAGATGTTTTTGCAAGCTAAACTAGCTTGCAAAAATGTCTTACATTATGGGACGGAGGGAGTACTAGGTTGTAGTATTTGGCGTGGATTAAGAAATTTCGGGTATGTTTTTGCTATTTTTTGTACAACAGATTCTTCCTAGGGCTGGTTGAAAGTGGTAGTTTTTTGTTAAATACTCTACATATTGTAAGTAGGAGTGAAAGTTAAGCTTTGGAAGCCAATAAGGAAGGCTAGTTACATAGTGGATATGTGTACATGATTGAAAGTAAATATCAACCATGAGTGACTAATATCTTGATGGAAAACTCGAAACTATGGAATACTAGGAAAAAAATTGCATGGTTGGAAATACTAGCAATGTTCATGTGCGTTGCAATGAATCAGAATTAGAATAATACTTATTCAAAAACTTGATACAAAACACTCTAATTTTGATATACATATATCACTAGAGATATATTATGTTTCAATTAGAATATATTCCTTGGGCTGTTTTGGTGAGGTCGGGGAGGGATGTGGTCGGTTTTAAGATACTAATTATGGGTTTTTCTGCAAATTGGTAGACAAGTGGGATGTTGGTGAGAAAAGGCAACAACTTACCTCATAGTCGTTAGATGTAGATCTAATGGTCAGAAACGACGGATGGCAGACACACCATCATCACCAACTTAGTATTCTATAGGAGTACTAGCAAGATCCGTGCATTGCACGGAACATCAAGATGCATTTTTTTTATAAAACACTTGTTGTGATTGACCCATGTGGGAGTAATCTGATGTGTAAAAAGTAATGATATCTCGAGAAATAGGAGATAAGGTGAAGAGGAGTGGGGCATGGTGGTGATTGGTGATCGGACTAAGCGGAGGCATGGGGATTGACGACGCTGGCAGCGGCCACCAGACCAGTTTGTTCCAGAGGCTTTCTTTCTTAATTGCTCAACAATGAGGTTGTTGGAGATAAGGATGAACGAGGGAAGGTCTTGTCTGCAAATGTGGAGAGGGGTGTGGGTATCTTTTAGTTTAATTTCCATCCATCAGATATAGATCGGACGGTCTATATTGCAAGATGGCACGCGTACCATGATCACCAACTCAGTTTTTTAGAAGAGAAGAAATATAAGTATTGAGATACAAACGTATTACCGATACTTGTTTCCGTAAACTAGCTTCTACATTCTATTCAATGCCTCAACATGTGGGGCCTTAGCATAATGACTTCTCGACTGTGCAAAACAAAGGTTTTCCCGTCGCCGATAGTGGGTGACGGCAGCGCAATTTTTGGCTTGCTCTAGTCCTTGTACTCATACTAGGTGGTCTAAGCACGTGTAGATTTATTCTTTTTCAAGTCTCATGTTCGCCGTACTGCCACAACTGTTGATGAATAGACGGTAAGTTATTCATGGGGAAACCCTTGTTTAGCGTGTTTGCGAGAGAGAGAGAGAGAGACAATGTGTGTGTGTGATATGTCTAGAGACTGAGGCAATGATAACAGATTCTTTGTTCCTATGTTTGTGGAGGACAGAGAGAGACATGTACATGGGGCTTTGTGTTGTGTAACATGGAGACACATATACATAATTAGAGAGTGAGTGTGTGAGATACACATGCGGACATGGGGAGAGATGAGGATCCCGATAAATGGGTGTTTGTGCATGTCGTGTGTGTTTGTGCACGCGTTTGTGTGTGAGAGGGAGTGTGTGTATGTGGAGTAGAGAGACCACTAATTATGTAAACCTAGTAGAAGGTAAGGGGAAATGGTGCGACATGTGTAGTAGTGGGTGAAGGAAATATGCCCTAGAGGCAATAATAAAGTTATTATTTATTTCCTTATATCATGATAAATGTTTATTATTCATGCTAGAAATGTATTAACTGGAAACATGATACATGTGTGAATACATAGACAAACTAAGTGTCACTAGTATGCCTCTACTTAACTAGCTCGTTAATCAAAGATGGTTATGTTTCCTAGCCATGGACAAAGAGTTGTCATTTGATTAACGGGATCACATATTAGGAGAATGATGTGATTGACTTGACCCATTCCGTTAGCTAAGCACTTGATCGTTTAGTATGTTGCTACTGCTTTCTTCATGACTTATACATGTTCCTATGACTATGAGTTTATACAACTCCCGTTTACCGGAGGAACACTTTGTGTGCTACGAAACGTCACAACATAACTGGGTGATTATAAAGGTGCTCTACAGGTGTCTCCAAAGGTACTTGTTGGGTTGGCGTATTTCGAGACTAGGATTTGTCACTCCGATTGTCAGAGAGGTATCTCTGGGCCCACTCGGTAATGCACATCAATATAAGCCTTGCAAGCATTGCAACTAATGAGTTAGTTGCGGGATGATGTATTACAGAACGAGTAAAGAGACTCGCCAGTAACGAGATTGAACTAGGTATTGAGATACCGATGATCGAATCTCGGGCAAGTAACATACCGATGACAAAGGGAACAAACGTATGTTGTTATGCGGTTTGACCGATAAAGATCATCGTAGAATATGTGGGAGCCAATATGAGCATCCAGGTTCCGCTATTGGGTATTGACCGGAGACGTGTCTCGGTCATGCCTACATAGTTCTCGAATCCGTACGGTCCGCACGCTTAAAGTTCGATGACGGTTATATTATGAGTTTATGTGTTTTGATGTACCGAAGGTAGTTCGGAGTCCCGGATGAGATCGGGGACATGACGAGGAGTCTCGAAATGGTCGAGACGTAAAGATCGATATATTGGACGACTATATTCAGACTTTGGAAAGGTTCCGAGTGATTCGGGTCTTTTTCGGAGTACCGGAGAGTTACGGGAATTCGGCGGGGAGTATATGGGCCTTATTGGGCCTTACAGGAATAGATGAGAGAGGCCAAAAGGAAGGAGGCGTGCGCCCCCCTTTTGGTCCGAATTGGACAAGGGGTGCAGCCCCCTTTTCCTTCTTCCTCTCCCCCTCTTTCCTTCTCTCCTACTCCAACAAGGGAAGGAGGAGTCCTACTCCCGGTGGGAGTAGGACTCCCCCCTTGGCGCGCCCTCCTCCTAGGCCGTCCGCCTCCCCCCTTGGCCCTTTATATACGGGGGCAGGGGGCACCCCATAGACACAACAATTGATCCCTTGGATCTCTTAGCCGTGTGTGGTGCCCCCGTCCACCATAGTCCAGCTCGATAATATTGTAGCGGTGCTTAGGCGAAGCCCTGAGTCAGTAGAACATCCTCATCATCACCAAGCCGTCGTGCTGACGAAACTCTCCCTCGACACTCGGCTGGATCGGAGTTCGAGCGACGTCATCGAGCTGAACGTGTGCAAGAACTCGGAGGTGCCGTCCTTTCGATGCTTGATCGGTCGGGCCGTGAAGACGTACGACTACATCAACTGCGTTGTGCTAACGCTTCCACTTTCGGTGTACGAGGGTACGTGAACAACACTCTCCCCTCTCGTTGCTATGCATCACCATGATCTTGCATGTGCGTAGGAATTTTTTTGAAATTACTACGCTCCCCAACAGTGGCATCCGCGCCTAGGTTTTATGCGTTGATGTTATTTGCACAAGTAGAACACAAGTGAGTTGTGGGCGATACAAGTCATACTGCTTACCAGCATGTCATACTTTGGTTCGGCGGTATTGTTGGATGAAGGGGCCCGGACCGACATTACGCGTACGCTTACGCGAGATTGGTTCTACAGACGTGCTTTGCACACAGGTGGCTGGCGGGTGTCAGTTTCTCCAACTTTAGTTGAACCGAGTGTGGCTACGCTCGTTCCTTGAGAGGGTTAAAACAACACTAACTTGACGAACTATCGTTGTGGTTTTGATGCGTAGGTAAGAACGGTTCTTGCTCAGCCCGTAGCAGACACGTAAAACTTGCAACAACAAAGTAGAGGACGTCTAACTTGTTTTTGTAGGGCATGTTGTGATGTGATATGGTCAAGACGTGATGCTATATGATCATGTTTTGTAACCGAGTTGTCGGCAACTGGTAGGAGCCATATGGTTGTCGCTTTATTGTATGCAATGCAATCGCCCTGTAATTGCTTTACTTTATCACTAAGCGGGGGCGATAGTCGTAGAATGTCGATGTACAAAAAGAGGGGTACACTTTTTTGTACCCCTATAACTGTGCACGGGCAGTCCGAGCCACGGACGCCACCGCGCCAAGCAAGGCAAGGAAGGTAAACCAAGGTAAGGCTGAAGCTCGAAAAGAGTAGAACGATGCCAAGACCAAGACCGCAAAGAGCAAAGGGGACGAAGCGGACTCCCCCGGCCAGATCCTTGCCGGGGGGCGGCTTTAGCAAACCCGGCAAGGCCCTTGCCGTGGCAGGTCGCCCCACACCTACGGACGAATCACCCTTGAGTCCACTGCCCCCTTGAGGCAAGGATTCGGGAGACATCCCCGTGGTGGCATGCAGATCTTTGTGAAGACATTCAAGATCAAATTCACACTATAGAGGATGACGACCCCTGGCGGGATCCCAGCCAAGGAGGACCACAAGGCCCCCGGCAGGAGCCTTGCTGGGGATGATAGCAGGCGCCACGGCAAGACCCTTGCCGGGGCCCCGGCAAGACCCTTGCCGGGGCTACGGCGAGGCCCTTGCTAAAGACACCCGTAGGGCCACCATCAGGCCCACGCCAAATCCAAACCTCCACCGCCGTTCGCATGCGGCTGCTGACCCAACCAGTTGGGCAAGCACCTGCGTGGCGGCAAGCAGATCTTCGTGGATGCCCACCGCTGCACCACCTTAGCTACCTGCCTGCCTCCATGGCACCACGGGCACCGCTGGCCAGGGCGCGTGTCGACACGATCGGCGACGGACAAGACTGGGCTCTCCCCCGCCCCCGATAAAGTAGGGACACCTAAGCATGACGCATTAAATGCGCCTTGTCACGTAATGCGAGGGATAAACTCGTATCACTTTGCCCTTTCCACCTCCTGCGTGCCACTGTGGCGACCCCTTTCCCTATAAAAGGAGGCCCAGGGCGACCAGGAGAGGGATTCGGCTTTTTGGAGCTCTTCACGCCCCATAACTAGCTCAAGAACACAGATAAACAAATAATCAAAGCAGGAGTAGGGTTTTACGCATCCTCGCAGCCCGAACCTGGATAAAGAATCCGTGTGCTACCTGTTTGATCCGCCCTTCTCACAACCCCACGCCTTGCAACCGTAGTAGGGATTCTCGTGATCCCATAGGTGTCGTCCTCGCACCGACATCTTTGGCGCGCCAGGTAGGGGGCGCAGTTGTGAGAATCGGCTCTAGCAGTTAGTTCGACGCTTCTTCATCGTCATGGCGCCCAAGAAGAAGATGACGGTGGCGGTTGGGCCATCGGGAGCCGGGCATTCCGTCCCGACGCGGGCGAGCAGCGGATCGGTCGCAGAAAGGACCCGGGGCACCGTTCGCGAACACCAACACCGTCCCAGCAGCCGAAGTTTGGGAGGCGGTGATGTCCTCGCGCCTGGTAACGGGCAACACGCCGCCAAATCCAAAGATGGAGCCAGGCCCTCCGCGGGTGGCGCGGGGCCTTCCAGGATCGCCGCCACCCCGCCCGAAGGCGACGCGAGGGCTTCCAAGACTCCCACGTTGACACCGACGGTGGGCTCTTCTCAAGCGGCGCGCGACGAACGGCGTGATCACGCCGGGGACCCCGGTCATCACCGCGGAAAGAGCCCCGAGCGCCGCCCCCGGGATTTAGAAGACCTGCCCGCCCGCCGAGGTGCTGGTGAAGATGGCATGCGACCGCGGGGTCGTGATAGAACTCCTTCTGACATAGTCAGAAGTCGAAGCGCGTCGCGATTCATGCAGGTTTCTCCTTGATTTCCCTCCCATCAGGGGGAAACTCGACGAATGGAGAGCCACTATCCGGAGTCTTGTTGCGGGGGCCAACAAAGACGAACCGAGCCCAGTGGAGCCCCCGGGTCGACGCTCCGACGGAGTCCCACGCACTAGTGGCAGAAGGTCCGGCGGCGCCGCGACCACGGTGGACTCGCGTCCTCCTCGCCCGGTACCTCAGACGCCAGCCCGCCGCGACGTCACGGGCGACGAGATCTCCGTAACATCGTCTGACCCGCGGGCCCACTGTGACCAGCGCCAAGTTCTTCGGGAACGAGAACATGAAGACGCTGGAACCACTATCGAGCGCCGGCGTGGGGCGCGCCACCAATCATACAGGCGAGCAGGGCCTGCTGTGAGCCACCTAGCACCGGGGAGCCCTGGAGGCCTACCTTACGAGGTAGGCTGTCCGGCTTTTACCCGTGAGCTGCGGCTGTTCAAGTGGCCCACTCACCGCACCTTCAAACCTGACGTGGGCGAGAAGTACAGTGGCAAGACCCATCCGTCCGAGTTCCTCAGCGTCTACACCATCGCGATGCAAGCTGCCGGAGCCCGCGACGATAAGGTTCTTGCGAATTACTTTCCGTTGGCTCTTAAACCCAATGCCATGTCATGGTTGATGCACTTGCCGGTAGACTCTATTTCCTCCTAGTCGGATTTGTGCCATGAGTTCATGGGCGCCTTTACTGGAGGCCACCAAGCCCATGGCCAGGCAAGCGGCCTGCACGTCATTCCCCAGAAGGGAGGCGAGAGTCTCCGTAAGCATATTCAGAGGTTCAGCCGGGTACAGTACAATATCCCTGATGTTCACCCTGCCATCATCATCAGCGCGTTACACCAGAACGTGCGTAACCGCAAGATGCACGAAGAGCTGGCAATGAACAAGGTGAGAGATGTGGCAGAACTCTATGTTCTTGCCGACAAATGTGCCCGGGCCGAAGAGGGAAGGAAGTACCCCAGCGAAGATGCCGGCGTGGAAACCGACTCTTCAGATGAGGATACTGCTGCCCCAGCGAAGAAAGGCCGGCGCCGCAATAGGAAGCGCAAAGGAAAAGCCGTGCTTGCCGTCGAGGGATCCGAAGACGCCGCCTCCACCAAGAACACCAAGGAAGATGACCCCGGCAAGGAGGTTGCCGGGTGCGTCGCATGCCAGGCCTTGGCGGCTGCCGAGAAGCCGGGAAACTCCGACAAGCGATACTGCAATATCCATCGCAGCGAGGGCCATGCTCTCCAGGATTGCCGACATGTTGAGCTCCTCGCTGAAAAGCAGAGGGTTGAGTATGAGATGCGGGACAAGGAGAGGGGCCCAGATGGTGCTGAGGGGTCAGGCAAGAAGCATGACGGCCAGGCGGGCCGTCGCGGCAAGGATAAGCAACAGGAGAGGCCCGCCCGGGGCCGTGAAAGAAAGCCAGAAGACGACGATCACGAAGAGGACGACGAATCCGGTGAACAAGAGTTTCAGAAAGCTACAGAGGCCATGTGCATCGACGGTGGCGCCTCGCTGCATACTTCTCACCGCCGGTTTAAACAGTGGGCGCGAGAGATTACAGCAGCGGGGCCGTCGTTTGATGCCCAAGGCCGCTGAAGTGGTCCAGCACACCTATCATTTTTGACACTGAGGACCACCCTGATCGCACTACAGCAGTCGGGTGCTTGCCATTGTTGGTTTCACCAACGATACGTAACCTCAAGGTGACGAAGATGCTAGTCGATGGCGGGGCCGGTCTGAACTTGATCTCGCCTGCCGTGATCGAGAAACTGCAGATTCCTGATGGAGACCTCGAAGAGACGTGCACGTTTCAGGGGGTCAACCTGGGAAGAAGCCAACCCAAGGGGAAGGTCACGCTGCCCGTGACTTTTGGAAGCGACCTGAACTTCAGGACGGAGAGGATAGTGTTCGATGTTGCCAGGATCCCCTTGCCCTACAACGGGATCCTTGGCCGCCCAGCACTGGCCAAGTTCATGGCGGTGTCACACTACGCCTACAACACCCTCAAGATGCCTGGACCTATGACGATCATCACCATCCCCTCCGACAAGAAAGATGCATTGGTTTGCGGTGACCAACTATACCAGCAAGCAGTTGCAGTAGCTGCCGCCGCTAGGGCACTTTCTCCTGCCGCTGGGACCCCGGGAGGGAAGAAGAAGAAGAAGATCGGTGAGACCTCGGACACCCACTCCGGCAAGCGCACCTCTTCGGAGTGTAGCGCTGCCGTCGAGGACGTGCCAGAGAACTCCATCGGCGGGAACAAGAAGCCCAGGGCCGTATCACCGGGAACCAAGAAGGTCTCTGTCAATGAGGACGGCACGGGAGGAGCTTTTACCATAAGCTCCGCCCTTGACAGCAAATAGGAAGACGCGCTCGTCACCGTCCTGCGGGTGAATGTCGATGTGTTTGCATGGTAAGCTTCCGACATCCCCGATATTCCCAGGGAGGTGATTGAGCACCACCTTGCTGTCTGTCCTCATGCACGGCCCATCAAGCAGAAGGTCAGAAAGCAAGCTTTGGAATGACAAGAGTTCATTACTGAAGAGATCCGGAAACTAGAAGCAGCGGGTTTGGTAAGGGGAGTGCTCCATCCAACGTGGTTGGCCAATCCGGTCGTGGTGCGCAAGGCAAATGGGAAGTGGAGACTGTGTATTGATTACACAGATATCAATAAGGCTTGCCCTAAGGACCCCTTCCCGTTGGCGCGCATCGACCAGATTGTTGACTCCACGGCTGGGTGTGATCTGCTGTCATTCCTCGATGCCTACTCCGGCTACCACCAGATCTTCATGGCAAGAGAAGACGGAGAGAAAACAGCATTCATCACCCCATGTGGTACGTATTGTTTCATGCGGGTGCCTTTCGGGTTGAAGAGTGCTGGCTCGATGTTTGCGAGGGCGGTCCAGATTGGTTTTGAACCCCAGCTCCATAGAAATATGGAGGCTTATATGGATGACATAGTGGTCAAAACCAAGGACAGGGCAACCCTCATACCAGATTTGCAAGAAACATTTGCAAACCTGCGCAAGATCAATCTCAAGCTGAAACAGCATTGCAAGGTTTGAAGAAGTATCTCTCCTCCACGCCAATACTAGTCGCGCCTAGGCCACAGGAGTCGTTGCTGTTATACCTGGCGGCGACAGACTAGGTGGTCAGCGCCGCGCTGGTGGCACAGAGAGAGGTTAACGACGAGGATATGGCAGCGGCAGAGCCCGACACCACGAATGCAAAGATGACGCAGCCAGTTGACGTGCCGCCGAAGAAGAAAATGGTGCAGCACCCGGTCTACAGGGGCTAGATCGAGGTACTCCGGCATGCAGAAATTGCTCTTCGGCCTTCTTATGGCCTCGAGGAAGCTGCGCCACTACTTCCAGGCACACAAAATCATTGTCGTCACTCGCTTCCCTCTGTAGCGGATAATGCACAATCTGGATGCGACGGGAAGGATTGTGTAATGGGCACTGGAATTGTCCAGCTTTGGTCTCAAGTTTGAAAGCACCTCGACAATTCAGAGTCCAGCCCTAGCGGAGTTCATTGCAGAATGGACCGCAATGCCTGACGAAGAAGCTCAAGAGACTGCTCTCCCCGGCAAGGGGGCAAGTTGTGATTGGATCATGTACTTTGATGGAGCTTTCTCCTTACAAGGTGCCGGGGCTGGCGTACTGCTTGTCGCGCCCACTGGAGAGCACCTCAAGTACGTGGTCCAGATGCACTTCCCCAGGGAGGTGTCAACCAACAATACTGCAGAGTACGAAGGGCTGCTTGCCGGTCTTAGAATTGCGGCGGACCTCGGAATCAAGAAACTCATCGTCAGGGGGGACTCGCAGCTCGTCGTCAAGCAAGACAACAAGGATTACCAGAGCCCGTTGATGAAGGCCTACGTCGATGAAGTGAGAAAGCTGGAAGAGCATTTCGACGGTATATCGGCTGAACACGTTCCCCGAGCGGAGAACGATATCGCTGATTACCTGTCCAAACGCGCTGCCCTCAACCTACATGTGGAACCAGGTACCTTTGTGCTTCAGCTAACTCAGCCATCCGTTGATCCATCAACAAAGTAGAATAAGAGGAGGAAATCAGGGCCCTGCAAGTACTTCCCCGCCGAGCTCCCCAGAGCAGCCGGCAAGGATGTTGCCGAGGGTACTGAGCCCACCATGGGACGACTGGCTCCGGCGGAGCATCAAGTTCTCGCCGTCGCGACAGCCGTTCCTATAGCGGAGGAAATGCCTTTAGCCCTCGCCGTCGAGCCCCAGGCTCCAGCATGGGCACAGCATACCGTCCGATTCCTCCAAACAGTGGAACTTCGTGAGGAGCAGGAAGAAGCGGAGAAAGTAGCCCATCGCTCTACCATGTACCAGTTCGTCGATGACGTCCTGTACAGAAAGAGGCCGAACGGTGTGAAATTGAAGTGTATCCCTCGAGAGGAAGGACTGGAGCTGTTGGCGGAGATACAAGGAGGCATCTGTGGATCACATATTGGGTCAAGGGCCCTTGCCGGCAAGGCATTCCGACAAGGTTTCTTCTGGCCCACCGCCCTCCAGGTTGCAACGACACTAGTCACCAGGTGTGAAGCGTGTCAGTTCCATTCAAAGAAGCTCCATCAGCCAGCCAAGCCCTTCAAACCATTCATCTCTCCTAGCCCTTCTCGGTCTAGGGGCTCGACATACTGGGCCCTTTCCCCCGCGCTGTCGGGGGCTTTGAGTACTTGTACGTTGCAATCGACAAGTTCACAAAGTGGCCAGAGGTGGAGGCAGTAAGGAAGGTCACAACCCAGTCAGTCGTCAAGTTCTTCAAGGGACTGGTGTGCCGTTTTGGCGTACCTAACAGGGATATCACCGACAACGGCACCCAGTTCACAAGCCACACCTTCATGTAATATATCCAAGACCTCGGCAGCAGAATCTGTTTTGCTTCCGTTGCTCACCCGCGAAGCAATGGTCAAGCTGAGAGGGCAAATGCTGAAGTACTGCGAGGCTTGAAGACCAAGGCCTTTGACAGGCTGCATAAGAGTGGAAGGCACTGGATTGATGAGTTGCCAACGGTTCTTTGGTCGATCAGGACAACGCCAAATCGAGCCACCGGCCAGACACCTTTTGCCCTGGTATACGAGGCGGAAGCAGTTCTCCCCACTGAACTCATATACGGGTCACCTCGAGTGTTCGCTTATGACGAGCTTGAGCAAGAGCAACTGCGGCAAGATGACGCGGTGCTCCTTGAGGAAGATCATCTTCGGGCGGCTGTAAGAGCAGCATGCTACCAGCAAGCCTTGCGCCGCTACCATAGCCGCAAGGTTCATGCCCGGAGCCTTGAGGAAGGCGACCTTGTCGTTCGGCGCGTTCAATCGGCCAAGAATTCCAACAAGTTGACACCAAAGTGGGAAGGCCCTTATCGGGTAATACGAGTCACCAGGCCCGGCGCAGTCCGCCTGGAGACCGAAGATGCTGTTCCGGTGAGTAACTCCTGGAACAGTGAGCATCTTCGCAAGTTTTACCCGTGAGGTGCGGCTTGCCGGGCCCCGCGGCAAGCCACCTTTTGTACAAGCATTGCTGATGATGCATGTAACCCTTTGTACAAAGCCAGGCGCAGACCCTGAGCATAAATAAATGAAGCACTGGCGCCCTAAGTTATAGCATGCATGCTAGGTCAAGTGCCGTCCTTGGTTAGGGTTGATAGTGCTTAGCAGTGACTAACCCCTAACTTAGAGGTCGAGTATGCGTCTCTTTGCCGATCTTTTGTCTTCTTTGGTTTGCAGGACTCACAGATATCCTTGTCGGATCACTTGGGGACGAGAAAGAAAAGAGGAACAGACTGGCATCTAAACCCTGGCAAGCCAGTGTTGCCGGGGGCTGCGAGTACAAAGATTTGCCCACGGCAAACCAGAGTTCCCGGGGGCTACAGCTTCAGATAAGTTCTTCATCCCTTATCATGCGTTCCCCTATGGACTGAGGGATGTGAAACCTCGTTTTTTCCCAAAGCTACCGTGCTCCCCTAAAAACTCTAGGCCCTAGGGCTCGTTCCTGGGGCCAGGTTTGGTCGTAGTCGCGGCAGCAAAAGGATGAAACGAGGAGCCTGAACCCACCTCATCCCTGCCTCCGCCGAAAGCGTGAGAAAGGACGAGCGAAGTGGGAAGACGGCAGGTCCTGTTGCCAGGCAAGGAAATGTTTATCTTAAGGATATCAAGGATTTATTCCTCATCGTGGGTTCTACCCGCAAACAAATGACCCGGCAAGCATCCCCTTTTTCATTAAAAACATTCCACTCAGGTACGGCCCATAGGGAATGAAAAACATGAATGGTGGGGATTACAAGTTTTAAATTCAGCTAAAAAGAGATAAGGTGCCCGTAATCCCTTTCTTGTCCCTCTCCTCAGGAGGCATGTCAAAAAGGCGAAGAGGGCAAAAGGGAGCGCCTAGGCGAGCTACGGGTGGCAGGAGGCACCAAGAGAACATCTTGGTGATCGTCCGAAGGCTGGATGGTGATGGCAGCACCGGAAGCAGAGCTCGAAGACGAGGCGGCAGGACGTCAGCACGCGTCGAAGGCATCGGTGCCCACATACTCTGATTTGACGGCCTTGCCGCCCGCCCTCTTCCTCTTCCGCAGCCTCCCAACGCCAGCCGCCCAAGGAGACGACCCCGAGAAGTTCAGGAAGCCGGCGACACGGATGATGGGATCGCCGGTGCCGCGCGGAGCGACGCCCAACACCCAGTCGG
Source organism: Triticum turgidum subsp. durum (assembly GCA_900231445.1). Classification (NCBI taxonomy): domain Eukaryota; kingdom Viridiplantae; phylum Streptophyta; class Magnoliopsida; order Poales; family Poaceae; genus Triticum; species Triticum turgidum. Next base: position 680,693,682 of record LT934122.1, on the reverse strand, counting down.
ACCCGTCATCCTGCCGCCCGCTACCCTCGTCGTCGTTTCTGCTGTCCTCCTCATCACTCCCGCCCGAGGAAGAATCTTCGCTATTAGAAGAGCTCTCCACACATCACCTCGCCCGAGTCCCGAAGCACCCAAAGACCTTGACGGAGAGGAGGCCGCCCTCCATCAGCTTGAAATGGAGGGTAAGCCCCGCCGTCAAGTGATGGATATGAGTGAACGTCTTCCACCCTCGTCCAAGATACATCACGTGAGGGGCTGGGAAGTCGACGCGAGCTCGCGTACCGCTGATCCAACAGCCCCTCATGTGCAACTGCAAGGACTCTGGCGGATCCAGCTCCATCTCGCTCGCAAATGGGGTCGCAGCCTGACGAAGAACTCGCAAGGGTCATCTCCAACATGGCCCTCCATGGGGGGAGGAACTACTGGCGGAGGCGGGACCGGCGCGCCGCCCCGTTCTCCTCTTCCCTGAGCGCCTCAACCTCGCCCGCGGCCTCGCCCCCTCACGACTGGCTCTGCCACCGCAGGTAAAGGGGAAGGGAGGGCGCGTTGTCGAGCAGCGACCCTCGCCGCCACAGTTGAAGAGCCAGGATCCCCTCTCTCCATGGCGGATGGGGAGGAGCAGAAGGGCAGAAGCTGAAGAAAAAAGAAGATGGAAGAGTGCGGGACTCCATCTCCTCCCCCCGGCTCTTTATAAAGAGCCAGGATGGGGGCTCAGCCACCCCACTCAGGCAATCAAGACCCGGAAGGCGCCGGGAACTGGGACCAACTCGCTGCCCCGGCCTGCGATGGCCCGGTTCCCCGCCTCCACCGTTCGCCACCCTGAGCGCGTGAGAACCACGTGGCGAGCATGCAGGACCGAGGCGACGGGTGAGGTGACCTCTCCCCACCCCGTGATCGTGGGGGGGGGGGTGAGTGCCTTGAAGACCACGCCCCGGCCCCGTTCAGTATATGGGCTGAGCCTCCATGCCTCCCTCCGTTTATGGGGAAGGTGCGAACCGCCCCCTTTTACTGCGACGTGACGCATGCGCGCAAAGCTCAGCCCCACGCATGCCGCCCACGTCACACACGCCTCCTCGCGCTGAGCCACGCGCGGGAGGCATGGGAAGCGCGGCGCGCGAAGAAACTTACCGCGGTAAAAACTACCCCGCCTGCCCGCGCACCATTTTTGGGCCTAGCCCAATGACGCGATTACGCTCACGTGTGGACCAGGCTCGGGGGCTCCTATTGGTGTACAAAAAGAGGGGTACACTTTTTTGTACCCCTATAACTGTGCACGGGCAGTCCGAGCCATGGACGCCACCGTGCCAAGCAAGGCAAGGAAGGTAAACCAAGGTAAGGCTGAAGCTCGAAAAGAGCAGAACGACGCCAAGGCCTAGACCACAAAGAGCAAAGGGGACGAAGCGGACTCCCCCGGCAAGATCCTTGCCGGGGGGCGGCTTTAGCAAACCCGGCAAGGCCCTTGCCGTGGAAGCTCGCCCCACACCTACGGAGCGAATCACCCTTGAGTCCACTGCCCCCATGAGGCAAGGATTCGGGAGACATCCCCGTGGTGGCATGCAGATCTTTGTGAAGGCATTCAAGATCAAATTCACACTATAGAGGATGACGACCCCTGGCGGGATCCCAGCCAAGGAGGACCACAAGGCCCCCAGCAGGAGCCTTGCCGGGGATGATAGCAGGCGCCCTGGCAAGTCCCTTGCCGGGGCCCCAGAAAGACCCTTGCCGGGGCTACGGCGAGGCCCTTGCTAAAGACACCCGTAGGGCCACCATCAGGCCCATGCCAATTCCAAACCTCCACCGCCATTCGCATGCGGCTGCTGACCCAACTAGTTGGGCAAGCACCTGCGTGGCGGCAAGCAGATCTTCATGTAGGCCCACCGCTGCGCCACCTCAGCTACCTGCCTGCCCCGTGGCACCACGGGCACCGCTGGCCAGGGCGCGTGTCGACGCAATCGGCGACGGACAAGACTGGGCTCTCCCCCGCCCCCGATAAAGTAGGGACACCTAAGCACGACGCATTAAATGTGCCTTGTCACGTAATGCGAGGGATAAACTCGTATCACTGTGCCCTTTCCACCTCCTGCGTGGCACTGTGGCGACCCCTTTCCCTATAAAAGGAGGCCCAGGGCGACCAGGAGAGGGATTCGGCTTTTTGGAGCTCTTCACGCCCCATCACTAGCTCAAGAACACAGATAAACAAATCATCAAAGCAGGAGTAGGGTTTTACGCATCCTTGCGGCCCGAACCTGGATAAAGAATCTGTGTGCTACCTGTTTGATCCGCCCTTCTCACAACCCCGCGCCTCGCAACCGTAGTAGGGATTCTCGTGATCCCATAGGTGTCGTCCTCGCACCGACATAGAAGCAATAGTTGGCGAGACGATAACAATGCTACGATGGAGATCAAGGTGTCGCGCCGGTGACGATGGTGATCATGACAGTGCTTTGGAGATGGAGATCACAAGCACAAGATGATGATGTCCATATCATATCACTTATATTGATTGCATGTGATGTTTATCCTTTATTCATCTTATCTTGCTTTGATTGACGGTAGCATTATAAGATGACCTCTCACTAAATTTCAAGATAAGAGTGTTCTCCCTGAGTATGCACCGTTGCCAAAGTTCGTCATGCCCAGACACAACATAATGATCGGGTGTGATAAGCTCTATGGCCATCTACAATGGGTGCAAGCCAGTTTTGCACACGTAGAATATGCAGGTTAAACTTGACGAGCCTAGCATATGCAAATATGGCCTCGGAACACTGAGACCGAAAGGTCGAGCGTGAATCATATAGTAGATATGATCAACATAGTGATGTTCACCTTTGAAAACTACTCCATTTCACATGATGATCGGTTATGGTTTAGTTGATTTGGATCACGTGATCACTTAGATGATTAGAAAGATGTCTATCTAAAGTGGGAGTTCTTAAGTAATATGATTAATTGAACTTTAATTTATCATGAAGTTAGTCCTGGTAGTATTTTGCAAATTATGTAGTAGATCAATAGCTCGCGTTATAGCTTCCCTATGTTTTTATATGTTCCTAGAGAAAAACTATGTTGAAAGATGTTAGTAGCAATAATGTGGAGTTGGTTCGTGATTTGAGGTTTATCCTCGTTGCTGCACAGAAGAATTATGTCCTTGATGCACCGCTAGGTGACGGACCTATTGCAGGAGCAGATGCAGACGTTATGAACGTTTGGTTAGCTCAATATGATGACTACTTGATAGTTTTATGCACCATGCTTTATGGCTTAGAACCGGGACTACAAAAACGTTTTGAAACGTCACGGAACATATGAGATGTTCCATGAGATGAAATTGGTATTTCAGACTCATGCACGTGTCAATAGGTATGAGACCTCTGAGAAATACTTCGCCTAAAAGATGGAGGAGAATTGCTCAACTAGTGAGCAAGTGCTAAGATTTTCTGAGTACTACAATCGCTTGAATCAAGTGGGAGTTAGTCTTCCAGATAAGATAGTGATTGACAGAGTTCTGTAGTCACCATCACCAAGTTACTGGAACTTCGCAATGAACTATAGTACGCAAGGGATGACGAAAACGATTCCTGAGCTCTTCATTATGTTGAAATTGACGAAGGTAGACATCAAGAAAGAGCATCAAGTGTTGATGATTGGCAAGACCACTAGTTTCAAGAAAAGGGCAAAGGGAAAGAAAGGGAAACTTCAAGTAGAATGGCAAGCAAGTTGTCACTCCCGTGAAGAAGCCCAAAGATGAACCAAAGCTTGCAACAGAGTGCTTCAACTGCAAAGGAAATGGTCACTAGAAGCGGAAATGCCCTGAATATTTGGTGGATAAGAAGGATGGCAAAGTGAACAAGGGTATATTTGATATACAGGTTATTGATGTGTACCCTACTAGTGTTTATAGTATCCCTTGAGTATTTGATACTTGTTCGGATGCTAAGATTAGTAACTCGAAACAGGAGTTACAGAATAAACATGTCACAGCCCTAGGGTCTATTTGCAAGTAGTTGCATAATCATCCATGCATCATGTCTAAATTTATTGGAAACCTGAAATGGGGGTGATCAAACCCTAGCACTTTGAAAACCAAATACGTCCAGCTTAAAAAAAGATGCATTCTATGAACCAAAAATGCTTCCATCAATGTTTGGTAATTTTGGCAAGGCCTTGGGTCCAAACCAAAAATAGTGAACATTTTTGTGGAATATTTTGAGCACTGAATTTAAATCATTATTATATTTGCATTTGGAATTATATTCATAATATGTGGGATATATTTCAAAATACCCTGAAATAATTTATGTGCATTTGGCTAGGTCCATTGTGGCAACATAAATATTTCAGTGGAGTTTGCCACTGGTTTTGAATTATTGTTTAGATTTAAAATAGTGGCAAAGATTTAAAAAAACAAAAGAACAGAAATAGAAAAGGAAAGGAACATACCTTACCTGGACTTACCTTGAGGACCACCAGAGATAATAGCCCAACTGCGCGGCCTGTTACTGTGCAGCCCAGCTGCCAATCGTCTTCCTCCCCCTCGCCTCGAAGCAGCTGCGTGTTGGACGCACGCGCGTCGACACCGGCCACCTCCTTTTTTGCGCTGGAGGCCGCTCCTTCGTCCTAATCCGCGTCTGGAGACGCCCGAGGCCCCCCCTCTCACTTTCCCCTCACTCTCTGGTCTCTCCCTCGCCCTCTAGCCCCCCTCTGAGCGTCACCGAGAGCTTCCGCGGCCGCCGTGCTTCGCCCGCGTGGCCACCGACGATGAAATGACGCGCCACCGTTCTCGAGAGATAGTCCGTATCGCGCTGCACCTCCTCATCGAACCAAGCAAGGCTGGAGGCCCTTCAGCGTCGCCATCGTCATCTTCCTCGCCGCCTCAGCCACCGGACGCCGTCATCGATTTCGCCATCGCAGAGGCCTCCTCGAGCCCAATGAGACCGCCGACGAACTCGATGTGAGCTCCACTCCGTTTCCCCTCGTTCGTTTTGCTCGTTCCCGTGCCGTAGCACCCTCGCCCACATGCCCGAGCACCACCGTCCGCCATGGCCGTGTAGCTCTCCTGACCCGAGCCCCTCTGCTCGAACCCGTGGCACCAGCGTGCTTCTGGTGGCCCGCGGATGCCACCTAGCCCATCAGCTTCTCCCCTAGCACACCGCAGCCTCATTCCCGAGTGCGCCCAAACTCCGGCCGCCGCCTCGCTCGCCACCACCGACGCCACAGCCCATCACAGCTCCTCTCGCCTACTCCTCTGGATGCGCGCGGACTCTACGAACCCGTAGAAACAAACGGCGAGGCAAATGGTTTCCCGTAGCTCGATTCCGATGAACTTCCATCGTCGGATGTGCTCGCCGGCGTCCAACTCCGGTGAGGTGACGTGGCGTCATTAGCCTGAAGCTAATTACCGTGTTAATCTCTCCCTGTGTCACTGATAGACCGGCCCCACCACCCTAATTAACCATGGAGTAAACCCTGTTTAGTTTAAGTTAATCAGAGTGGCCCCACGCGTCGGTGTTGACCTCGCTGACGTGTCTGTTGACCAGGCCCACCTGTCAGCGTCACTAACCAGCCCCAGTCACTGACCAGTGGACCCCACTGGTCAGGTTTGACCTGGAGGCGCCCAGTTGACCTGCTGACATCAGGGTGATGTCATGCTGACGCAATATGTATTTTCTGGATTTATTTTATTTCAAGAAATTCCTGAAAATGCCCTAAACTTCTAAAAATCATATAAATTCAACCGTAACTCCAAATGAAATAAATTATATATGAAAAATGATCAGAAAAATCCAATCTATCCATCTGTACCATTTTCATGCATGTTGGAACAACTTAAAGTTGCTGTTTAGGACAATTCAATTAGTTGGCATTTAAATAATCACATGTGGAGTTGGAATTTGAATCTTTGGTTCAAAACAACTTCATTTAACCTGCTGCTAGTTGCATTATCTCAAACCACATCATATTGCCATGTCATGATCATGCATCATATTGTGCATTGCATTGATTGTGTTCTTCCTTGTTTGTCGGTGTTTGTCCCCTCTCGATAGACGTGGCTCCGATGATGAGATCGATGACACCGATGAAGAACTATACTATCTTCAGAAGTGCCAGGCAAGCAAAACCCCCTTGTTCATTCCGATACAATCCCACTCTCTCGCTCCTGCTCTCTTTTACTGCATTAGGACAACAACGATTCAACTGTTACATGATGCGGTAGTTGAACCCCTTTATCCTCTGCATGACCTGTCATTGCCACAGTAAATAGATGAAACCCACTAGCATGAGTAGGAGTTGTTTGAGCCCTGATGTGCCTACTCATTCATGTTTGTTTGTCATGCCTGCTATTGCTTAGAGTTGAGTTAGGTCTGATTCATCGGGGATGAATCGGAGGTGTGTGAACATGTCCTAGTGTTGAGAGCTAAGTGTGTGAACACGATTTGGTCAAGGTAGCGGTGAGAGGCCATGTAGGAGTACATGGTGGGTTGTCTCATTGCAGCCGTCCTCAGGAACTGAGTTCTATGTTTGTGATCCATGACCAGCTACTACCACGCATTGGAATGCTTAAGTGCCCCTCTCGGCTTATTAATCAACTTGATCTCTGTCCAGGAGTTGCAACTAGTTTCTGGTGTTTGTAGGTAGTGTTAGTAGTCTACCAAGTGGCACCCGGTATAGGTGGGCTTGGGACAGACAAGGCACAGGGGCACGGTGTACCAAGTGGCACCCGGATGGTGGGCTGAGGAACCCTGCTCACATCGTTTGGGGCCGTGAGCGACACCCCGGCCGGATATCCTTGCGGATGGAACCCGAATAGGCGATAAACCTGGACGAGAGACTTGTGTGATTAGTCAGGTCGTGGCCGACACCCTCGCCGGGCTTCTGCTTGAAGGTTGCCGAGTACATGTCGTGTAAACGGTGGTAAGTGGTGAGAGCATGTGTGAAGAAGTACACCCCTGCAGGGTTAATATGATCTGTTCGAATAGCCGTGTCCGCGGTAAAGGACTTCTGGGTTGCCTGTATAGTTCATAGACAAGTGAAAGTGGATACTCTAAAATACGCAAGATAAGCATGAGTGCTATGGATGGCGTTCTCGTAGGGAAACGGAAGCGGATCCATACTGGTGTATTGATATGGTGAATATGTGGACTTGTGTGCGCCACCTCAAAAGAGTTACTTGCAGTCGTAGTTCAGGATAGCCACCGAGTCAAAGCTGGCTTGCTGCAGTTAAACCCCACCACCCCCTTTATTGATAATGATGCATATGTAGTTAGTTCTGATGTAAGTCTTGCTGGGTACATTTGTACTCACTTTTGCCTATTTTATGTTTTTGCAGAGAGATTTCAGTCTCGCTAGTAGTTCCGCGTGGACTTCGACATTTAGCTTGTTACCTCAGCTATGATCTTGTGCCCTAGACAGGATCTAGTAGATAGTCAGGCTTCTCAGCCTTTTTCATTTGTAGATGTCTGTACTCAGACATGTTAAGCTTCCGCTTGTGCTTTGACTTGTATGCTCTGAGTGTCGGGTCATGAGACCCATGTTTGTAATATCTCGCTCCTCGGAGCCTATTGAATAAAATACTTTGAGTCGTAGCGTTATGTTGTGATGCCATGTTGTATTTGCACATATCGAGCATATTGTGTGTATGTTATTGAAATGCTTGGTATATGTGGGATCTGACTATCTAGTTGTTTATCCTTAGTAGCCTCTCTTACCGGGAAATGTCTCCTAGTGCTTACACTGAGCCATGGTAGCTTGCTACTGCTCCAGAACACTTAGGCTGGCTGGCATGTGTCCTTCTTCGATCTTGTGTCTGTCCCTTCGGGGAAATGTCACGCGATGAATACCGGAGTCCTGTTAGCCCGCTACAGCCCGGTTCACCGGAGTCCTATTAACCCAGTGCTACAGCCTGGATTCACTCGTTGATGACCGACACGTTCGATGCTGGGTCATGGATGCCTGTCCCTGTAAGTTTGTGCCACTTTGGGCTTACGACTAGCCATGTCAGCCCGGGCTCCTTATCATATGGATGCTAGCGACACTGTCATATACGTGTACCAAAAGGCGCAAACGGTCCCGGGCATAGGTAAGGCGACACCCGTGGGGATACCGTGCGTGAGGCTGCAAAGTGATATGAGGTGTTACATGCTAGATCGATGTGGCATTGAGTCGGGGTCCTGACAGCTTTGGTATCAGAGCCTGACTGCCTGTAGGATTACCAAGCCAAACTGGTTGAAGTTGAGTCTAGAAATTCTTTAGTTATATAAGGGAATTGATTGTGGGATGGAACGTAAGGCTCTTTTTACACCTTATACCTTATGCCCTTCTAATCTAAGTCATCTTATCTTTCCTACGGGGTTAAGGAACTAGGCTTTCTCTTCTTCTATCAGGATCACGTGTTACTAATCCATAGACTTATAGGATTGATGGATTTCAAGCCTCAGTTCAGTCTCCTCTACTTCTGTGTGTTCATAGTTGGTCTCAGAACCTTCATTTTGTGACGATCGAGTGGTTATGCCACCATTTGCAGGATGTCTTAAATCTTTTGAGCATTTACAACCGTTATGCTGTCCGAGTCATCCCAGGTCTCTAAATAATCTGATGCAATTGCAAAATCCTTTTCCTCTATTTTTGATGACCTTTCTGGCCAGGTTAACCACACTAAACGGTGAGTTGAGGTACTCTATTGCCTCAACGTATATGTTGGAGCTATTATTATGATCCTAGATGTCTAGAGTATCACCTAGTAATCTAGCCATGTTTTGTGTTCCAGTGTGATGATCCTGGCCATCATTCTCGAAAGCATCCCGTGATGCCATTTAGTTGGTAGTTTTTCTATTCCTGGGCTTCTGACCCGAGATTCACCCCACTTACCTCATGTTGGTAGTCTTTGCTCGTTCCTTTAGGGTATTAGTAACCTTTGCATTAGTCCTCGAGGTCCGTGGTATTTCCTTCTTCCAAATACTATGAACCACTTATGGAAGATGTTTGTTGGATCAAAAGATCACAACATGAGTGCTCTCGATGAGTTCTCCATTCTATATAGTGACTCTGCCAGTCCTACCTTCTCCGCATGGGTTATCCGGAAGAAAAATGTTGAGCTTTGCTTGGCATACTAATCTGTGCATCCACAGCTCAGAAAATCGTATGTTCTTTTGGGTTGTCCCTCTTTAGTTGTCTTCTGACCTTCGTCTATCAATTGATAGTCAAGAGTATGTATGCATTTGTTCATCGATGCCTATTACTCTTGTGGTCCGTCAAGCCATTCTACTCCGGAATGACTAGGAGAAACAAACTCTAGAACCTCATCCATATCTAGGATTGGGTCAAAGCAGTTGTATTCTGCAGATCAAATGCAATCAAGATTTTGGTCTGTTCCACCTTGGAGTGTTACCCTCTTTACGTCGGGATTGTCATGAGAATTGCACCATCTCTTGTGAATTCCTGACGTAGTGATACTTCTCGCCATCCTTATTCATTCCTCGGTTCTGTGTTGTTGCAGCCGGAGTGCCGACAAGTGAATCGTGATGTGTGAACTCAATACTCCTAGCAACTCCGTTGCTTGGTAGTTAAAGTACAATAATTACATTTTTAGCATGTTGGTTATTGAATCATCATTCTAAGATTGATCATGCTACCTAGTCCATTCTCCTGGTGCACTCCTCGATCGATGAGTTAGGATTATTTCAAATCTTCGCTCTTTTGATCATATCGTCTTGCCCTAAAAAGCAAGATTGTTCTTGAGCTTAGTAACATATCGGTGGTTCATGATTTTCTGAATATCTTCTCGGAAGTATTACCAGGTTGTCCCCTGACCCTTATGTTGAGTTCGTGATCAAGTTGGTTTATTCCTGTAAACCACCCTTTCACCAAGAATCTGTGTTGGGTACCCCTGAGCTAGTTGGTTAAGCTGAACAATAACTTGGAGAGTTGGAAGATGGAAGCTTGTCCGGTTTAGTTCATTTAAAGGGATATCTTGTATGTGTATTGAAGGAAGATGGTATCTTCATCGATTGGTCCGTGTGATCAGTTATTGGACCTATTGTCTTATAAAAACTTTGATTTGAGTATGGGCTATCGTCAAATCAAATTAGAACCAACGATATTCGTAATGTTGTCTTACTCATGGATTTTTCTCGAGCATACACCATTATATCTTTTGGTTCTGACCAATGCTATCACTTGATCTCATAATTATGGAATTCCATTTATATGGAAATCCCGATGATTTGTTGTTGAGCCCATCAGCATCATTGTGTCTTCTCCATGATTCATGTTGAACATCTAAGTTAGAATTGGAAACTTGTGTAAGCATTTTCTTCATGACCCGTTCGTGAAACATATGTTCGGATGTAAGAAGTGACTTCCTCCAGTTCATGTGCATTTGATGTAAGTTGCCGCTGTGGATTCGAGAAAGTCAATGTTGCTTCCTTTGGAATCATCCCAAATCAGTCATGCATACGTGCGAAGTATTCTGTGGTTTGGAGACTTGCAACCTTCATTCCATATGTATCCCTAGCACACCAAGCCACTAACTGATTTGTTCAAGGAGAAGAAGTTCCTTCATAAGAGCTAATCATATGACTTATGCAAGGACTTCGTTATCCACGGTGATGGTTCCCAACCAGAACTCGGTAGTGTTTTATTGTAAGACTACCACGTGGTCATGCTTGTCTAGGACATTGTGTTCACATGTGTGTAGTAGAACCAGCTCATGCCTTGGAGTTTGCTATCGTAGTTCATTTCCCGAGAAACTCGCAATGTCATCTCGTCGATTTGTGTTGCAAACTTTTGTTTTTTTCCTAGACCTGATGAGTCTGGAATATTCTGATGTCAACCAGATCTGAATCTCAAGCAGATATAATGGTTGGAACATGTCCCAAGAACTATAATATTGGTCTCTCTGTAACCGGTTAAGTGGATGTCGTGGCCAACACACCCAGTCGGAAGACCTGTTATTGTAGTATCTTGATTGAATAAGTTAGCCACCTCCCCATGAGGATGTCATATGACTTATTCTAGAAGTTGTTCCTTATGGATCCTTTGTCTTCCCGAAGTCCGACCTATACTTGATGGCCACGTTAATGCTTTAAGTATGACTATGGTATGTAGAACATCAAGGAGAACATTAGAAGCGGAGTGCTAAATGTCTCTCGGTCGATCATCCAGATTTTGTTTCCTTGGCCTCGCTAAGGTGAAATCTGAGAAGGTTATCTTCCTTTGCATCTGCATCCTCCACCATTATTCATCATGGTAGTATGTTGTGTTGCCAGGATCCTTGTCACGGATATTGGTAAAACCTTGATGAATATGGAAATGCTCAAGTTCTTGAGAGAATGCGCAAGAAAAAGCATCCCTTGCGTTGTCTTCAACAAGGTAATCCACATCATCCATTCTAGTCCGAGCATGTCATTCTTTTGAACTCCTTCAAGTGACCGTTTGTGATTTTCCTTGGGTTGGTTTAGAGAGTTTCAATGATCTTTGAATCAAAGGTAATTCTTTTTGCCACCTAAGGGGATATATCTATGAGTCACCATCCCTAAGGTGTCTCGTTGTGGTATCATGACAACTCAACTCCTTGCTACGTTGACAACAGTTCACCACCCTCTTAGGTGTGGAATTGTTGTCTACCTAGTGAACCCTTGTCATATGTTCCACTCCATCCCTCTAGATTTGTGCTTCGTGTCTCAGCTCAAGAGATGTTGCTATGTCTCATTTCGTGAGTTAATCCTGAGTTGTTCGATCTCCGAGAAGATCGATCCTTCTAGAGTCTCCTTCTCCTCTCATTGTCATGTTGGCTGGAGTTCTCAGAGCAAGATGACAAGACAAAGATGGTGATTGAATCAATGTTCATTTGAAGTGCAATCCGGATCGTGAAGATTGCGTTAATTCCTTCCCCCTTCATCTTACCCCACGCTTGAGTCTCGGGATGAGATTTTTGTTTAGTGGGGGTGAGTTGTCACAGCCCTAGGGTCTATTTGCAAGTAGTTGCATAATCATCCATGCATCATGTCTAAATTTATTGGAAACCTGAAATGGGGGTGATCAAACCCTATCACTTTGAAAACCAAATAGGTCCAGCTTAAAAAAAGTTGCATTCTATGAACCCAAAATGCTTCCATCAATGTTTGGTAATTTTGGCAAGGCCTTGGGTCCAAACCAAAAATAGTGAACATTTTTGTGGAATATTTTGGGCACTGAATTTAAATCATTATTATATTTGCATTTGGAATTATATTCATAATATGGGGGATATATTTCAAAATACCCTAAAATAATTTATGTGCATTTGGCTAGGTCCATTGTGGCAACATAAATATTTCAGTGGAGTTTGGCACTGGTTTTGAATTATTGTTTAGATTTAAAACTGTGGCAAAGATTTAAAAAAACAAAAGAACAAAAATAGAAAAGGAAAGGAACATACCTTACCTGGACTTACCTTGAGGCCCACCAGAGATACCAGCCCACCTGCGCGGCCCGTTACTATGCAGCCCAGCTGCCAGTCGTCTTCTTCCCCCTCGCCTCGAAGCAGCTGCGTGTTGGACGCACGCGCGTTGACGCCGGCCACCTCCTGCTTCACGCTGGAGGCCGCTCCTTCATCCTAATCCGCGTCTGGAGACGCCCGAGGCCCCCTCTCTCACTTTCCCCTCACTCTCTGTTCTCTCCCTCGCCCTCTAGCCCCCCTCTGAGCGTCATTGAGAGCTTCCGTGGCCGCCGTGACTCGCCCGTGTGGCCACCGACGACGAAACGACGCGCCACCGTTCTCGAGAGATAGTCCGTATCGTGCTGCACCTCCTCATCGAACCAAGCAAGGCCGGAGGCCCTTCAGCGTCGCCATCGTCATCTTCCTCGCCGCCTCAGCCACCGGACGCCGTCATTGATTTCGCCGCCGCAGAGGCCTCCTCAAGCCCAATGAGACCGCCGACGAACTCGCTTCGAGCTCCACTCCGTTTCCCCTCGTTCGTTTTGCTCGTTCCCGTGCCGTAGCACCCTCGCCCACATGCCCGAGCACCACCGTCCGCCATGGCCGTGTAGCTCTCCTGACCCGAGCCCCTCTGCTCGAACCCGTGGCACCAGCATGCTTCTGGTGGCCCACGGATGCCACCTAGCCCATCAGCTTCTCCCCTAGCGCACCGCAGCCTCGTTCCCGAGTGCGCCCAAACTCCGGTCGCCGCCTCGCTCGCCACCACCGACGCCACAGCCCATCACAGCTCCTCTTGCCTACTCCACTGGATGCGTGCAGACTCTATGAACCCGCAGAAACAAATGGCGAGGCAAATGGTTGCCCGTAGCTCGATTCCGATGAACTTCCGTCGTCGGATGTGCTCGTCGGCGTCCAACTCCGGTGAGGTGACGTGGCGTCATTAGCCTGAAGCTAATTACCGCGTTAATCTTGCCCTGTGTCACTGACAGACCGGGCCCACCACCCTAATTAACCACAGAGTAAACCCTGTTTAGTTTGAGTTAATCAGAGTGGCCCCACACGTCGGTGTTGACCTCGCTGACGTGTCTGTTGACCGGGCCCACCTATCAGCGTCACTAACTAGCCCCAGTCACTGACCAGTGGACCCCACTGGTCAGGTTTGACCTGGAGGCGCCCAGTTGACCTGCTGACATCAGGGTGATGTCATGCTGACGCAATATGTATTTTCTGGATTTATTTTATTTCAGGAAATTCCAGAAAATGCCCTAAACTTCTAAAAATCATATAAATTCAACCGTAACTCCAAATGAAATAAATTATATATGAAAAATGATCAAAAAAATCCAATCTATCCATTTGTACCATTTTCATGCATGTTTGAACAACTTAAAGTTGCTGTTTAGGACAATTCAATTAGTTGGCATTTAAATAATCACATGTGGAGTTGGAATTTGAATCTTTGGTTCAAACCAACTTCATTTAACCTGCTGCTAGTTGCATTAGCTCAAACCACATTATATTGCCATGTCATGATCATGCATCATATTGTGCATTGCATTGATTGTGTTCTTCCTTGTTTGTCGGTGTTTGTCCCCTCTCGATAGACGTGACTCCGACGATGAGATCGATGACACCGATGAAGAACTATACTATCTTCAGAAGTGCTAGGCAAGCAAAAACCCCTTGTTCATTCCGATACAATCCCACTCTCTCGCTCCTGCTCTCTTTTTCTGCATTAGGACAACAACGATTCAACTGTTACATGTTGCGGTAGTTGAACCCCTTTATCCTCTGCATGACCTGTCATTGCCACAATAAATAGATGAAACCCACTAGCATGAGTAGGAGTTGTTTGAGCCCTGATGTGCCTACTCATTCATGTTTGTTTGTCATGCCTGCTACTGCTTAGAGTTGAGTCAGGTCTGATTCATCGGGGATGAATCGGAGGTGTGTGAACATGTCCTACTGTTGAGAGCTAAGTGTGTGAACACAATTTGGTAAAGGTGGCGGTGAGAGGCCATGTAGTAGTACATGGTGGGTTGTCTCATTGCAGTCGTCCTCAGGAACGGAGTTCTGTGTTTGTGATCCATGACCAGCTACTACCATGCATTGGAATGCTTAAGTGCCCCTCTCGGCTTGTTAATCAACTTGATCTCTGTCCAGGAGTTGCAACTAGTTTCTGGTGTGTGTTGGATGAAGTGACTAGTTGAGGATGAAGTGACGCCGTGTGTTGGAAGTGGTTCTAAGATTGATATGATCATCATCGTACACTCCCTATACTTTCGAGATTATTGTAAAACCTAAATAAATGTTATTTGGTGTTTGCGTTGAGCATAAATATGATTAGATCATGTTTATTGTGATACGATTATTCATCTAAGACGGAGAATAAATTGTTATTCTGTTTACATGAATAAAACCTTCTATGGTCTTACACCCAATGTTGATGGTTTATTGAATATTGATCGTAGTGATACACATATGCATAATAATGATGCCAAAAGATGCAAAGTTGATAATGATAGTGCAACATATTTATGGCACTGCCGTTTGGGTCATATCGGTGTAAAGTGCATGAAGAAACTCCATGCTGATGGACTTTTGGAATCACTTGATTATGAACCATTTGATGCTTGCGAACCGTCCCTTATGGGCAAGATGACTAAAACTCCGTTCTCTAGAACAACGGAACGAGCTAGTGACTTATTGGAAATAATACATAACGATGTATGCGGTCCAATGCGTGTTGATGCTCGTGGCGGGTATTGTTATTTTCTGACCTTCACAAGATGATTTGAGCAGATGCGAGTATATATACGTAATGAAACACAAGTCTGAAACATTTAAAAGTTCAAAGAATTTTAGAGTGAAGTGGGGAATCATTGTAACAAGAAAATAAAGTATCTACGATCTGATCATGGAGGAGAATATTTGAGTTACGAGTTTGGCCTTCATATAAAACAATGTGGAATAGTTTCACAGTTCACACCACCTGGAACACCACAGCGTTATGGTGTGTTCGAACATCGTAACCGCACTTCATTAGATGTTGTGTGATCTATGATGTCTCTTATCGGTTTACCACTATCATTTTGGGGTTATGCATTAGAGACAGCTGCATTCACTTTAAATAGGGCACCATCAAAATCCGTTGAGATGACACCATATGAACTGTGGTTTGCCAAGAAACCAAAGTTGTCGTTTCTTAAAGTTTGGGGCTGCGATGCTTATGTGAAAAAGTTTCAACCTGATAAGCTCGAACCCAAATCGGAGAAGTACGTCTTCATAGAATGCCCAAAGGAAACTGTTGGGTACACCTTCTATCACAGATCCGAAGGCAAGATATTCGTTGCTAAGATGGATCCTTTCTAGAGAAGGAGTTTTCTCTCGAAAGAAGTGAGTGGGAGGAAAGTAGAACTTGATGAGGTAATTGTACCTTCTCCCTTATTGGAAAGTAGTTCATCACAAAAATCAGTTCCAGTGATTCCTACACCAATTTGTGAGGAAGCTAATGATGATGATCATGAAGCATTAGATCAAGTTACTACCAAACCTCATAGGTCATCCAGAGTAAGATCCGCACCACAGTGGTACGGTAATCCTGTTCTAGAAGTCATGTTACTAGACCATGATGAACCTACGAACTATGAGGAAGCGATGATGAGCCCAGATTCCGCGAAATGGCTAAAAGCCATGAAATCTGAGATGAGATCCATGTATGAGAACAAAGTGTGGACTTTGGTGGAGTTACCCAATGATCGGCAAGCCATATTGTATAAATGGATCTTCAAGAGGAAGTTAGATGCTGATAGTAGTGTTACTATCTACAAAGCTCGACTTGTCGCAAGAAGGTTTTTCGACAAGTTCAAGGTGTTGAATACGATGAGATTTTCTCACTCGTATCGATGCTTAAGACTGTCCGAATCATGTTAGCAATTGCCACATTTTTTTGAAAGTTGGCAAATGGATGTCAAAACTACATTCCTTAATGGATTTCTTTAAGAAGAGTTGTATATGATGCAACCAGAAGGTTTTGCCAATCCGAAAGGTGCTAACAAAGTGTGCAAGCACCAGTGATCCATCTATGAACTGGTGCAAGCATCTCGGAGTTGGAATATACGCTTTAATGAGTTGATCAAGGCATATAGTTTTATACAGACTTGCGGTCAAGCCTGTATTTACAGGAAAGTGAGTGGAGCACTATAGCCTTTCTGATAAGTATATGTGAAAGACATATTGTTGATCAGAAATAATGTAGAATTTTCTGGAAAGCATAAAGGTGTGTTTGATAGGAGTTCTTCAAAAGAAAGACCTCGGCAAAGCTACTTACATATTGAGCATCAAGATCTATTGAGATAGATCAAGACGCTTGATAAGATTTTTCAATGAGTAGATACCTTGATAAGATTTTTAAGTAGTTCAAAATGAAATAGTCAAAGAAGGATTCTTGCCTGTGTTACAAGGTGTGAAGTTGAGTAAGACTTAAAACCCGACCATGGCAGAAAATAGAAAGAGAATGAAAAGTCATTCCCTATGCCTCAGTCATAGGTAATATAAAGTATGCTATGTTGTATACCAGACCTATTGTATACCTTGCTCTGAGTTTGGCAAGGAAGTACAATTTTGATCTAGGAGTAGATCACTAGACAGCGGTCAAGAATATCCTTAGTGAGGTCTAAGGAGATGTTTCTCGATTATGGAGGTGATAAAAGTGTTCGTCATAAAGATTTATATCGATGCAAGCTTTTACACTAATCTAGATGACTCTAAGTCTCAATCTAGATGCATATTGAAAGTGGGAGCAATTAGCTAGAGTACCTCCGTGCAGAGCATTGTAGACATAGAATATTTGCAAGATACATACAGCTCTGAATGTGACAGACCCGTTGACTAAACTTATCTCACGAGCAAAACATGATCATACCTTAGTACTCTTTGGGTGTTAATCACATAGGATATGAACTAGATTATTGACTCTAGTAAACCCTTCGAGTGTTGGTAACACGACGATGTGAACTATGGGTGTTAGCCACATACAGATGTGGATATTGGTGTTAGATCACATGGTGATGTGAACTATATTATTGACTCAACTGCAAGTGGGAGACTGAAGGAAATATGCCCTAGAGGAAATAATAAAGTTATTATTTATTTCCTTATATCATGATAAATGTTTATTATTCATGCTAGAATTGTATTAACCAGAAACATGATACATGTGTGAATACATAGACAAACTGAATGTCACTAGTATGCCTCTACTTGACTAGCTCGTTAATCAAAGATGCTTATGTTTACTAGCCATGGACAAATAGTTGTCATTTAATTAACGGGATCACATCATTAGGAGAATGATGTGATTGACTTGACCCATTCTGTTAGCTTAGCACTTGATCGTTTAGTATGTTGCTACTGCTTTCTTCATGACTTATACATGTTCCTATGACTATGAGATTATGCAACTCCCGTTTATCGGAGGAACACTTTGTGCTACCACATGTCACAACGTAACTGGTTGATTATAAAGGTGCTCTATAGGTGTCTCTAAAGGTACTTGTTGGGTTGGCGTATTTTGAGATTAGGATTTGTCACTCCGATTGTCAGAGAGGTATCTCTGGGCCCACTCGGTAATGCACATCAATACAAGCCTTGCAAGCATTGCAACTAATGAGTTAGTTGAGGGATGATGTATTACGGAACGAGTAAAGAGACTTGCCAGTAACGAGATTGAACTAGGTATTGAGATACCGACGATCGAATCTTGGGCAAGTAACATATCAATGACAAAGGGAACTAACGTATGTTGTTATGCGGTTTGACTGATAAAGATCTTCGTAGAATATGTGGGAGCCAATACGAGCATCCAGGTTCCGCTATTGGTTATTGACCGGAGACGTGTCTCAGTCATGTCTACATAGTTCTCGAACCCGTAGGGTCCGCATGCTTAAAGTTCGATGATGGTTATATTATGAGTTTAGGTGTTTTGATGTACCGAAGGTAGTTCGGAGTCCCGTATGATATCAGGGACATGACGAGGAGTCTCGAAATGGTCGAGACATAAAGATCGATATATTGGATGACTATATTCGGACTTCAGAAAGGTTCTGAGTGATTCGGTTATTTGTCGGAGTACCGGAGAGTTACGGGAATTCGCTGGGAAGTATATGGGCCTTATTAGGCCATACGGGAATAGAGGAGAGAGGCCAAAAGGAAGGAGGCATGCACCCCCCCCCCCTCTGGTCCGAATTGGACAAGGGGTGCAGCCCCCTTTTCCTTCTTCCTCTCCCCCTCTTTCCTTCTCTACTACTCCAACAAGGGAAGGAGGAGTCCTACTCCCGGTGGGAGTAGGACTACCCCCTTGGCGCGCCCTCCTCCTATGACGGCCGCCTCCCCCCTTGCTCCTTTATATACGGGGGCAGGGGGCACCCCATAGACACAACAATTGATCCCTTGGATCTCTTAGCCGTGTGCGGTGCCCTCCTCCACCATAGTCCACCTCGATAATATCATAGCGGTGCTTAGGCGAAGCCCTGCGTCGGTAGAACATCATCATCGTCACCATGCCGTCGTGCTAACGGAACTGTCCCTCGACACTCGGCTGGATCAGAGTTCAAGGGACATCATCGAGCTAACCGTGTGCAAGAACTCGGAGGTGTCGTGCTTTCGGTGCTTGATCGGTCGGGCCATGAAGTCGTACGACTACATCAACCGCGTTGTGCTAACGCTTCCGCTTTCGGTCTACGAGGGTATGTGGACAACACTCTCCCCTCTCGTTGCTCATCACCATGATCTTGCGTGTGCGTAGGAATTTTTTTGAAATTACTACGTTCCCCAACAGTGGGATAGCATGGGTGCGGGCAGGGGGAGCAGACTATTTCGAAGAGACATCGAGTGTGTGTGTGTGTGGGAGAGGGGTGTGAGAGCGAGAGAGGGAGAGAGAGCTAGCGACGAAGAGAGAGAGGAAGAGAGGGGTGAGAAAGGGTTGTTTGTGTCCATAAATGTCGTATAGATAGGGAAACAATGTTGATGTTGTTCGAAATTGGCCTATGTACGAAGACGCAAGGGAAGCGAGTCATCGTGTGTGTGACAGGGACTTCATGAGAGATCTAGAATAGATGGTGTAGAGAACAATGTGCGAGATCGAGAACGATGATACATTAGAGAGCTATGGAAAGAGTCACAACATATATGTATACAGGGAAGGAGCTGGGGCGGGTCCACATGTGGGAGAGATAGAAAGAGGAGAGTCGTTCACAAGGAGACAAAGTGTGCTTGTTTGCAGTGGGGGTGGTGTGTGAGGTGAGTGTGCGAGAACTACATAACTAGGGAGGTAGATGTTTGGGGGCGACGTTTTGTGTGTATCAGAAAGATACACTTTACATAGTGCGTGTGCTTGGGAAAGAGAGATGTCGGGAGACGAGTGTGGGGGAAGAGATGTGTGCATGCCCGAGAGACAAAGTGGTAGAGACCTATATTGGGGTCCGGACTTTAGAAGAGAGAGGGGTGTTAATGTGCTCGTGTATTGGTATTTGGGGGAGAGAACGACTTCTGTGTGTGTGTGTGTGGGTGGGGGAGACGAGGGGGGGGGTGGCTTCAGATAAAGAGTGAGGTGTCTATATTTGAGGGACTTTAGCGTAATTGAGATATACATGGTCAATCGTGTGTGCACTCATGGTTGATCAATTTGTTTCACAGTTTGGACTATGAGATAACGATACTTTTGAACATGTGTGATATACCTTGATGTACCAGAATTACAAACCTAAGATTGGAATTTTGGAATTCGACTCCATCATTAGCTTTTGTAATTCATTTAAACGGAGGTACATTTTTTAAGACGGGATTTCATGATTTCAAATTCATATATGAAACCTAGAGACATACACATATGGGCATGTTCAAACTTTATAATCATCCACTTTATTCATACACATACACTATTTTGCTTTTGTCATCATATTTAGGATAAACACATTTGGAATTTCATTTGAATTGGACAGTATGATGGTATTTGCTTGTAGTAGCTCAATGATCCATATTTGAATTGAATGGACAATCTAAATTTCGAGTTGGAGACATTGATTTTCAAAACTTGCACTTTTTTTGCGTGCAAAACAAACAAATTCTCGGCCATGATATCATAGTCGTCCGTACAAGAGCAGAATATAATTTCAGGTGCCAAAAGCTTTCAAACTTCCTGCTCACATCGAAATATCTCGCGCCCGAATGTTTAGCCCTGCAATATTCCTATTTTACCCCTACCACATGAACGGAAAAGGGCTGCTTTGGTAACTCCATTCTTTTCCCCTCTTTGCCCCCAACATTCTTCCCCAGAGCACCTCCCCTTCCCCTCCCCGACCCCCCCCCCAAGCACAGCAAGCCGCGGAATCTAGTCCTCCGTTGTAGTGGTGGACCTCACACCCTGCCGGACCTACCTTCCGCACCTTGGAACCCCCAACTTCCAACTCACCACTTCACCGGAGCCGCTTCAGCGACTGGCTTGTCCAACACTCCAGATCTCCATGACCGCCATCATTGGCCACCGCACCAGATCTGCTTAACCGGCTCCCTCGTCCACCAAAGTGTAGGGGCCCTTTAGTGACTCCCTCGTCCGCCCCTTCACTGGCCCTTCATAGAAGCCCTCGTCCGCCACAACTGATCCGCCTCATCGACAGCACTGCACAATGCACCCGTCGAAGCCTTCGTCCACTGCACCATGCCCGCTCCACGGACGCCATATACAACTCCACCGACCCTACTTTACCGACGCCGCAGCCTCATCGGGTGTCACATTCCTGGTCCTGTTATGCACTAGGCTAGACCTCATGTGAGTATCATGTTTTAATTCAAATGAAATTTGAATTGAGGAATTTTTAAAGCCTCAGAAACCTTCTAAAAATGATCAACATTAAAATCTCCTCAAAGAAGTCCAAGAAAATGTTCCTCTTAGTCTCTGAAAATATTGCAAAGAGGTAAAACTCAAAACAATATTTTTGGTATCTTAGAGTTAATTATTTTGGGCCTTTGAATTAAATAAATAGCTATTTGCATTGGATATATATTTGATATATAAATAATATATGTCCAATAATTACTGGAACATTTTATGTGGTTTGGTATATTTTAGTTCTAGCCACATAATTATTTTCAGGATTTTATAAAATGGTTTAGTATTTTTACTAAACCAAAACAAAACAGAACAAAATAGAAAACATAAATATAAAACAGAAAGCAGAGAGAGAGAAGGAATCTTACCTGGGCTTACCTGGCGGCCCAAGTGGCCGGCCCAGCCCACCACCACAGCCTCCCTGTCGTCTTCCTCCCTGGACAGGAGGACGAGCGCGTGCCCGCCGCGCGCTGGCCACGCGCCTCGCCAGCTCCTGCTTACCGCTCTCCCCCGACGCTCTGGACGCCCTGGACGTCGACACGCGGCCTCCCCGACCGCCCCTCACTCTCTCCCGAGCTCTCCCCCCTCCTCTGTTTCTCTCTCCCTCTCGTGCCGAGCGCAGCCGTCGCCACCGACGCTGTTCGCCGCGGCCACCGGCCACCCCTCGCCTCGCCGATGCCTCCAGAAGAACCGCCGCGCCTTCTTCTTCGTCTCCACCAACCCATGTGACGCCGGAAGCCTCGGAGCGCCGTCCCCGACGTCTTCTTCCTCCTCGGGCCACCGAGATCGCCGGCGACCTCCCGTCGTCACCAGCCCCTCCCCGAGCCCGCCGTTCGCCTCGTCGCCACCGCAGTGAGCTCCTGCCCCTGTTCCCCTTCTCCGCTCCCTCTCTCGCACGCCGTAGCTGCTGCACCGAGCTCACCCGCACCCGCCGCCGCCTGTGCTCACCGCCGGTGTGACTCCGGCCACGCAACGGCTAAGTCGACCCGTCCATCTTGTTCACCGCATCACGTAGGCCACCATTAGTGCCTCAGCTCGCTTGCTCGCACACGCAACGCTGCCCGCACCCACGCCCGAACTCCGGCGGCCGCAACCGAGCTCGCCGCCGTCGATGTAGGTCGCCCCCGGCATAACTGACTGCACCACTCGACGCGCTGGATCACCAGCTGCCCGTAGGTGGTCTCCTCCGTCCGTTTGGACGCCGGAGCGCGAAACCCGCAGCTCCTCCGCCACGTTTGACCCCGCCGGCGGCTAAACGCCGGTGGGTTTGACCACTTGACCCCGACGGGACCCTCCCCTGTGTCCATGACAGGTGGGGCCGGCCTGTTAAATAGGTTAGGATTAGTGTTAACTAAAATTAGTTAGACTAACAAACGCTGACAGTGGGCCCCGTAGCGGGTCAAAGCCCGAGTCAACGCGGGATTAGCCCCTGTGTCACTGACCAGTGGGCCCCACTGGTCAGGTTTGACCCTGACCGGCCCTGTTGACCGCTGACGTCATGATGATGTCAGGCTGACGCAATAAGTATTTTCTGGATTTAAAAATAATCAGGAAATTCCAGAAAATAGCTAAAACTTCAATAAATCATAGAAAATTAACCGTAACTCCAAATTAAATAAATTATATATAAGAAATTATCAGAAAAATTCAAGGAATCCATCTGTACCATTTTCATGCATGTTAGAACAACTTATCACTACTGTTTAGGACAAATGAATTAAATGGCATTTGAATAATCACATATGGAGTTTGAATTTGAATCTTGTGTTCAAACCAACTTCATTTAATCTGTTGCTAGTTGCATTAGCTCAAAACACATTCATATTGCCATGTCATAGCATGCATCATATTGTGCATTGCATTGATCGTGTCTTTTCTGTATTTGCCGGTAATTGTCCCCTCTCGATAGACGTGACACCGATGATGCGATCGTTGACACTGACGAAGACTCAATGTTATCTTCAGAAGTGCCAGGCAAGCAAAACCCCCTTGTTCATTCCAATACAATCCTACTCTCTCGCTCCTGCTCTCTTTTACTGCATTAGGACAACACCGATTCAACTGTTACATGCTGCGGTAGTTGAACCCCTTTATCCTTTGCATGACCTGTCATTGCCATAGTAAATAGATGAAACCCACTAGCATGAGTAGGATTTGTTTGAGCCCTGTTGTGCCTACTCATTCATCCTTGTTTGTCATGCCTGCTACTGCTTAGAGTTGAGTCAGGTCTGATTCATCGGGGATGAATCAGAGGCGTGTAAACATGTCCTACTGTGTGTGAGCTAAGTGTGTGAACACGATTTGGTAAAGGTAGCGGTGAGAGGCCATGTAGGAGTACATGGTGGGTTGTCTCATTGCGGCCGTCCTCAGGAACTGAGTTCTGTGTTTGTGATCCATGATTCAGCTACTACCATGCATTGGGCCCTGAAATATGACCCCGCTCGACTTCTTATTCACCCTAGTCCTCTGTCCAGGAGTTGCAAGTAGTTTCTGGTGTTTGTAGCTTACTAGAGGCCGTGGACAGCGCTGACCGTAGGGGTGGGCTGTGATGCGGTAGGTACGTGGCACGGTGTACCGGATGCCCGTTTGGTATCTCGGGAACCCTGTTCACATCGTTTGGGGCTGTGAGCGAAACTCCGGCCGGATCTCCTCATGGATGGAACCCGAATAGGCGATAAACCTGGACTAGAGACTTGAGTGTTTAGGTAGGTCGTGGTCTACACCCACGTCGGCTTTCGCTTGAAGTCTGCCGAGCACATGTCGTGTGCAGACGCTAAGTGGTGGAAACATGTATGAAGAAGTACACCCCTGCAGGGTTAACATCATCTATTCGAATAGCCGTGTCCGCGGTAAAGGACTTCTGGGTTGCTTATATCAGTTCATAGACAAGTGAAAGTGGATACTCTAAAATACGCAAGATAAGCGTGAGTGCTATGGATGGCGTTCTCGTAGGGAGACGGGAGCGGATCCATAGTGGTGTATTGATATGGTGAATATGTGGACTCGTGTGCGCCACTTCAAAGAGTTACTTGCAGTCGTAGTTCAGGATAGCCACCGAGTCAAAGCTGGCTTGCTGCAGTTAAACCCCACCATCCCCTTGTTGAAAATGATGCATATGTAGTTAGTTCTGATGTAAGTCTTGCTGGGTACATTTGTACTCACGTTTGCCTATTTTATGTTTTTGCAGAGAGACTTCAGTCTCACTAGTAGTTCCACGTGGACTTCGACGTTTAGCTTGTTACCTCAGCTACGATCTTGTGCCCTCGGCAGGATCTGGTAGATAGTCAGGCTTCTCAGCCTTTTTCATTTATAGATGTCTGTACTCAGACATGATAGCTTCCGCTTGTGCTTTGACTTGTATGCTCTGATTGTTGGGTCATGAGACCCATGTTTGTAATATCTCGCTCCTCGGAGCCTATTGATAAATTACTTGAGTCGTAGAGTCATGTTGTGATGCCATGTTGTATTTGCACATATCGAGCATATTGTGTGTATGTTATTGAAATGCTTGGTATGTGTGGGATCTGACCATCTAGTTGTTTATCTTTAGTAGCCTCTCTTACGGGGAAATGTCTCCTAGTGTTTCCACCGATCCATGGTAGCTTGCTACTGCTCCGGAACACTTAGGCTGGCCGGCATGTGTCCTTCTTCGTTCCTGTGTCTGTCCCTTCGGGGAAATGTCACGCGATGAATACCGGAGTCCTGTTAGCCCGCTACAGCCCGGTTCACCGGAGTCCTGCTAGCCCAGTGCTACAGCCTGGATTCACTCGCTGATGACCGACACGTTCGATGCTGGGTCATGGATGCCTGTCCCTGTAAGTCTGTGCCACTTTGGGTTTACGACTAGTCATGTCAGCCCGGGCTCCTTATCATATGGATGCTAGCGACACTGTCATATACGTGTGCCAAAAGGCGCAAACGGTCCCGGGCTAAGGTAAGGCGACACCCGTGGGAATACCGTGCGTGAGGCCGCAAAGTGATATGAGGTGTTACATGCTAGATCGATGTGGCATTGAGTCGGGGTCCTGACAGCGTTGGTATCAGAGCTTGACTGCCTGTAGGATTACCAAGCCAAACTGGTCGAAGTTGAGTCTAGAAATTCTTTAGTTATATAAGGGAATTGATTGTGGGATGGAACGTAAGGCTCTTTTTACTCCTTATACCTCATGGCCTTCTGATCTGAGTCATCATCTTCTCTTCTACGGGGATTAAGAACTAGGCTTTCCCTTCTTTCTATCAGGATCACGTGTTACTAATCCGTAGACTTATAAGATTGTTGGATTTAAGCTTGAGTTCAGTTTCTACTACTTCCGTATGTTAATTGTTGACCTCGAAACCTTGATATCATGCTTCTGAGTGGTTATGCCACCATTTTGTGAATGTCTCAAATCTTTTCTGAGCATTTACAGCCGTTATGCTGTCCGAGTCATTCCAGGTTTCTAAATAGTCTGATGCATTTGCAAAATCCTTTTCCTCTGGTTTCGATGTTCCTTTATGCCAGCTCAATCACACTAATTGTTGAGTTGAGGTATTCTATTGCCTTGACATTATGTTGGAGTTACTATTATGACCCTAGGTGTCTCAGGGGATCATCTAGTAGTCTAGCCATGATTTATGTTCCAGTGTGATGACTCTGGCCGTCATTATCGAAAGCATCCCGTGATGCCATTTAGTAGTAGGTATTCTATCCCTGGGTTTTGAACCCGAGATTCACCCTACTTGCTTCATGTTGATAGTTTTGCTCGTTCCTTTAGGTTATTAGTAACCTTTGCATTAGTCCTCGATGTTCGTGGTATTCCTTTCTTCCAAATACTATGAACCGCTTATGGCAGATGTTCCTCGCTGATCGAAAGATCACAATCAGAGTGCTCTCGATGGGTTCTCGATTCTACATTGTGACTCTGCCAGTTCTACCTTTCTGCATGGGTTATCCGGAAGAAATATGTGGAATTCGTTCGACATGCTAAACCATGCATCCACAACTCAGAAAATCGCATTTTTCTTTGAGTTGCTCTCTTTAGTTGCATTCTGACCCTCGTCTATCAATTGATACCAAGGGTATGCATGCATTCGTTTATCGATGCCTATTACCCTTGTGGTACGTCAAGCCATTCTGTCCTGAATGACTTGGAGAAACAAACTCCAGTACCTCATCCATATCTAGGATTGGGTCAGAGAAGTTGTGCTCCGCAGATCAAATTGCTAATCCAGCTTTCGTTCTGTTCTACCTTGGAGTAGTACCTTATTCTATATCGAGATTGTTATAGGAATTGCACACCATCCTATGAACTCTTGGTACAGTGATACTTCTCACCATCATTAGTCATTCCTCGGCCCTCGTGTTGATGCAACCGGAATACCGACAAATGAATTGTGATGTGTGAAATCAATACTCCTAGCAACCTCGTTGCTTGGTAGTTAAAGGATAATAATTTTATTCTTAGTATGTTGGTTATTGAATCACCATTCTAAGATTGATCGTGCTACCTAGTCCTTATTTCCTGGTGCACTCTTTGATTGATGAGTTAGGATTTGTCAAGTCCTCGCTCACTTGATCATATCATCTTGCCCTGAAAAGCAAGATTGTTCTCGAGCTTAGTAACATATCGGTGGTTCGTGATTTTCCGAAGATCTTCTCGGAAGTATTACCAGGTTGTCACCTGACCGCTGTGTTGAGCTCGTGATCAAGTTGGTTTCTTGTGAACCACCCTTCTCCAAGAATCTGTGTTGGATATCCCTGAGCTAGTTGGTTAAGTTAGACAACGACTTGGAGAGTTGGAAGATAAAAGCTTGCCTGACTTAGTTCGTTCCAAAGGGATATTCTTGTGTAGTGTGTGTTGAAGAAAGATGATATCTTCATCGATTGGTCCCTGTGATCAGTTGCTGGATCTATTGTCTTATCAATCCTTCGATTTGAGTGTGGGCTATCGTCAAATCAAATCAGAACCAACGATATTCGTAATGTTGTCTTACTCGTGGTTGATCCCTCGAGCATACACCATTATATCTTTGGTCTGACCAATGCTATCACCGTGTTCACTTAACTATGGAATTCCTTTTAAAAGGAAACCTAGATGAATTGTTGTTGAGCCCATTGACAACATCCTTATCTCCTCCATAATTTTGTTGAACATTAAGCTAGTGTTGGAAACTTTTGAAAGCATTTGTTCATGCTAGCTCATGAAGCATATGTTTGGATGAAGGTAGTGACTTCCTTTAATTCATGTGCATCTGATGCAAGTTGCCGCCGTGGATTCGAGAAAGTCAATGTTGTTTTCTTGGAATCATTCCAAATCAGTCATGCACACGTGCGAAGAATTCTGTGGTTTGAAGACTTGCAACCTTCAATCTATATGTGTCCCTAGCACACCAAGCCACTGATTGAATTGTTCAAGGAGAAGAAGTTCCTTCTTAAGAGTATACCTTATGCAAGGACTTCGATATCCTCGATGA
The DNA here is from genome assembly GCA_900231445.1 of Triticum turgidum subsp. durum. Taxonomy (NCBI): domain Eukaryota; kingdom Viridiplantae; phylum Streptophyta; class Magnoliopsida; order Poales; family Poaceae; genus Triticum; species Triticum turgidum. The sequence continues at coordinate 680,665,927 of LT934122.1, read as the reverse complement.
TGGTTCCCCTCCTGAATTCGGTAGTGTTTTATTATAAGACTACTTTGTGGTCATGCTTGTCTTGGACAACATGTTCACATGTTTGTAGCAGAACCAGCTCATGTTTTGGAGCTTGCTATCGTAGTTCATCTCCCGAGAATCTCGCAACGTCATCTCGTCGATTCATGTTGCAAACTTCCGTTTTTCTTCCTGGACTCGATGAGTCTGGAATATCCTGACACCAACCAGATCTGAATCTCAGGCAGATATGATCGTTGGAATATTTCCCAAGAATTATAATATTGGTCCCTCGAAAACCGGTAAAGTGGATGTCGTGGCCAACACATCCAGCCGGAAGACCTGTTATTATAATACCTTGATTGAGGAAGTTGGCCACCTCCCCATAGGGATTTCGTAGGATTTAGTCCCTAGTTGCCCTATGGATTTTGAGATCCCGAAGTCCGACCTTTTTACTTGATGTTCTAGATATCAAACCATATCTATGAATGGTTACGCTAGCACATCAAGGAGAACATTAGAAGCGGAGTGCTAAATGTCTCTCGGTCGATCGTCCAGATTTTGTTCCTTGGCTCGCTAAGGTGAAATCTGAGAGAGTGTTATCCTCCTTTGCATCTGCATCGTCCATCGCTATTCATCATGGTAGTATGTTGTGTTGTCAGCATCCTTGACACGGATGTTGGTAAAACCTTGATGATTATGGAAATGCTCAAGTTCTTGAGAGCACGCACAAGAGCTACGTGTTATCATCGGCTCTAACTAGGATTCCTTCCGTTTCCCCGGCAATGCTATGACCTTTCAAACAGTGAATTCACTCTCTATTGTTGGGTTCTTCCCCAGTTACCAGAATCATTCCGAGCATTTGCATTTTGTTCCTAGCTTGCACCGCCAATGTGCCATTCTACCATGGGTCTCTTCCACCTCCGGTGATAAGCAAATTCATCCATTACGTTGTCTTCAACAAGGTAATTCACATCATCCAATTCCGAGTATGCCATTCTACCGACCCCCTCCAAATGATCGCTTGTGATTACCTTAGGCTGGTATAAAGAGTTCCAATGATCTCTGAATCAAAAGTAATTCTGTTTGCCACTTAAGATAATAATCTACGAATCACCCTCCTTCAGGATGTTTCGTCGTGGTATCATGGCAACTCAACTCCTCGCTACGTTGACAATCGTTTACCACCTTCTTAGGTGTGGAATTGTTGTCTACCTAGTGAGCCTTCGTCATCCGTTTCTTTCCCCCCCCCCTCTTGATGTGTATCTCGTGTCTCAACCGAGAGATGGTTCTATGTCTCATTCCGTGAGTTAATCCTGAGTTGTTCGACCTTCGAGAAGATCGATTCTTCCGGAGTTGTCCTTTTCCTCTTGCTGTCATGCTAGCTGGAGCTCTCAGAGCAAGACGACGGGACAAAGATGGTGATCGAATCAACGTTCTTATGAAGTGCACCCTGGATCGTGACGATTATACTAGTCCGCGTTACCCTTCACCTTACCCTACGCTTGAATCTCGAGACGAGATTCTTGTTTAGTGGGGGTGAGTTGTCACATCCCTGGTCCTGTTATGCACTAGGCTAGACCTCATGTGAGTATCATGTTTTAATTCAAATGAAATTTGAATTGAGGAATTTTTAAAGCCTCAGAAACCTTCTAAAAATGATCAACATTAAAATCTCCTCAAAGAAGTCCAAGAAAATGTTCCTCTTAGTCTCTGAAAATATTGCAAAGAGGTAAAACTCAAAACAATATTTTTGGTATCTCAGAGTTAATTATTTTGGGCCTTTGAATTAAATAAATAGCTATTTGCATTGGATATATATTTGATATATAAATAATATATGTCCAATAATTACTGGAACATTTTATGTGGTTTGGTATATTTTAGTTCTAGCCACATAATTATTTTCAGGATTTTATAAAATGGTTTAGTATTTTTACTAAACCAAAACAAAACAGAACAAAATAGAAAACATAAATATAAAACAGAAAGCAGAGAGAGAGAAGGAATCTTACCTGGGCTTACCTGGCGGCCCAAGTGGCCGGCCCAGCCCACCACCACAGCCTCCCTGTCGTATTCCTCCCTGGACAGGAGGACGAGCGCGTGCCCGCCGCACGCTGGCCACGCGCCTCGCCAGCTCCTGCTTACCGCTCTCCCCCGACGCTCTGGACGCCCTGGACGTCGACACGCGGCCTCCCCGACCGCCCCTCACTCTCTCCCGAGCTCTCTCCCCTCCTCTGTTTCTCTCTCCCTCTCGTGCCGAGCGCAGCTGTCGCCACCGACGCTGTTCGCCGCGGCCACCGGCCACCCCTCGCCTCGCCAATGCCTCCAGAAGAACCGCCGCGCCTTCTTCTTCGTCTCCACCAACCCATGTGACGCCGGAAGCCTCGGAGCGCCGTCCCCGACGTCTTCTTCCTCCTCGGGCCACCGAGATCGCCAGCGACCTCCCGTCGTCACCAGCCCCTCCCCGAGCCCGCCGTTCGCCTCGTCGCCACCGCAGTGAGCTCCTGCCCCTGTTCCCCTTCTCCGCTCCCTCTCTCGCACGCCGTAGCTGCTGCACCGAGCTCACCCGCACCCGCCGCCGCCTGTGCTCACCGCCGGCGTGACTCCGGCCACGCAACGGCTCAGTCGACCCGTCCATCTTGTTCACCGCATCACGTAGGCCACCATTAGTGCCTCAGCTCGCTTGCTCGCACACCGCAACGCTGCCCGCACCCACGCCCGAACTCCGGCGGCCGCAACCGAGCTCGCCGCCGTCGATGTAGGTCGCCCCCGGCATAACTGACTGCACCACTCGACGCGCTGGATCACCAGCTGCCCGTAGGTGGTCTCCTCCGTCCGTTTGGACGCCGGAGCGCGAAACCCGCAGCTCCTCCGCCACGTTTGACCACGCCGGCGGCTAAACGCCGGTGGGTTTGACCACTTGACCCCGACGGGACCCTCCCCTGTGTCCATGACAGGTGGGGCCGGCCTGTTAAATAGGTTAGGATTAGTGTTAACTAAAATTAGTTAGACTAACAGACGCTGACAGTGGGCCCCGTAGCGGGTCAAAGCCCGAGTCAACGTGGGATTAGCCCCTGTGTCACTGACCAGTGGGCCCCACTGGTCAGGTTTGACCCTGACCGGCCCTGTTGACCGCTGACGTCATGATGATGTCAGGCTGACGCAATAAGTATTTTCTGGATTTAAAAATAATCAGGAAATTCCAGAAAATAGCTAAAACTTCAATAAATCATAGAAAATTAACCGTAACTCCAAATTAAATAAATTATATATGAGAAATTATCAGAAAAATTCAAGGAATCCATCTGTACCATTTTCATGCATGTTAGAACAACTTATCACTACTGTTTAGGACAAATGAATTAAATGGCATTTGAATAATCACATATGGAGTTTGAATTTGAATCTTGTATTCAAACCAACTTCATTTAATCTGTTGCTAGTTGCATTAGCTCAAAACACATTCATATTGCCATGTCATAGCATGCATCATATTGTGCATTGCATTGATCGTGTCTTTTCTGTATTTGCCGGTAATTGTCCCCTCTCGATAGACGTGACACCGATGATGCGATCGTTGACACTGACGAAGACTCAATGTTATCTTCAGAAGTGCCAGGCAAGCAAAAACCCCTTGTTCATTCCGATACAATCCTACTCTCTCGCTCCTGCTCTCTTTTACTGCATTAGGACAACACCGATTCAACTGTTACATGCTGCGGTAGTTGAACCCCTTTATCCTTTGCATGACCTGTCATTGCCACAGTAAATAGATGAAACCCACTAGCATGAGTAGGAGTTGTTTGAGCCCTGTTGTGCCTACTCATTCATGCTTGTTTGTCATGCCTGCTACTGCTTAGAGTTGAGTCAGGTCTGATTCATCGGGGATGAATCAGAGGCGTGTGAACATGTCCTACTGTGTGTGAGCTAAGTGTGTGAACACGATTTGGTAAAGGTAGCGGTGAGAGGCCATGTAGGAGTACATGGTGGGTTGTCTCATTGCGGCCGTCCTCAGGAACTGAGTTCTGTGTTTGTGATCCATGATTCAGCTACTACCATGCATTGGGCCCTGAAATATGACCCCGCTCGACTTCTTATTCACCCTAGTCCTCTGTCCAGGAGTTGCAAGTAGTTTCTAGTGTTTGTAGCTTACTGGAGGCCGTGGACAGCGCTGACCGTAGGGGTGGGCTGTGATGCGGTAGGTACGTGGCACGGTGTACCGGATGCCCGTTTGGTATCTCGGGAACCCTGTTCACATCGTTTGGGGCTGTGAGCGAAACTCCGGCCGGATCTCCTCATGGATGGAACCCGAATAGGCGATAAACCTGGACTAGAGACTTGAGTGTTTAGGTAGGTCGTGGTCTACACCCACGTCGGCTTTCGCTTGAAGTCTGCCGAGCACATGTCGTGTGCAGACGCTAAGTGGTGGAAACATGTATGAAGGAGTACACCCCTGCAGGGTTAACATCATCTATTCGAATAGCCGTGTCCGCGGAAAAGGACTTCTGGGTTGCTTATATCAGTTCATAGACAAGTGAAAGTGGATACTCTAAAATACGCAAGATAAGCGTGAGTGCTATGGATGGCGTTCTCGTAGGGAGACGGGAGCGGATCCATAGTGGTGTATTGATATGGTGAATATGTGGACTCGTGTGCGCCACTTCAAAGAGTTACTTGCAGTCGTAGTTCAGGATAGCCACCGAGTCAAAGCTGGCTTGCTGCAGTTAAACCCCACCATCCCCTTGTTGAAAATGATGCATATGTAGTTAGTTCTGATGTAAGTCTTGCTGGGTACATTTGTACTCACGTTTGCCTATTTTATGTTTTTGCAGAGAGACTTCAGTCTCACTAGTAGTTCCACGTGGACTTCGACGTTTAGCTTGTTACCTCAGCTACGATCTTGTGCCCTCGGCAGGATCTGGTAGATAGTCAGGCTTCTCAGCCTTTTTCATTTATAGATGTCTGTACTCAGACATGATAGCTTCCGCTTGTGCTTTGACTTGTATGCTCTGATTGTTGGGTCATGAGACCCATGTTTGTAATATCTCGCTCCTCGGAGCCTATTGATAAATTACTTGAGTCGTAGAGTCATGTTGTGATGCCATGTTGTATTTGCACATATCGAGCATATTGTGTGTATGTTATTGAAATGCTTGGTATGTGTGGGATCTGACCATCTAGTTGTTTATCTTTAGTAGCCTCTCTTACGGGGAAATGTCTCCTAGTGTTTCCACCGAGCCATGGTAGCTTGCTACTGCTCCGGAACACTTAGGCTGGCCGGCATGTGTCCTTCTTCGTTCCTGTGTCTGTCCCTTCGGGGAAATGTCACGCAATGAATACCGGAGTCCTGTTAGCCCGCTACAGCCCGGTTCACCGGAGTCCTGCTAGCCCAGTGCTACAGCCTGGATTCACTCGCTGATGACCGACACGTTCGATGCTGGGTCATGGATGCCTGTCCCTGTAAGTCTGTGCCACTTTGGGTTTACGACTAGCCATGTCAGCCCGGGCTCCTTATCATATGGATGCTAGCGACACTGTCATATACGTGTGCCAAAAGGCGCAAACGGTCCCGGGCAAAGGTAAGGCGACACCCGTGGGAATACCGTGCGTGAGGCCGCAAAGTGATATGAGGCGTTACATGCTAGATCGATGTGGCATTGAGTCGGGGTCCTGACATTAGGACAACAACGACATATTTGTTACTTGCTGCGGTAGCTGAACCCCTTTATCCTCTGCATGACCTGTCATTCCACAGTAATTAGATGAAACCCACTAGCATGAGTAGGAGTTGTGTGAGCCCTGATGTGCCTACTCATTCATGCTTGTTTGTCATGCCTGCTACTGCTTAGAGTTGAGTCAGGTCTGATTCATCGGAGATGAATCAGAGGCGTGTGAACATGTCCTACTGTGCGAGAGCTAAGTGTGTGAACACGATTTGGTAAAGGTAGCGGTGAGAGGCCATGTAGGAGTACATGGTGGGTTGTCTCATTGCAGCCGTCCTCAGGAACTGAGTTCTGTGTTTGTGATCCATGATTCAGCTACTACCACGCATTGGGCCCGAAACCAATGGACCCTCTCGGCTTCTTGATCACCCTTGTCCTCTGTCCAGGAGTTGCAAGTAGTTTCTGGTGTTTGTAGTATGCTGGAGGCCGTGGGCAGCGCTGACCGTAGGGGTGGGCTGTGATGCGGTAGGCACGTGGCCGGGTAAACCGGGCACCCGTTTGGTGTCACGGGACCCTGTACACATCGTTTGGGGCTGTGAGCGAAACTCCGGCCGGATCTCCTCATGGATGGAACCCGAATAGGCGATAAACCTGGACTAGAGACTTGAGTGTTTAGGCAGGCCGTGGCCGACACCCACGTTGGGCTTCCGCTTGAAGGTTGCCGAGTACATGTCGTGTAAACGGCGGTAAGTGGTGAGAGCGTGTGTGAAGAAGTACACCCCTGTAGGGTTAACCTAATCTATTCGAATAGCCGTGTCCACGGAAAAGGACCTCTGGGTTGCTTATATCAGTTCATAGACAAGTGAAAGTGGATACTCTAAAATACGCAAGATAAGCGTGAGTGCTATGGATGGCGTTCTCGTAGGGAGACGGGAGCGGATCCATAGTGGTGTATTGATATGGTGAATATGTGGACTCGTGTGCGCCACCTCAAAAGTTACATTGCAGTCGTAGTTCAGGATAGCCACCGAGTCAAAGCTGGCTTGCTGCAGTTAAACCCCACCATCCCTTTGTTGATAATGATGCATATGTAGATAGTTCTGATGTAAGTCTTGCTGGGTACATTTGTACTCACGTTTGCCTATTTTATGTTTTTGCAGAGAGACTTCAGTCTCACTAGTATTTCCGCGTGGTCTTCGACGTTTAGCTTGTTACCTCAGCTACGATCTTGTGCCTCGGCAGGATTTGGTAGATAGTCAGGCTTCTCAGCCTTTTTCATTTATAGATGTCTGTACTCAGACATGATAGCTTCCGCTTGTGCTTGATTTGTATGCTCTGAATGTTGGGTCATGAGACCCATGTTTGTAATATCTCGCTCCTCGGAGCCATTTGAATAGATTACTTGAGTCATAGAGTCATGTTGTGATGCCATGTTGTATTTGCACATATCGAGCATAATGTGTGTATGTTATTGAAATGCTTGGTATGTGTGGGATCTGACCATCTAGTTGTTTATCTTTAGTAGCCTCTCTTACGGGGAAATGTCTCCTAGTGTTTCCACCGAGCCATGGTAGCTTGCTACTGCTCCGGAACACTTAGGCTGGCCGGCATGTGTCCTTCTTCGTTCCTGTGTCTGTCCCTTCGGGGAAATGTCACGCGATGAATACCGGAGTCCTGTTAGCCCGCTACAGCTCGGTTCACCGGAGTCCTGCTAGCCCAGTGCTACAGCCTGGATTCACTCGCTGATGACCGACACGTTCGATGCTGGGTCATGGATGCCTGTCCCTGTAAGTCTGTGCCACTTTGGGTTTACGACTAGTCATGTCAGCCCGGGCTCCTTATCATATGGATGCTAGCGACACTGTCATATACGTGTGCCAAAAGGCGCAAACGGTCCCGGGCTAAGGTAAGGCGACACCCGTGGGAATACCGTGCATGAGGCCGCAAAGTGATCTGAGGTGTTACATGCTAGATCGATGTGGCATTGAGTCGGGGTCCTGACATCGGGTTATTTCGATTTGTACTCCTTCGAATTTTCTCTTTATCGTGCAAGTGTTCACTTACCACAGATGAGCTTTCTTATATGTCGATAGGTGCCGCAAGCGTAGCACTAGAGCCGCTTTAGCGACAGCGATAGCCGGACCAAACTCAACCACAACACGAGCACCATCGACGATCCTTAGCTATCAAGTATGACAATGATACCCATACGTCGCCGAGAATCGGGTACTATTATCCAACGGCCGGCGCCTACGTTCACTTTCTTAACATAAGCACCGCACCTTTGAATTTCTTCAGGGCATCATTTAGTTTTTCATGAGACGCGTTATTCTGTTTGCACCTGTAGGGCCATACTTCTGGCAGTGAACACGTTACATGTGCTAAATTACATACCAGTGCACATATAGTTAATATGCTTTAGTTTTGTCTTAAGTATTACTATACTTCCTAGATATCACTGCCTACTATTTTACTTCTTGAATGCTATATTTATGATAATAGTGTTGCTCTGATGCCACCTGTTGGTTCCATCAGACTCCTTAATGTTCTCTATGCTTAATTACACATAAGCAAACTAGCATGTGGTTCCGCTGCTTTTTATTCGTTTTACCCTACATTTTCTGATGCTAGCTATTACATCACTGCTTCGAGCCTCTGTTCATTACTTGTTTGTGTGTTGTTGATCTTCCCAAGTTGCATGACTAATTTGATGCTTCTATTAATTATGGAGCTTCCAACCCCATCAAGCAAAATATTGGGGCTGGATAAACAGGACCCCGTGGTGTTGCCTCCGGATGAACAGAACCCCGATCGATCGAGCCTGTTGGGGCTGGATGAATAGGCCCCCGTGGAGGGCTAGATGAACAGGATGATCCCGTGGAGGGCTGGATGAACCGGATGACCCCATGGAGGGCTGGATGAATAGTAGACGATAGAGGGGTGGATGACCAGTAGCCCGTGGAGGGGTGGTTGAACAGGAGCCTGTGGAGAGGGGTGGTTGAACAGTAGCCAGTGGAGTAGCGCGTGGTGGAGGCTGGATGAACAGGAGCCCGAGGATGAAAAGTCGTAGGTGGAGGAGGTCGACGGTGGATGAACAGTAGCCCGTGGAGGCTGGAGGAGGTCAACAGTGCAGATGAACAGTACCCCATGGAGTCCCGTTTTGTAGTACACCACACCCCTCCCGATGAACAGGACCCCCGTTTCGACCGTAGCGCTCGAACCGTTTCCTCTATTTTGTAGTACGCCACACCCCTCCCGATCAACAGGACCCTGTTTCGACCGTAGGAGGTCCAACACAAGTCCGTTTCCTCCGTTTTGCAGTACGCCAGACCCCTCCCGATGAACATGATCCTGTTCCGAACATGGTCAGTCGAACACAAGGCCGATTCCTCCGTTCTACAGTATGCCAGGCCTCGTTTCCATCGGCTATTCCATCCAAGCCCTCTCGATGAACACGACGGCGCATTCTGTTCCGACCCAGCCGGTTGGCTCCCCATGAACACGATGATGATGCTGTTTCTCCGTTCCGACCAAGCCATGTACACGAGCCATGGCCGTATGTATGCGTGAGTAGGCATTCGAGACACCGCCCGTATGTACGTACATGGCCGTATTTTCTTTCTTGCACACTGGCCACTTTACGTACGTGTACATGCTACGTGCGCGCCTCTACTACGACACGTGCACGCCTCTACATCGACCAGTATGTACGTACACGTTCGCAACCAGAATGACAACACTACGTACGCTTCGACCAGGTGGGTCCCGACTGTCAGGCACTTCCTTGCATGCGAAGATGTAGCTGGTGGGTCCCAGCAGTCAGGGGGGCGAATAGTTTTTTTTTGCCCGGACGCACTTCCTTGCGTGCGAAGATGAAGCTGGTGGGTCCCAGCAGTCAGGGGGGAAACATTTTTTTCGCAAAATACAGTGGCCCGTCCAGTGGGTCCCCACTGTCAGTTGGAGGAATAATTTTTTTGTGCGTAATAAGGAGCCAATTCCTTGCGGCTGCCTTGGACCCAGCTGTCAGCCTATCAACATACATTACTCTTCCGATGGAAGTCGTTCCTTGACCACGTTGACCATGCCGCGCCGAGAGCACTAGGGCAGTGGACTATGGCGAGGCCTAGGAAGGGGACAACACGGATCTGGGGAAGACGCGACAGTGGATGCCCACGCGGAGAGGAGTATGCGGGTTCACTGGTTTAGCTGCGGTGTGAGGGTGCCATCACCACAGAATAAACGGGGGTGTGGGTGAGTGGAGGGATGGCCTGGCCAGCGGTGGGAGTAGTAGGGGGTGGTGAGGCCTCCGCGGCAGCACAACCGGCCACAGGAGGCGGGAGCAGGCGGCACGACCGGTGCTGCTTTGGGCGGCTGGAGCACAAAGACCAGAGGTTGAAGAAGCACGACGGCCGTTGGATGGACTAAGTTGACAAAGCCCTTGGTACGCGTCAACTTAGTAGGCCCACAGGCCAGCTTCCAAAATGGTGCGCCCCAAATATCAGGGGGTGGAATCATTTTTCGGGCGGGTGAAGCTAGAATATCCGACATTGAAGAAGAAGCACAGCATCCGTTGGATGGACATCCAATGGCCACTGGTGCTAGAACAGTGTGTTGACTATAAGTTGACAAAGCCTTGCATAAGCGTCAACTCTCTTTTTTAGGGGACGCGTCAACTTAGTAAGGCCACAAGTGTGTGGCAGAGAACTTATAGCCCATTTGAGATTTGTAAGAATGTGCAGCCCATTTTTGAATTCTAATGGAATTTACAGCAACCCATTTACATTTTGTTAAAAGTACATCCCATTACAACCAGCCGTTCAAAACAAAATTCAATAAAATTTCCCACATTTTGATGGGATCCGAAATATTTTTATCCTGAAATTTTTAGTCATATTAAATAAAATTGAAATATAAACTTATATTATGTAAAAATCCAACGAAACATTGCATGTGCAACAATTAATGTAATTAAAATTTTCAATATCCAAAAATAATATTTTATAAAGCAATTACGTGTTTGGTGCATTTTTTTATAGTTACTGCACAATTTTTATAATTACATCCCATTTATTATTTCTTAAAGCCCATTTCCTTGTTAAGCCTAATGCATCCCTCCTAGGAAAGATTTGCAGCCCAGCGGGGCGGAGAATAACAACTTGACCTTGCCTCGGTATTCCTAAAAAAAGTATAGTTGTGCTAGCCATTTTCAGCTTGAAGAGATTAATATCTGGGTTGGATATCTGGCCTGGGCTAGACGGGCCACAACCCGCCCAGTTAATATCTGGGCTAAACATCGCTCAAGAAAAACTCCGCAGTGCTCACACCTCAAAAACACAAATACTGCTCGAGCTGCTTGGTCCCAGCTTTCGGCCGCTCCTTGTGCAATTTTCTCATTTATTGACTACATAGGTTGACAATGGTGTCGGCCGAAATTATAAACATTTTTTTAGGAACTCATTGATTTGCCAAAAAAATCGTTTTGTTTTTGTAAGCAAATAAGGCGTGGGACAATTGAGTTGGTTTAAGGGAAAACCAGTGGTAAAAAAAATAGTGCTGGGAGGGAAAACAACAACAAAAATAAGGATGTAAATATGAAAAGGGAATTTTATGTATTTTCAATATAATGATACGTGTATATGAACTAGTAAAACTATAGGTAGAGATTATAATACAGATGTAGGACATGCGTTCCAAGAGGAAAATAGAACTGGGCTGTGTGTTTGATTCAGTAAAAAAACTGCATGCGGATGTTGTAAGAAAAAATATAACTAACGTTGGTGGGCCAAAGGCCAGTAGATACCTACTGGATCTTTGTGCCCCATTGTCGTCATGGGCTGGGCCTGTTAAAAATAAAACCAAGCCAGGGCAGTCTACAGCCCAGTTGAAACTGTCTTGACCTGAAAAAACAATATACGTGCTCAATAAATGAGAGAATTCTGCAAGTACAGACTGATAACTGGGATGCAGCAGGGATATTGTTTTTTCATCGTGATAATAAGTGCATGCACTTGTTTCGAAAAATTTGGAGAACTGGGCATTCGAACGGCAGGTGCTTATGCTACCCATCAAATCAGGTGCCTGAAAATTTGTTTTGAAACAAATGATTCAGCTTTATATCCACATCGACCCTTGGCATGATGGTTTGAAGCAAATGCCAAGTTTATACCAAAAGATCGTTAACAACAATACCAACTTGCGGATGACAAGGTAGTACAAGTACCAATACAAAACTAACTTATAATCTTTATACTCCCGGCCCTAGTGTTCGTCTGGTAGGAAATCTTGCAGAGGACCAGCTCCCGATCCTTCTCTTGCTCCAGGTCCCCGAGGTGGTACTGGTGCATCACCCAGTTGGCCCTCTGCTGGTCGAAGTTCTTGTTGGTGTGCAGCACCAGAACCTTTCTGCTACACGTCTGCTGACCGTTGACCATCACCGACAAGGTATTGCCGGTCTTGTGCCACATCGCGTGCATGCCGCACTCTGACTGTATCTTGCGACGCGTCCACGTGCCCCTTTTGAACACCCTGGAATTGCGCTGGAAGAAATGCTTTCTTAGGCCACTCAGTGTGATACCTGCAGTATTGTCGAATACATGTTTTAGTGTATGTAGTTGGCATTTTCATAACATCTTTGGCATGTTGCAGTCACTTGTTTCACTTCCTTTAGCCTCAAGGTGGATCTTGTCTTACCTGGAAGTTTCTCAGGATGGGTGTAGCATATGTCGTGCTTGCTGTCAATGGTTGGTATGAACAAATCGATGAGAGGGTGAGATCTCGTGCTGTCAGCACTCACTTTAGCCTCAAGGTGCTCGATCAGCTCCTGATCCGTGGGATCGAACTTCACGCCAGCCGGCAGCACCGGCCAATCCTTCTTCGACTTGCATCGGTTAATTCCAGTTATATGGTACTCAATGTATGATCAATCGACTGTTTTAAGTGAATGATGAAAGATTTCAATAGATAAGTGGTACTCCAAATCTAAAGTCCAGAATACCCGAACACGCCGCCGGGATTCTTGTGTCACCTCACGCGCAGCGTGTTGTCACGTCAATTCAATGTGTGGACATGACGAATAATTTTACCGACATATACTAGTACTGCTACTGTACTACTTACTAGTCATATTTAGTGTCACATTTTACCAGAGGAGTGCTTCGAACTAACAACAGTACATAATATCCAACAAAAGAGGGTCGTGCTACAGCAGCAGAAACTTGGCTCAGTCTAGATATCAGTACGAATCAACTTGTGCATATTTGCTATTGGCATGAACCACATCGCCGCATGTCGGGTTTGCAAAAGCCATCCATCGCATGGAAGCTTGATGCCTTTCACACAGTGAAGATTATCTAGCAACAAGCCGTGTCGACGAATCTCTGGATATGGTGATTCATGAAACCAATGGTATGATGTGTGAACACAGTTCCCCCTGGCGAATGGAAGTTGCATAGCACGGTAATCATCACCGGTGATATGATCGATGATTGGTTGGATGATCGGATAATTGAGCCCCAGGAACATGGAGTGGTTTCCAAGGCTGTAAACCCGCCTCCAGTTGAATACACCTGGCCCAACGGAGCTGGGATCTTTCTCGAACACGAAGCAGCCATAGCCATCAATGTCACGAACGCCCCAGGCATTGTACTGCATGTGGTTTGATGTAATGGTTTGGTCAATTTGATACGTGCGAATGAGCATCAAATGACCGCCGTCAGCTGAACAAGTGATAAACCACCACCCATCGGCTAGTATGATTCCAGGTCCTGGAATCATGAAGGCCAGCGCATTTGCGTCTGCTGCAACAATTCAAATTGGAGACCGAAAGGACAAAAATAAACAATCATGTTTAGAGTATGTGTGGAATTAAGATTATTATAACAGTGACACATATCATGGACAAAGAATTGCAATGCTGTGGTCATAATCATACCCCAAGTTAAAAAAATAAGCCAATAGCTTTCATATTCTAGCAATATGTCATGGTTCAAACATCATGTAACAATGAGAGTAAAACAGCTATGACAGAGCCTACTCATATTCTACCATAGCACTTACTACTACTGTTCTCATATCAACTCTAAGCAATAACATGCGTTGTTATAAAAATCCTGGAAATGAGAGTAACATATAGCAATCTTGATGTTATGCTCATAATATCTATTCTAACAATCATTAGAGGCCGCAATTGTTCTCATATCAACTCTAACAATAACATGTGTGGTCATAAAAATCTAGGAAATGAGAGGAACATATAGCAATGATGTGGTTATAGACATACTATCTATTCTAAATTTGTAACAATGAGCAGGCAGTCGTATTAATAAGGTAAAGATGAGATGATATAGAACAATTACACGACAATAGATTCCACCAGTATAGGCAGCCAATCTATGCGTTGACCGCGTAAACGATGCCATCATGCACTATAGCATCAGACAGAAATGTTGCCTCAATAGGATTGACGAAGATCCATAACCATGTATGGTGACCGGATTCCAGATAGACTAATCCCATGTTGAACAAGGCAATGAGCTTGTAACCCATGTATTCTTTTGATGGTGAGGGCACTTCACAGAGTACAACTTTTAGCAAACAGAGGACGAGCCAAAAGCTTGACGCATCTCGTGCGTAGTTGGCAGGAGTGTCCGACGGGCTGCGAGGATCGATGGCGGCGGTATCGAACGATGGAAGGGTGATCTCTTGCTCGGTGTAGATATCCACGAGATGCCACGGACTACCGGATTGGTGGATGAGGACGATCCAGTTGGCCTTCATGCCCGCCCAGTAGTGGCCGCGCATGAAGGATATGCGAACGGGTAGTGGTAGCATGTCCAGGAGCACCATGACAACCTCCATAGGATCGTCAAGTTGGTGTCTAGGCCACCTGCGAGGATCGGGCATCAGCAAGCAGGGTGTCTTGAAAAGAGTCTGCCGGTTGCAGACGAGTAGACGGTACAAAGACACTGAGCATGACAAAGAGTTGGAACATAGGGAAGAAAGTGCATTAGATCTCAATTCTACTAGTACCACTACCAGGATATACCGTCCTTCGGAGTGTAAATAGTTACACCTATGACATGTGGGCCTACCACAAGAGGGCGCATATGTTAGTTAATGGAGGACAGAGGTGCGTAGGCGTATTTGCGGAAGCGTGCTCTACTGGCAAACATGATGGCAGTACTGGGTAAGGCTGATTTAGTAACACCAACACGCTGGTTCAGCTTATTAATTAAATGTCCCATCGGCTGCAGCGTGTATTGTCACTTCACTGCGAAGACTAGTTGAATAGTTCTCTCTGACCGAGATGGGGAATAATGGATCGCGAAGACTTCCTTTCTACAGTATCCCTATGCCCCTACGCTTTTTTTGAAAAGGAAAGATGGCTCATGCCTCATGGCCAACTTTATATTTCAAAAACAGGCATAAAACTTTGTATTTGGGAACAGAGGGAGGCCTTTACTGCATATTTGGGAACAGAGGGAGTATCACCATATGGAGGGAACAGAGGAAGCTTGAAATATGAACATGTCAATGGGAGGCAGTAAGCCCCATGCATGCATGCATGCAACATGCAACACTCACACGTACACATGGACGCACGCAACACTCACGCACCCATGTGTTACACAACACACGACGCAACACACACGCTCACGCTCAAGTGCTCAACGTACTCCCTACGTCTGTGAAATACTGTACATTTAGAGATTTACACATTGACCAGGGCATAATTAACGTCCAAAAGTAGCAGACTTATGTGTGCATGCGACCATTGAGAGAAGAAAATTAAATGGAGGTCATTGCATGTTGTAATTAAGAATAGACATGTAGCCTATACCTAGAGCACAAGTTGGTGCATTAGTCAATCAATATCAATTTAGATTAAAGGCTAAATGCATTGGAAGTATAGATGTACTACACTCTTTGTTTTTTAGCCGATGTACACTCTTTGTTGGAAGACAGAGGGAGTACACATGCATGCACTCACATACACAGCCAGGGCGGTTCGCGCGCAAGGGTTGGACTCCCGTCGCGCCTGCGTAAAGTTTTGTTTAACTGATTTCTTTGCTCTGCCAACTAAAAGGTGGGACCCATAAACCAGGTGACAATTTAACTAGTCAACATAGTGTCGCGTTGACTATGTGGCCGGTCTGTAGGGTGCAATACGGTGTTGTATGATGAGCTAGTGATCGTATAATCACCGCAAAACTATATATAGTGACCATAAAGAGCGTATGTTACATACCTTGACCACCAGTGTATTTTTCTTGTTTCAAATTAAGCCATATTAACCGGAAATTACGCAGTATGGACTAGTACTAGTAATGCTTTGATGTGTCCCGTCAACTCACCGAACAAGGGGAAGTTTGCTTACTATGCCTCTCCCTCGCCCACGCGCGCGGTGGTTCGCAGGACGAGGAGAGGGTTTTGACTACAGCGCCCTCTCCATCTCCCTCTCCCTTGCCGTCGCCCTTGCGGTGGACGTGCAGCAATTCAATCAGTGTCAGATTGCCAGAAGCATATTGTACTGTAGTATCATCATTGTTGGACCTTCCAAAGAGGCAAAGAGCCAAGTGCAAGGTTCACATGAGTACGAACTGTTGAACCTCCCGAAGAGGCAAATAGCCAAGCACAATGTTTTATAGGAGTTGTCGTCCTAGTAGGACTGTACTGGTACAACTATAGAGAACGATGCTACTGTATGATGCCACCACGACACGTATATCCAAAGTTGTGCCACATTTTTTTCTCAAAGAGCATGTTGGAGCCCGTGCAACAACCACACAAGTTTCACGTACACATAACACATTTACTATTAATAAATTCTAAAGGACAAATGCCAGTATGCCACACAAGTTCATCTCCAATTCATGTGATAAATTTGTGCACGACTAGTCTACATATATTCACAGCGCTACCGTTCACAAATTACCGTACTCCACTTACACATTATAGATGGGCTACATGTCCTCCTCCAGGTTCCAGTCCCAGGTGTTCTTCATGGATGGCACGATCCATAGCGGTGGGCAACGGGAATCATTGTCGCAACTTTCTAGAACGGTTCCACATGATGGAGACTCATCCAAGCTGAAGCGGCATAAATCAGGGATAGCGTGTCCCAACATGTCATTCATCCGGCGGTGCACACTGAAGACACAACCATGCTTCATGAATGGCAGGCCTTCCATGTCGTGGACGAAAGGTGGCATCCGCTTCACAATGGGGTAGTTGTCCCCAATGAAAAGCGAGTACTCTCCAAGAGTGTTCCTCGGCACGCACGTAGCATCATGGGAGTCGAACTCGGCGCCGTTCATCTGGTACACGCGGCATCTTAGATCTGGAAACATGGTGACATACATAGTCAAGGTCCAAGCATAATAATGTTGTGCTCAAATATGGCGATCAGTAATACTCTGCAGCAAATAGTACTACTCCGGTATAGAGGAAGTAAAATAATCGGCTTATTATATATAGCCACTCTTGGCTACATGGATGAGATAGTAAGACATGGAAAAACAAAAATGGTGGCAGCTAGTGGGTTCAAGTCTTCAAGGGCCTAGCTACCTATACGCGTCTTCCAAGGTAAAAAGTACTCCTACTAGTACTTACTAGTACTAGTACAACAATGATAGAGAAGGCGAGAGGGTTAAAATATGGAATACCTGGGTAGATGGTGACGGTCCGATCATGGTACATTGTGTGACCATGTTGCACATCAGTGGTACCATGGGTAACGATTGCTAAGGTAGTTGATCCCTATATGCCAAAGTCAGATACAAGGTTCCAGGTTAGACCGAATCATGGATGCAAATGCACATCCAGGATCGGCGATCTTATTTTGATCGGGGGATGACTGGTCCCTGCAAAATAATGGAGTACTGTTAGGGATGCAAATGATGGTTTGTGCATTCCGTAATCTCCTGTACCGTAGGATGGCAACCAGATGAAACAAGTCCCCTGGCTTGTCACGACGAAGATGCGGCCTAGATGGTGCACGACATCTTCGAACGTGTAGGGGTACAAATCGGTTGCCGCCAACATGCGCCAGCCTCTGCCGTTACTGCCTCTTGCATTGATGGCAATCCTTAGGTCGAACACCGTGATGAGATAGTAATCGTCGTAGCCGTGTCACTCTGTCGGCAGGTCCGCAATTTCTATCTTCTTCAATCTCATGTAGGCATCATCATACGTATTCAAGCCCAGCCAGTCCGGAAGGCCGATCCCAATGGTGGAGAAGGGGTCTACCGGAACGGCTGCACTGCTGTGGATGTTGTGCAAAATGATGGTGGTATCCGGCCGGAGGTATGCAAGCCAGTCTTCGTTGGCACCGATCCAGACCTATATATAAGACGGTGGGGAGCAGAGAAATTACGGGATGTAAATGGAATAACTAAGTAGTACATGATCAAACTCCATTATTGACCTGCTTATCGGACAAAATCTGACTACCTCTCAACGTCGGCAACTCTAGCGGAGTCAACGTGCAACCATGGCCAGGGAGCGTTGGACTGTTCGAAGGATTTTCCCATAGAAGAACCTTCTCCTCGAGGACGCATGCAAGACCAACAAGCATGGCCTTTTCCCAAGCCTGTTTAAGCACCGTCTTGAAAAAGTTGGTGCAGGAAGCATTGAGGCTTGCGGCGGTGAGGACGTCGGAGCGGCGTGCGATTTCTCATAGAGGATCGTCGTCCAAGGTCTCCTAGCCCCGACGAGGAGGAGAATCGCTTGGCGAATCCATCGGAGCAGCGACGAACTGCCTTATCTTCGGGGGCAGGGGAACTGGCAAGGAGGAGATAAGAGCGTAGTAACCGCAGGGCCTCGTCCCTTCCAACTGTAGATCATTCTAGCCACAATGGTGAGTAACATACACTAGTAACATACACATATCCCTAGACTATGTTACTACCTTCATAGTGGGTAGTAACATAAGTGTAGTAACATGCAAAGCTTCATTTATTAGTTTATAGACTCGTATTGCATTGGGACATGTGATGTTACAATAACTAGCTAAGTTACTATAACTACCTCTCTCCTCATTAACTCACTGCAACATAAGCAAATTTGCTGAGTTGGACTCGATGTTACTTCTGAAGTTACTCCCACTGTGACTAGTCTTAGCGAAGGGGTGAGGCTATTATTTACTACTAGTACTAGCATTATGGGATGTTATGGGATTGCATTATACTGTAAATAATAGCACTAGTAAGAAATTTTTGGCACTAGGTAGTAGTTTTTGGCGTGGATTAAGAAATTTTGGGTATGTTTTTGCTATTTTTTGTACACGGCAACTAGTGTCAAAAAACGTCTATGTGACGGAGGAGTACGTACTCGCACTGTAGTAGTACTAGTACTACTTTCTCAACTAGTAGTGCGATATACGGTACTTCTAGTCTAGTCTAGTATAGTGCACCAGTTTTGAACTCTTGAATCTCAGGGCCAAGGAGCTACAGATGGAAGTGGAGGGTACTACTGTTCTCTAGAACCATCGTTGTACTATCAATGCAGGGAAAGTACACCTGCATAGTGGCCTAGTGGGTACTCTCGGTGCTCTATTCAGCCGCTCTTCGTTTTAGAAAAAACACGTCAAGAGGAATTTCTTTTATAGTAGAGCTGATAATGGAGTGAAGTTCATGCGTGCAACGCCACAAGCTACAGAGTAGTAGTAGAGCACTTTATATACCGAACCATATTGCACAATTGCCAATGCCCCGCCAGGCTTTTCTGGCTCCTCGGGCTTAATTGGGAGGCACTAGTTTAAATATGCTACTAGCTGCTGAGGAAGCTGCAAGTGAGGTGCGGCTAGGGCAAGCACGCGAGCCACGAGATGCTGGGAAGGAAAACCCATTCACGTGGCTAGGCTATCCAGTGCACCCAGATTGTGGTGCCGCACGTCCGTTTGACTTCAAAACTCAAACTACCCGTGTAAAATATTGGCTCGCAATGAAGTTACTATTTAAAAAAAGGCCGCCGTGCGTTCGGCCGGGATCGAACCCACAAAACAAGGTATATGCTCCCGCGACCACTAGTAGTACTCGTTGGAGTACAACGCAACCTAGAATCGCCTTTTGTTGCTAGTAGTACATTGTTCCTTACAAGAAACCCCTAATAATGTGACGAACCACTAATAATGCCAACAAACTACTACCACTTCCATACGTGGTAGACTTAAAATAAGACTACCTTATGAACCATTGTACATGCTCTTACCAACCAACCCTACCAAGAAACGACTACTCTACAAAGTGCCATTATAGGCACGTTTCAACCCATGGCCCTGTTTGGATACATTTGTTGTCAATCTAACCCTGCCATCCAAACACCACTTTGGTTAGAGTTAGTTTAGGGTTAGAATCTAACTCTAACCTCTGACTTAGAGTATCCAAACAGGGCCCATGTTGCCAATTAAGTCAACGCCTTCTATTCGACCGGGCGTTATGACTTGTGGGACCTACATGTCAGTCTGGACAAAAATTCCTGGGTGACCTCCTACCTCCGGCCCGTCCACCTGGTCATCCTCGGCCATGGGATGCAGCTAACGCCGCCGGCAGAAGGCGAGGTCAAAACCGTCGGCGGTGCAGAGCCCATCTTGCGGCAACCCGGATGCCAGCTCCGTCCAGCGCCTAGGGCCACTAGCTAGCCAAGATAGCTCCGTCCAGCTGCTTGTCTGCAAGGTTTGGTAGCTAGATTGGCATGGCGGCGCGGCAAATTGCTCACGCGCGCTGCGCTAAGGCCATCCATCTAGCTCGAGCGAAGGCTAGCGCGACGGCTTGCTCGCTCGTGAGTCATGCTCGGGCCAGCCTAACAACCCATGCGGAGGCCAGCGCGGCGTCCGGCCCGTCCGGCGGAGCGGCGACCAACTCTCTCGTCACCGGCGCCACCGACGAACACGCATCAATATTGTTTGAAGTAAGGTTTAGGAAAAATAATGATTTGAGGGGGAATAACATGATAGAAGGTCAGATGTGGGTCCCTTGTGTCAACGATCAAATAAAATGTGTTGGTTTAAGCTGCCTCGTCAGCACGAACGTGTGGGCCAACCCAGTCATAAATGGGTTTAAACGAACCTAATCGATACTCCCTCTGTCCCATAATATAAGATGTTTTTGCAAGCTAAACTAGCTTGCAAAAATGTCTTACATTGTGGGACGGAGGGAGTACTAGGTTGTAGTCTTTGGCGTGGATTAAGAAATTTCGGGTATGTTTTTGCTATTTTTTGTACAATAGATTCTTCCTAGGGCAGGTTGAAAGTGGTAGTTTTTTGTTAAATACTCTACATATCGTAAGTAGGAGTGAAAGTTAAGCTTTGGAAGCCAATAAGCAAGGCTAGTTACATAGTGCATATGTGTACATGATTGAAAGTAAATATCAACCATGAGTGACTAATATCTTGATGGAAAACTCGAAACTATGGAATACTAGGAAAAACAATGTTCATGTGCGTTGCAACGAATCATAATTAGAATAATACTTATTCACAAACTTGATACAAAACACTCTAATTTTGATATACATATATCACTAGAGATATATTATGTTTCAATTAGAATATATTCCTTGGGCTGTTTTGGTGAGGTCAGGGAGGGATGTGGTTGGTTTTAAGATACTAATTATGGGTTTTTCTGCAAATTGGTAGACAAGTGGGATGTTGGTGAGAAAAGGCAACAACTTACCTCACAGTCGTTAGATGTAGATCTAATGGTCAGAAACGACGGATGGCAGACACACCATCATCACCAACTTAGTCTTCTATAGGAGTACTAGCAAGATCCGTCCGTTGCACGGAACATCAAGATGCATTTTCTTATAAAACACTTGTTGTGATTGACCCATGCGGGAGTAATCCGATGTGTAAAAACTAATGATATCTCGAGAAATAGGAGATAAGGTGAAGAGCAGTGGGGCATGGGGTGATTGGTGACCGGACTGAGCGGAGGCATGGGGATTGACGACGCTGGCAGCGGCCACCAGGCCAGTTTGTTCCAGAGCCTTCCTTTCTTAATTGCTCAACAATGAGGTTGTTGGAGATAAGGATGAACGAGGGAAGGCCTTGTCTGCAAATGTGGAGAGGGGTGCGGGTATCTTTTAGTTTAATTTCCATCCATCAGATATAGATCGGGTGGTCTATATTGCAAGATGGCACGCGTACCATGATCACCAACTCAGTTTTTTAGAAGAGAAGAAATATAAGTATTGAGATACAAACGTATTACCGATACTTGTTTCCATAAACTAGCTTCTACATTCTATTCAATGCCTCAACATGTGGGGCCTTAGCATAATGACTTCTCGACTGTGCGGTTTTCCCGTCGCCGATAGTGGGTGACGGCAGCGCGATTTTTGGCTTGCTCTAGTCCTAGTAGTCATACTAGGTGGTCTAAGCACGTGTAGATTTATTCTTTTTCAAGTCTCGTGTTCGCCGTACTGCCACAACTGTTGATGAATAGACAGTAAGTTATTCACGGGGAAACCCTTGTTGAGCGTGTTTCCGAGAGAGAGAGAGAGAGAGACAATGTGTGTGTGTGATATGTCTAGAGACTGAGGCAATGATAACAGATTCTTTGTGTCTATGTGTGTGGAGGATAGAGAGAGACATGTACATGGGGCTTTGTGTTGTGTAACATGGAGACACATATACATAATTAGAGAGTGAGTGTGTGAGATACACATGCGCACATGGGGAGAGATGAGGATCCCGATAAATGGGTGTTTGTGCGTGTCGTCTGTGTTTGTGCACGCGTTTGTGTGTGAGAGGGAGTGTGTGTATGTGGAGTAGAGATACCACTAATTATGTAAACTAGTATAAGGTAAGGGGAAATGGTGCGACATGTGTAGTAGTGGGTGAAGGAAATATGCCCTAGAGGCAATAATAAAGTTATTATTTATTTCCTTATATCATGATAAATGTTTATTATTCATGCTAGAATTGTATTAACTGGAAACATGATACATGTGTGAATACATAGACAAACTAAGTAGAGTCACTAGTATGCCTCTACTTGACTAGCTCGTTAATCAAAGATGGTTATGTTTCCTAGCCATGGACAAAGAGTTGTCATTTGATTAACGGGATCACATCATTAGGAGAATGATGTGATTGACTTGACCCATTCCGTTAGCTTAGCACTTGATCGTTTAGTATGTTGCTACTGCTTTCTTCATGACTTATACACGTTCCTATGACTATGAGTTTATACAACTTCCGTTTACCGGAGGAACACTTTGTGTGCTACCAAATGTCACAACGTAACTGGGTGATTATAAAGGTGCTCTACAGGTGTCTCCAAAGGTACTTGTTGGGTTGGCATATTTCGAGATTAGGATTTGTCACTCCGATTGTCAGAGAGGTATCTCTGGGCCCACTCGGTAATGCACATCAATATAAGCCTTGCAAGCATTGCAACTAATGAGTTAGTTGTGGGATGATGTATTACAGAACGAGTAAAGAGACTTGCCAGTAACGAGATTGAACTAGGTATTGAGATACCGACGATCCAATCTCGGGCAAGTAACATATCGATGACAAAGGGAACAAACGTATGTTGTTATGCGGTTTGACCAATAAAGATCTTCGTAGAATATGCGGGAGCCAATATGAGCATCCAGGTTCCGCTATTGGGTATTGACCGGAGATGTGTCTCGGTCATGTCTACATAGTTCTCGAATCCGTAGGGTCCGCATGCTTAAAGTTCGATGACGGTTATATTATGAGTTTAGTGTTTTGATGTACCGAAGGTAGTTCGGAGTCCCGTATGAGATCGGGGACATGACGAGGAGTCTCATAATGGTCGAGGAGTAAAGATCGATATATTGGACGACTATATTCAGACTTCGGAAAGGTTCCGAGTGATTCGGGTCTTTTTCGGAGTACCGAAGAGTTACAGGAATTCGCCGGGGAGTATATGGGCCTTATTGGGCCATACGGGAATAGATGAGAGAGGCCAAAAGGAAGGAGGCGTGCGCCCCCCTTTTGGTCCAAATTGGACAAGGGGAGCAGCCCCCTTTTCCTTCTTCCTCTCCCCCTCTTTCCTTCTCTCCTACTCCAACAAGGGAAGGAGGAGTCCTACTCCTGGTGGGAGTAGGACTCCCCCCTTGGCACACCCTCCTCCTAGGCCGGCCGCCTCCCCCTTGCCCCTTTATATACGGGGGCAAGGGGCACCCCATAGACACAACAATTGATCCCTTGGATCTCTTAGCCGTGTGTGGTGCCCCCCTCCACCATAGTCCAGCTCGATAATATCGTAGCGGTGCTTAGGCGAAGCCCTGAGTCAGTAGAACATCATCATCATCACCAAGCCGTCGTGCTGACGGAACTCTCCCTCTACACTCGGCTGGATCGGAGTTCGAGCGACGTCATCGAGCTGAACGTGTGCAAGAACTCGGAGGTGCCGTGCTTTCGGTGCTTGATCGGTCGGGCCGTGAAGACGTACGACTACATCAACCGCATTGTGCTAACGCTTCCGCTTTCGGTGTACGAGGGTACGTGGACAACACTCTCCCCTCTCGTTGCTATGCATCACCATGATCTTGCGTGTGCGTAGGAATTTTTTTGAAATTACTACGCTCCCCAACAGTGGCATCCGCGCCTAGGTTTTATGCATTGATGTTATTTGCACGAGTAGAACACAAGTGAGTTGTGGGCGATACAAGTCATACTGCTTACCAACATGTCATACTTTGGTTCGGCGGTATTGTTGGATGAAGCGGCCCGGAACGACATTACGCGTATGCTTACACGAGATTGGTTCTACCGACGTGCTTTGCACACAGGTTGCTGGCGTGTGTCAGTTTCTCCAACTTTAGTTGAACCGAGTGTGGCTACGCTCGTTCCTTGAGAGGGTTAAAACAACACTAACTTGACGAACTATCATTGTGGTTTTGATGCGTAGGTAAGAACGGTTCTTGCTCAGCCCATAGCAGCCACGTAAAACTTGCAACAACAAAGTAGAGGACGTCTAACTTGTTTTTGCAGGGCATGTTGTGATGTGATATGGTCAAGACGTGATGCTATATGATCATGTTTTGTAACCAAGTTGTCGGCAACTGGCAGGAGCCATATGGTTGTCGCTTTATTGTATGCAATGCAATCGCCCTGTAATTGCTTTACTTTATCACTAAGCGGCCGCGATAGTCGTAGAATGTCAGTGTACAAAAAGAGGGGTACACTTTTTTGTACCCCTATAACTGTGCACGGGCAGTCCGAGCCACGGACGCCACCGCGCCAAGCAAGGCAAGGAACGTAAACCATGGTAAGGCTAAAGCTCGAAAAGAGCAGAACGACGCCAAGACCAAGACCGCAAAGAGCAAAGGGGACGAAGCGGACTCCCTCGGCAAGATCCTTGCCGGGGGGCGGCTTTAGCAAACCCGGCAAGGCCCTTGCCGTGGCAGCTCGCCCCACACCTACGGAGCGAATCACCCTTGAGTCCACTGCCCCCATGAGGCAAGGATTCGGGAGACATCCCCGTGGTGGCATGCAGATCTTTGTGAAGACATTCAAGATAAAATTCACACTATAGAGGATGACGACCCCTGGCGGGATCCCAGCCAAGGAGAACCACAAGGCCCCCGGCAGGAGCCTTGCTGGGGGATGATAGCAGGCGCCACGGCAAGACCCTTGCCGGGGCCCCGGCGAGGCCCTTGCCGGGGCTACGGCGAGGCCCTTGCTAACGACACCCGTAGGGCCACCATCAGGCCCACGCCAATTTCAAACCTCCACCGCCGTTCACATGCGGCTGCTGACCCAACTAGTTGGGCAAGCACCTGCGTGGCGGCAAGTAGATCTTCGTGGAGGCCCACCGCTGCGCCACCTCAGCTACCTGCCTACCTCCGTGGCACCACGGGCACCGCTGGCCAGGGCGCGTGTCGACGTGATCGGCGACGGACAATACTGGGCTCTCCCCCGCCCCCGATAAAGTAGGGACACCTAAGCACGACGCATTAAATGCGCCTTGTCACATAATGCGAGGGATAAACTCGTATCACTGTGCCCTTTCCACCTCCTGCGTGCCACTGTGGCGACCCCTTTCCCTATAAAAGGAGGCCCAAGGCGGCCAGGAGAGGGATTCGGCTTTTTGGAGCTCTTCACGCCCCATCACTAGCTCAAGAACACAGATAAACAAATCATCAAAGCAGGAGTAGGGTTTTATGCATCCTCGCGGCCCGAACCTGGATAAAGAATCCGTGTGCTACCTGTTTGACCCGCCCTTCTCACAAGCCCACGGCTCGCAACTGTAGTAGGGATTCTCGTCATCCCATAGGTATCGTCCTCGCACCGACATCTTTGGCACGCCAGGTAGGGGGCGCAGTGGTGAGAATCGGCTCTAGCAGTTAGTTCGACGCTTCTTCATCGTCATGTCGCCCAAGAAGAAGATGACGGTGGTGGTTGGGCCGTCGGGAGCCGGGCATTCCGTCCCGACGCGGGCGAGCAGCGGACCGGTCGCAGAAAGGACTCGGGGCGCCGTTCGCGAACACCAACACCGTCCCAGCAGCCGAAGTTTGGGAGGCGGCGATGTTCGTGCGCCTGGTAACGGGCAACATGCCGCCAAATCCAAAGACGGAGCCAGGCCCTCCGCGGGTGGCGCGGGGCCTTCCAGGATCGCCACCACCCCGCCCGAAGGCGACGCGAGGGCTTCCAAGACTCCCACGTTGACACCGACGGCGCGCTCTTCTCAAGTAGCGCGCGACGAACGGCGTGATCACGCCGGGGACCCCGGGCTTCGCTGCGGAAAGAGCCCCGAGCGCCACCCCCGGGATTTAGAAGACCTGCCCGCCTGCCGAGGGGCTGGTGAAGATGGCATGCGACCGCGGGGTCGTGATAGAACTCCTTCTAACATAGTCAGACATCGAAGTGCGTCGCGATCCATGCAGGTTTCGCTGCCACCAACACCAGCAGAAGCCCTGGCACGTGCGCAGTTGCTCCTCGATTTCCCTCCCATCACGGGGAAACTCGACGAATGGAGAGCTATTATCCGGAGTCTTGTTGCGGTGGCCAACAAAGACGAACCGAGACCGGTGGAGCCCCCGGGTCGATGCTCCGGCGGAGTCCCACGCACCAGTGGCAGAAGGGCCGGCGGTGCAGCGACCATGGTGCACTCGCCTCCTCCTCGCCCGGTACCTCGGACGCCAGCCCGTCGCGACATCACGGGCGACGAGATCTCCGAAGCATCATCCGACCCGCCGGCCCACTGTGACCAGCGCCAAGTTCTTCGGGAACGAGAACATGAAGACGCTCGAACCACTATCGAGCGCTGGCACGGGGCGCGCCACCAACTAGACAGGCGAGGAGGGCCTTCTGTGAGCCACCTAGCACCGGGGAGCCCTGGAGGCCTACCTTACGAGGTAGGCTGTCCGGCTTTTACCCGTGAGCTGCGGCTGTTCCAGTGGCCCACTCACCGCACCTTCAAACCTGAAGTGGGCGAGTAGTACAGTGGCAAGACCCATCCGTCCGAGTTCCTCAGTGTCTACACCATGGCGATGCAAGCTGCCGGAGCCCGCGATGGTAAGGTGCTTGCGAATTACTTTCCATTGGCTTGTAAACCCAATGCCATGTCATGGTTGATGCACTTGCCGGTAGACTCTATTTCCTCCTGGTCGGATTTGTGCCATGAGTTCGTGGGCGCCTTTACTGGAGGCCACCAAGCCCATGGCCAGGCAAGCGACCTGCACGCCATTCCCAGAAGGGAGGCGAGAGTCTCCGTAAGTATATTCAGAGGTTCAGCCGGGTACAGTACAATATCCCTGATGTTCACCCTGCCGCCATCATCAGCGCGTTCCACCAGAACGTGCTTAACCGCAAGATGCACGAAGAGCTGGCAATGAACAAGGTGAGAGATGTGGCAGAACTCTATGTTCTTGCCGACAAATGTGCCCGGGCCGAAGAGGGAAGGAAGTACCCTAGCGAAGATGCCTGCGTGGAAACCGACTCTTCAGATGAGGATATTGCTGCCCCAGCGAAGAAAGGCCGGCGCCCCAACAGGAAGCGCAAAGGAAAAGCCGTGCTTGCCGTCGAGGGATCCTAAGACGCCGGATCCACCAAGCAAACCAAGGCAGATGACCCCGGTAAGGAGGTTGTCGGGTGTGTCGCATGCCAGGCCTTGGCTGCTGCCGAGAAGCCGGGAAACTCCGACAAGCGATACTGCAAGATCCATCGCACCAAGGGCCATGCTCTCCAGGACTGCCGACATGTTGAGCTCCTCGCTGAAAAGCAGCGGGCTGAGTATGAGAGGCGGGACAAGGAGAGGGGCCCAGATGGTGCTGAGGGGTCCGACAAGAAGCGTGACGGCCAGGCGGGCCGTCGTGGCAAGGATAAGCAACAGGAGAGGCCCGCCCGGGGCCGTGACAGAAAGCCAGAAGACAACGATCACGAAGAGGACGACGAATCCGGCGAGCAAGAGTTTCAGAAAGCTACAGAGGCCATGTGCATCGACGGTGGCGCCTCGCTGCATACTTCTCACCGCCAGTTTAAACAATGGGCGCGAGAGATTACAGCAGCGGAGCCGTCGTTTGATGCCCAAAGGCCGCTGAAGTGGTCCAGCACACCTATCATTTTCGACACCGAGGACCACCCTGATCGCACTACTGCGGTCGGGTGGTTACCATTGTTGGTTTCACCAACGATACGTAACCTCAAGGTGACGAAGATGCTAGTCAACGGCGGGGCCGGTCTGAACTTGATCTCGCCTGCCGTGATCGAGAAACTGCAGATTCCTGATGGAGACCTCGAAGAGACATGCACATTTCAGGGGGTCAACCCGGGAAGAAGCCAACCCAAGGGGAAGGTCACGCTGCCCGTGGCTTTTGGAAGCGACCTGAACTTCAGGACGGAGAGGATCGTGTTCGATGTTGCCAGGATCCCCTTGCCCTACAACGGGATGCTTGGCCGCCCAGCATTGGCCAAGTTCATGGCGGCGTCACACTACGCCTACAACACCCTGAAGATGCCTGGACCTATGACGATCATCACCATCCCCGCCGACAAGACAGATGCGTTGGTTTGCGCTGACCAACTATACCATCAAGCAGTTGCAGCAGCTGCCGCGCTAGGGCACTTACTCCTGCCGCCGGGACCCCGGGAAGGAAGAAGAAGAAGAAGACTGGTGAGACCTCGGACACCCACTCCGGCAAGCGCACCTCTTCGGAGTGTAGCGCTGCCGTCGAGGACGTGCCAGAGAACTCCACCGTCGGGAACAAGAAGCCCAGGGCCGTATCACCGGGAACCAAGAAGGTCTCTGTCAATGAGGACGGCACGGGAGGAGCTTTTACCATAAGCTCCGCCCTTGACAGCAAATAGGAAGACGCGCTCATCACCGTCCTACGGGCGAATGTCAATGTGTTTGCATGGCAAGCTTCTGACATCCCTGGTATTCCCAGGGAGGTGGTTGAGCACCACCGTGCTGTCTGTCCTCATGCACGACCCATGAAGCAGAAGGTCAGAAAGCAAGCTTTGGAACGACAAGAGTTCATTACTGAAGAGATCCGGAAACTGTAAGCAGCGGGTTTGGTAAGGGGAGTGCTCCATCCAACGTGGTTGGCCAATCCGGTTGTGGTGCGCAAGGAAAATGGGAAGTGGAGACTGTGTATTGATTACACAGATATCAATAAGGCTTTCCCTAAGGACCCCTTCCCATTGCCGCGCATCGACCAGATTGTTGACTCCATGGTTGGGTGTGATCTGCTGTCATTCCTCGAAGCCTACTCCGGCTACCACCAGATCTTCATGGCAAGAGAAGACGAAGAGAAAACAGCATTCATCACCTCATGTGGTACGTATTGTCTCATGCGGATGCCTTTCGGGTTGAAGAGTGCTGGCTCGACGTTTGCGAGGGCGGTCCAGATTGGTTTTGAACCCCAGCTCCATAGAAATATGGAGGCTTATATGGATGACATAGTGGTCAAAACCAAGGACAGGGCAACCCTCATACCAGATTTGCAAGAAACATTTGCAATCCTGCGCAAGATCAATCTCAAGCTGAACCCTGAGAAGTGTGTCTTTGGCGTCCCGTCTGGCAAGCTTCTCGGGTTCTTAGTGTCACAACATGGGATAGAGGCTAACCTGGACAAAATCAAAGCTATGGAGCAGCTTGAAGCACCCAAGCGAATCAAGGATGTGCGTCGGCTTGCTGGTTGCGTCACCGCCATGGGCAAGTTTATTTCCAAGTCTGCCGAGCGCGCCCTTCCCTTTTTCAAGATCCTGAAAAAGGCGCGCCCGATGGAGTGGACGCCAGAAGCCGAAACAGCATTGCATGGTTTGAAGAAGTACCTCTCCTCCACGCCAATACTAGTCGCGCCTAGGCCACAGGAGTTTTTGCTGCTATACCTGGCCGCGACAGACCAGGTGGTCACCGCCGCGCTGGTGGCACAGAGAGAGGTCAACGACGAGGATATGGCAGCGGCAGAGCTCGACACCACCAATGCAAAGATGACGCAGCCAGTTGACATGCCGCCGAAGAAGAAAATGGTGCAGCACCCGGTCTACTTTGTTAGTTCCCTCCTGTAGGGGGCTAGATCGAGGTACTCCGGCGTGCAGAAATTGCTCTTCGGCCTTCTTATGGCCTCGAGGAAGCTGCGCCACTACTTCCAGGCACACAAAATCACTGTCGTCACTCGCTTCCCTCTGCATCGGATATTGCACAATCCGGATGCGATGGGAAGGATTGTGGAATGGGCACTGGAATTGTCCAGCTTTGGTCTCAAGTTTGAAAGCACCTCGACAATTCAGAGTCGAGCCCTAGCGGAGTTTATTGCAGAATGGACCGCAACGACTGACGAAGAAGCTCAAGAGACTGCTCTCCCCGGCAAGGGGGCAAGTTGTGATTGGATCATGTACTTTGATGGAGCTTTCTCCTTACAAGGCACTGGGGCTGGCGTACTCCTTCTCGCGCCCACTCGAGAGCACCTCAAGTACGTGGTCCAGATGCACTTCCCCAGGGAGGTGTCAACCAACAATACATCAGAGTACGAAGGGCTGCTTGCCGGTCTTAGAATCGCGGCGGACCTCGGAATCAAGAAACTCATCGTCAGGGGGGACTCACAGCTCGTCGTCAAACCAGACAACAAGGATTACCAGAGCCCGTTGATGAAGGCCTACGTCGATGAAGTGAGAAAGCTGGAAGAGCATTTAGACGGTATACGGGCTGAACACGTTCCCCGAGCAGAGAACGATATCGCCGATTACCTGTCCAAACGCACTGCCCTCAAGCTACCTGTGGAACCAGGTACCTTTGTGCTTCAGCTAACTCAGCCATCCGTTGATCCATCAACAGAGCAGAATAAGAGGAGGAAATCAGGGCCCGGCAAGTACTTCCCCGCCGAGCTCCCCAGAGCAGCCGGCAAGGATGTTGCCGTGGGTACTGAGCCCGCCACGGGACGACTGGCTCCGGCGGAGCGTCAAGTTCACGCCGTCGCGACAGCCGTTCCTATAGCGGAGGAAATGCCTTTAGCCCTCGCCGTCAAGCCCCAGGCTCCAGCATGGGCACAGCATACCGTCCGATTCCTCCAAACAGGGGAACTTCCTGAGGAGCAAGAAGAAGCGGAGAAAGTAGCCCATCGCTCTACCATGTACCAGTTCGTCGATGACGTCCTGTACAGAAAGAGGCCGAACGGTGTGAAATTGAAGTGTATCCCTCGAGAGGAAGGACTAGAGCTATTGGCGGAGATACACGGAGGCATCTGTGGATCCCACATTGGGTCAAGGGCCCTTGCCGGCAAGGCATTCCGGCAAGGTTTCTTCTGGCCCACCGCCCTCCAGGATGCAACGACACTAGTCACCAGGTGTGAAGCGTGTCAGTTCCATTCAAAGAAGCTCCATCAGCCAGCCCAAGCCCTTCAAACCATTCCTCTCTCCTTGCCCTTCTCGGTCTGGGGGCTCGACATACTGGGCCCTTTCCCCCGTGTTGTCGGGGGCTTTGAGTACTTCTACGTTGCAATCGACAAGTTCACAAAGTGGCCAGAGGTGGAGGCAGTAAGGAAGATCACAGCCCAGTCAGCCGTCAAGTTCTTCAAGGGACTGGTGTGCCGTTTTGGCGTACCTAACAGGGTTATCACCGACAACGGCACCCAGTTCACAAGCCGCACCTTCGTGTAATATATCCAAGACCTCGGCAGCAGAATCTGTTTTGCTTCCGTTGCTCACCCGCGAAGCAATGGTCAAGCTGAGAGGGCAAATGCTGAAGTACTGCGAGGCTTGAAGACCAAGACCTTTGACAGGCTGCATAAGAGTGGAAGGCACTAGATTGATGAGTTGCCAACGGTTCGTTGGTCGATCAGGACGACGCCAAATCAAGCCACCGGCCAGACACCTTTTGCCCTGGTATACGGGGCGGAAGCAGTTCTCCCCACTGAACTCATATACGGGTCACCTCGAGTGCTCTCTTATGACGAGCTTGAGCAAGCGCAATTGCGGCAAGATGACGCGGTGCTCCTTGAGGAAGATCGTCTTTGGGCGGCTGTAAGAGCAGCACGCTACCAGCAAGCCTTGCGCCGCAACCATAGCCGCAAGGTTCATGCCCGGAGCCTTGAGGAAGGCGACCTTGTCCTTCGGCGCGTTCAATCGGCCAAGAATTCCAACAAGTTGACACCAAAGTGGGAAGGCCCTTATCGGGTAATACAAGTCACCAGGCCCAGCGCAGTCCGCCTGGAGACCGAAGATGCTGTTCCGGTGAGTAACTCCTGGAACATTGAGCATCTTTGCAAGTTTTACCCATGAGCCGCGGCTTGTCGGCCCCCCCGGCAAGCCACCTTTTGTACAAGCATTGCCGATGATGCATGTAACCCTTTGTACAAAGCCAGGCGCAGACCCTGAGCATAAATAAATGAAGCGCTGGTGCCCTAAGTTATAGCATGCATGCTAGGTCAAGTCTCGTCCTTGGTTAGGGTTGATAGTGCTTAGCAGCGACTAACCCCTAGCTTAGAGGTCGAGTATGCGTCTCTTTGCCGATCTTTTGTCTTCTTTGGTTCGCAGGACTCACAGATATCCTTGTCGGATCACTTGGGGACGAGAAAGAAAAGAGGAACAAACTGGCATCTAAACCCTGGCAAGTCAGTGTTGCCGGGGGCTGCGATTACAAAGATTTGCCCACGGCAAACCAGAGTTGCCGGGGGCTACAGCTTTAGATAAGTTCTTCATCCCTTATCATGCGTTCCCATATGGACTGAGGGATGTGAAACCTTGTTTTTTCCCAAAGCTACCGTGCTCCCCTAAAAACTCTAGGCCCTAGGGCTCGTTCCTGGGGCCAGGTTTGGTCGTAGTCGCGGCAGCAAAAGGATGAAACGAGGAGCCTGAACCCACCTCATCCCTGCCTCCGCCGAAAGCATGAGAAAGGACGAGCGAAGTGGGAAGACGGCAGGGCCTGTTGCCGGGCGAGGAAATGTTTATCTTAAGGATATCAAGGATTTATTCCTCATCGTGGGTTCTACCCGCAAACAAATGACCCAGCAAGCATCCCCTTTTTCAATAAAAACATTCCACTCAGGTACGGCCCATAGGGAATGAAAAACATGAATGGTGGGGATTACAAGTTTTAAATTTAGCTAAAAAGAGATAATGTGCCTGTAATCCCTTTCTTGTCCCTCTCATCAGGACGCATGTCAAAAAGGCGAAGCGGGCAAAAGGGAGCACCTAGGCGAGCTACGGGTGGCAGGAGGCACCAAGAGAACATCTTGGTGACCGTCCGAAGGCTGGATGGTGATGGCAGCACCGGAAGCAGAGCTCGAAGACGAGGCGGCAGGATGTCAGCACGCGTCAAAGGCATCGGTGCCCGCGTACTCTAATTTGACGGCCTTGCCACCCGCCCTCTTCCTCTTCTGCAGCCTCCCAACGCCAGCTGCCCAAGGAGACGACCCCGAGAAGTTCAGGAAGCCGGCGACACGGATGATGGGATCGCCGGTGCCGCGCGGAGCAACGCCAGACACCTAGTCGGACCCATCATCCTACTGCCCGCTACCCTCGTCTTCGCTGCCGCTGTCCTCCTCATCACTCCCGCCCGAGGAAGAATCTTCGCTATGAAAAGAGCTCTCCACACAACACCTCGCCCGAGTCTCAAAGCACCTAAAGACCTTGACGGAGAGGAGGCCGCCCTCCATCAGCTTGAAATGGAGGGTAAGCCCCACCGTCAAGCGATGGATATGAGCGAACGTCTTCCACCCTCGGCCAAGATACATCACGTGAGGGGCTGGGAAGTCGACGCGAGCTCGCGTACCGCTGATCCAACAGCCCCTCATGTGCAACTGCAAGGACTCTAGCTGATCCAGCTCCATCTCGCTCGCAAATGGGGTCGGGAGACGAAGACGATGGCGAGGCGACCGGCGCAGCCTAACGAAGAACTCGCAAGGGTCATCTCCAACATGGCCCTCCATGGGGGGAGGAACTACTGGCGGAGGCGGGACCGGCGCGCCGCCCCGTTCTCGTCTTCCCTGAGCGCCTCGACCTCGCCCGCGGCCTCGTCCGCGGCCTCGCCCCCTCCCCCTTCCCCTGACGACTGGCTCTGCCACCGCGGGTAAAGGGGAAGGGAGGGCGCGTTGTCGAGCAGCGACCCTCGCCGCCACCGTTGAAGAGCCAGGATCCCCTCTCTCCATGGCGGATGAGGAGGAGCAGAAGGCAGAAGCTGAAGAAAAAAGAAGACGGAAGAGTGCGAGACTCCATCTCCTCCCCCCCGGCTCTTTATAAAGAGCCAGGATGGGGGCTCAGCCACCCCACTCAGCCAATAAATAACCTGCTTACATGCATTAGAGATTTATTTACCTTTTGTGACTAGCATCATGAGCATAAGATATTTTCAGCACATCACTGTTATATTATACGTGTGTTCATAATGTTTGCGAGTACATTCAAAGTACTCACTGGCTTGTCCCTAGCTATTGTCTTGGCCAGATTTCTTGCACGGAGAGGAGCGACCGCGATGACAGCCTGGAACCTAAGCAACGGTGATAGCAGCCTCGCGAAGATAGGAGTTAACCTGGTCAGCTCTTCCCGTGGAAAATTGAGTCCCATAGACACTGATGATTCACAACCCGCTTCTGCCATCAACCACTAGAAACCATTTGTTGTACTCACAGACCAGAATGGTCTTGTACTACATATTTTGTGTTTTGCTTGGAATTTCTGTATCATGTTGGTGCCTTATCAGCTAACAGTAATCTTGGGGCTGATGAGCACAAGGGCCATTTTCTGGGAATTAATACCCGGAAAACCGGTCGCGACAAACTTGGTATCAGAGCCAGGCTGACCATTGGCTAATCCTATCTTAGCCAGGTCGAAAAACTTAGGCAAACCAACCCACCAGACCTTAACCAAACCCCGGCCAAGCTTCTCGTGCAAGATAGCCACACAGTGACACCAACACTTTTTGCAGTCGGTGCCCAACCTATCAACCTAGCCTGTCGATCACGCGCCAGCGACCGACAGAAAATCTGTCTTATTCGCAAGCGTGCGAAGGAAGACTCCGTCCACCTTTTTCTATAAAAGGGCACGCTAGCCTCAACGCTAGCACAGCCCAGCCTCTACCCCAAACCGAGCCATAATGCCAGGCCCCGTAGTGCACCATGAGACCACAGCAACCAACCTTGGAGGTTTTGTGACCATACTCGCAAACCTCACCCATGTGCCTATGCGTTAGAAGAGCCCCCAGAATATGTTGTGTACCAAGGACCCATGGGCGGTGAAAGCCGTCAATTCTGGGCCACTGTGCACATCTACGGTAGGGGTCTATCTCCAGAACGCCCCTACAGGTTCATCGGAAGGACAACTTCCTTTGAGCCACGAGCCATCCAGCTAGCTGCTCGAGAGGCTATACTTCAACTCCGGTAGTTGTCGCCCAGAGTTAACTGTCGCTCTTTCTACTACTACCCCAGATGCGAAGGGTAGGGTAGACCACCCCAAGTTGCCAACGGAGATCACGAGACGGATCCTGCATTATTGGACCAAGTGCGCTATGTAGGTGCACTAGAGGCACTATTCGATCAAATCACCATTGATCTGATCACAGCTCGTGGAGAGCTGGTTCGTCAAACCCCAGCAAGAGGAGAAGACGAGCCCGACGCCGACAACCCAGTCCTGCTGTTCGGACACCCGATCGAGACCCCGAGGTCAGCTCCAGCCGTCAACCGAGATGCTTTGATGACCCCAGAAGTGCTTCATCGCCTTTTGGGAGCACACTCCAACAGGATTGTGGCTAACAATCCCCGCGATGGTCATCATCGCTACCCCACCCCTGCAGTTCCTCCACCATCTCCGGCTAATTCCAACGGTGAGAACCGTGGAGAAGACTCGACATCCACAAGGCACGCCCGTTTGGATATAAATGAGGTAGACTAAGTCACCCGAGTAGTGCCAAGTCTCAGTGTATCCTCGCTTTGTAACCGTGTGACCTGGTGAATTAACGTAGCCTTTTGTTGTGCCCCTGTTTTAGATAGTAACTTTGCATAATTGCATCAGCACGCAGTTGCATATTTCTTCCAAGCACAGCTACCAAGACCACCCCGACAACCCCCATAGTGATACGTCACTTTACTGAGGTATGTATCTGTGACTTGACCTCGACCCTTGGAGCGAAGCTGGCAAATTTATTACCTTTCACCTCGGTAAAAAGACTCAGCTCCAGTGCTATAAAAAGGCCACCTCGTGACCTTACCAAGCACCCCACACCTTGTGCACCACCCTCACAACCTTTTTCCTGTCATGCCGAGCCCCAGTATTTATCTGAGAACCCCAGATGCAACCCCAGGTAGCTTTGTCAAGATTGTGGGACTTTACCTGAAGTACCATGGGTTCTACCCAGCCACCCCAATACGAGCTGTTCAAATCAAGAATCACACCTTCCACCTTGAAATATTGGGCAGCAATACACATCCCTCCCGTAGACTCCAACCAAGATCCAACAGAGGTTTCCTTCGTGGGGAAATCAATGCCAACCCCACATATGGCCATAGAAGCTGCTGCTTGCGAAGCACTCGCTCGCCTTCGATTCGCGGTACCCTATGCCAGCGAACGAGGGTATTATTACTTTCTGAGGCGTGCAGCACCCGGAGAAGTAAGATCTTTTCCCGGTAGACGGATTGAGAGAGACCCAGTACTGGCCAACCTGGTCCAGTACGTCATCGCTCGGGAACGTTTGACCCAGCAAGTAATGGGGTACCTCCAGAGTCTCGCAGACTTAAATCCTCAGATCGCCATCGGCAGACCACTGAGGCCAGACCAAGAGAGACACATTCATCGTCTGATCAATCTGCTTTCCCCGATAGAAGAGGAGTGCGTTCCAGTTCCAGAGATATTTTCTCGAGACCCCGTCCAGTTACCATTTGCATTATAGACGTCGCTGCTATGTTTATTCTTGCAACTTTACTTATGTGTTGTAACTTATGCATGGTACCCCGAGTTTGTGCGGCAAGTAAATTATTTAGTTTCTATTAATGTGAGTAGTTCTGTTGCGGTTTGACTATTACTGTTTCTCTCGCGAGGAATCATGGAGTGAGATTTCTTTTCCCTGAGTTGCTGCATCGTATATCTTCTCACGACATGGATTGTTTTATTCACACAGCACCACGGCAGCAGACTCACAACCGCTCGAACGCATACACTGCTCGCAACAAACCGGAACTGTGGGGTATTTGTTTTTCAAAGCCGCTCTTAGAAAATCTCGAGGACGAGATTTTTTCTTAAGGGGGCTTGTGCTGTGACACCCCAAAATTTTGACCTTGTTTCGTTAATTAAAATTTTGCCAGGAAATTAAAATTTTTATTTTCTGGGCTCCCTTTTGTTTTTTGGACCATTTTCTCTCTTGTTGTGATGGAGTTTTCCCCAAAAAGAAAACTTTTCAAATATGTTATTGGGCTTGTTTAGCCTCTCAAGAAAAACTTTTCTTTTATTAGTGGAACTAATTACATAATCAATTTGCTTGATCTTTATTTTCTTGAAAAATGGTTTTCCAAGGTTATATGGCCATATTTGAACTACAACCATTTGATAAATTCACTTAAAATTCCAACCAAAAATTGGAGATGTCAGGTGATGTTTTAAAATCACTTTTGTGCAAAAATAACTTTTATTCATGAAATATTTTGAGCTCTACACCCAATTCTCTTCTCTGGTCCAGTGGGCAATTTTGCGCTACAACTCATTTAAATATTTCTTTCTAGCTTCCACCAAAATTATGGGATGTTGGTAGTAGCATATGATTTAACTTTATGCAAACACCCAGTGATGTTATTTGAAAATTTTGAGTGAATCAACCTCATCTTCATTCTGGTCCAACATGATGGTTTGTACAGCAACCATATTCTTGTTTGTTCTTTGACCCTTGATTCTTTCTCCTACTTGTAGTCCTCCATGCTAAACCCTATGTCCAGGAGCATGCAACCATTGGAATACTTTTGGTTCATGAGATGATGCCATTTACCTCCTGTCCAGAATTGAAGTTCTGCAAAACTTGCACTAACAAGTTTGTCTTTTGTACAAACTAACCTCACCACCCTCTTGTGCATCTAAAGAGACTAGGATCTGGAAGATTTGGCAACTCCAAGAAAAGCCTAGGTGCCTGTGGCATTTTGTCAAACACCTGGAGTGCATGGACAGACTTGGCATGTATTTTGGTTTGCATTGTGGACCTGGCCCTCTGACCCAACAGGCATGTCCACTAGCATCCCAGCTACCCCTAGACTAGACCTGCTAATCCCCAGCTCCAACCAAGCCACCTAGCAGGCCATGGCATTTCGTCGAGCAGATGGTGGGCGTGCACTGGGCGCGCCCAGAGCGCGCCAACTGCAGCCGCGCACCCGAGCCGCCGCGTCGCGCCCCTGGTTTGGCCCCACACTGCAAAGCCACGCCATGCACTCCCCTTCTCACCAGAAACCTCCAAGCGGCCCTGGCACTCTACAACGCCGCTGTCAGGGCACTTTTGGCGGCACGCCGGCATCCGCAGTGCGCCTCTGCCACGGTCGGCGCCGCCCGAGCCACCCTGGCTCGCCACCTGCCCCTGGGAGCCGCGCAAGCTTATCCCCTCGCTCGTCGGCTAGCTCTCGTCGCCTCCACGTCGCCCTACCACACAGAATGGCGGTTCGCCGTCGTCCTTATCGACGGCCGCCTCGGAACCGACCTCCACCGCCTGTATAAGGGCCCCGGAGCTCAATCGAGTCCTCAAGCAACCTCAAATGATCCCCCTAGCGCTACCTTGGACATCAGTCGAGGAAGGGAAGGCCATCTTCCCCGAGTCTAGCCGGTTCGGTCGCCGCCAAGTCACGACCGATATCGTCGCAACCAAGGCACCTCCCGGCAATCTAGCGCCACCACCCAACTCCACGTGATCGTGCGGAGCTGCCCATCGCCTCAGCCCCGACCGAGAGCCACCATAGCCCAGGACCCCAAATCCACCCGAATGCCTTCTCCGCCGCGAAGCTCGTCGCCGGTGACTCCGTCCACGTCGGCGACCATGGAGGGTTCGTCTCGACCTCCTGAGCACACCCATGTCCTCAGAGCACAAAGGGACGCCTCCGTTTGCCGGCAATCCTCGCCGGAGCTCCACCTCTGTTCGGTCGGAGGGGGACGACGCGCGTGGACTGGTCAAACCTGACCAGTGGGCCAGGCGGGCCCACCATCAGTGACCCAGCGACGGTCCACGCAGGAGTAAGTGGAAGCGCCTTTCCAGAATGCGCCTTCGGCGTGTATTTTTTTTGAAATTTTTCTTTTCTTTCTCTGTTTTGTTAAAAAGAACAGATTTTGACTAGGACTTTGACTGGCTATAACTTTTAAAATACAACTCCAAATGAGTTGATTCTTTTTCCTAACTCTCTCAAATATTGTCTAGTTTATTTTAAGATTTATTTCAAAAAAATTCAGCAACTTTTTGGTACTGTTTCTGAAACTATATATTGATTCAAAAATATTTTTAAATAGGATTTTGGAGAGAGGAGAAAGCTTTCAAATGTTTTGGAGTGCACCCTGCCTTTCCACACATTGAAGGCAAGCATTCTGAACCCTGGCATAATATTTTGCATGCATTGTTTGGCACGATCATCACACCACCTCAATACGTAGAACTCATTATTTTATGTGGTGATGTGATCATTTGCATGAATGCTTATTGAAAATTTCCTTGCTGTTGGAAATGGACGTGCTTGTGATAGTGATCATCCTCGTATGCCTTTCGTGCCTACCGGAAGGAAAACGGGAAAGTCTCTGTCTTGGGTAGACCCGAGCTTGTCCCTAGTTCCTCGTCGAGACGAGTGTGTCCGGCATGGCATGAGGGGTATGATGAGTAGTGACTCTGTCTGTTGGATGAAATATATTCGATATGCTATTCATGCAGGGAATACTTAAACCTCCTGAGTCGACCCTAGATCGAGTCTTGTTCCAGTAACCCCCATACTTGTTTTGTACTACCATTCTTCTCTACAACAAGTAGAGTACGGTTCAGTAAGTTGTCAACCTCTTTCTAGCACACACCGTACAGAGAGGCCAGGGTGGAAGATACCGGTTGTAGCTGGTAGGCAGGCCACCTGGTCCGGGGGCATGGGTGTTTCCGGTTGAGACCGAGAGGGGAGGCCACCCCTTAGAGCACGCAATATAAATTTGATCCCATGCTACGCGAGGTTGTAGCCTCCCCACTTAGAGTTTGCTTGACAGGTGTCGTGGGTGATTCCAGACACGTGTGAGTTAAGCTGGTGTGTGCAAGTTAGGTGTGTTTTCAACAAAAAGACCGGAGACGGAATTAGTCCCGATGGACTAAAGGAATCCGTTACTTGTGGGTAAAGAGTACACCCTCTGCAGAGATTAAAACTATTCAAATAGCCGTGTCCATGGTTAAGGATTACAGTCTGGGATGGGTCAAGTGTCGGTCTTAGTGTCGGTCTTCGGAGGTGAAACTGTTAAACCAGAACTGGAAATCACGACTTGTGACTTGTGATAATTATGATTATTATTTTTGTTGTGGACTGACCCGTGATATTATTGGTATTATCGAATATCCCTGGGATGGTTCTACCTCCTAGATATTCACTATGTTTTCTTTTATAAGCCCTTTATGTGGTGTCGCTAAGACGCGCGACTGTGGCATTTCTTTTATAAGCCCTTTATGTGGTGTCGCTA
The DNA here is from genome assembly GCA_900231445.1 of Triticum turgidum subsp. durum. Taxonomy (NCBI): domain Eukaryota; kingdom Viridiplantae; phylum Streptophyta; class Magnoliopsida; order Poales; family Poaceae; genus Triticum; species Triticum turgidum. Next base: position 680,625,193 of record LT934122.1, on the reverse strand, counting down.
AGACACCCGACTATGGCATTTCTTTTATAAGCCCTTTATGTGGTGTCGCTAAGACGCGCGACTGTGGCATTTCTTTTAAAGCCCTTTATGTGGTGTCGCTGAGACGCCAGACTGTGGCATTTCTTTTATAAGCCATTTATGTGGTGTCGCTGAGACGCCCGACTATGGCATTTCTTTTATAAGCCTTTTATGTGGTGTCGCTGAGACGCCCGACTGTGGCATTTCTTTTATAAGCCCTTTATGTGGCGTCGCTTTAGACGTCCGATCGGTGCCTTTTATTATTAATATGTTATTGAATTTTCATAAATAACTTGCTTACATGCATTAGAGATTTATTTACCTTTTGTGACTAGCATCATGAGCATAAGATATTTTCAGCACATCACTATTATATTATACCTGTGTTCATAATGTTTGCGAGTACATTCGAAGTACTCACTGGCTTGTCCCTGGCTATTGTCTTGGCCATATTTCTTACACGGAGAGGAGCGACCGCGATGACAGCCCGGAAACTAAGCAACGGTGATAGCAGCCTCGCAAAGATAGGAGTTAACCTGGTCAGCTCTTCCCATGGAAAATGGAGTCCCATAGACACTAATGATTCACAACCCGCTTCCTCCATCAACCACTAGAAACCATTTGTTGTACTCACAGACCAGAATGGTCTTGTACTATATATTTTGTGTTTTGCTTGGAATTTCTGTATCAAGTTGGTGCCTTATCAGCTAACAGTAATCCTGGGGCTGATGAGCACAAGGGCCATTTTCTAGGAATTAATACCCGGAAAACCGGTCGCGACAAGATACATATTGAAAGTGGGAGCAATTAGCTAGAGTACCTCCGTGCAGAGCAGTAGACATAGAATATTTGCAAGATACATACGGCTCTGAATGTGACAGACCCATTGACTAAACTTCACTCATGAGCAAAACATGATCATACCTTAGTACTCTTTGGGTGTTAATCACATAGGATGTGAACTAGATTGTTGACTCTAGTAAACCCTTTGAGTGTTGGTAACATGACGATGTGAACTATGGGTGTTAACCACATACAGATGTGGATATTGGTGTTAAATCACATGGTGATGTGAACTATATTATTGACTCTAGTGCAAGTGGGAGACTTAAGGAAATATGCCCTAGAGGAAATAATAAAGTTATTATTTATTTCCTTATATCATGATAAATGTTTATTATTCATGCTAGAATTGTATTAACCAGAAACATGATACATGTGTGAATACATAGACAAACTGAGTGTCACTAGTATGCCTCTACTTGACTAGCTCGTTAATCAAAGATGGTTATGTTTACTAGTCATGGACAAATAGTTGTCATTTGATTAACGGGATCACATCATTAGGAGAATGATGTGATTGACTTGACCCATTCTGTTAGCTTAGCACTTGATCGTTTAGTATGTTGCTACTGCTTTCTTCATGACTTATACATGTTCCAATGACTATGAGATTATGCAACTCCCGTTTACCGGAGGAACACTTTGTGTGCTACCAAATGTCACAACGTAACTGGTTGATTATAAAGGTGCTCTATAGGTGTCTCCAAAGGTACTTGTTGGGTTGGCGTATTTCGAGATTAGGATTTCCCACTCCGATTGTCAAAGAGGTATCTCTGTGCCCACTCGGTAATGCACATCAATACAAGCCTTGCAAGCATTGCAACTAATGAGTTAGTTGAGGGATGATGTATTACGGAACGAGTAAAGAGACTTGCCAGTAACGAGATTGAACTAGGTATTGAGATACCGACGATCGAATCTTGGGCAAGTAACATACCAATGACAAAGGGAACAAACGTATGTTGTTATGCGGTTTGACTGATAAAGATCTTCGTAGAATATGTGGAAGCCAATACGAGCATCCAGGTTCCGCTATTGGTTATTGACCGGAGACGTGTCTCGGTCATGTCTACATAGTTCTCGAACTCGTAGGGTCCGCATGCTTAAAGTTAGATGATGGTTATATTATGAGTTTAGGTGTTTTGATGTACCGAAGGTAGTTCGGAGTCCTGGATGAGATCGGGGACATGACGAGGAGTTTCGAAATGGTCGAGACATAAAGATCGATATATTGGATGACTATATTCGGACTTCGGAAAGGATCCGAGTGATTCGGGTATTTTTCAGAGTACCGGAGAGTTAAGGGAATTCCCTGGGGAGTATATGGGCCTTATTAGGCCATACAGGAATAGAGGAGAGAGGCCAAAAGGAAGGAGGCGTGCGCCCCCCCTCTGGCCCGAATTGGACAAGGGGTGCAGCCCCCTTTTCCTTCTTCCTCTCCCCCTCTTTCCTTCTCTACTACTCCAACAAGGGAAGGAGGAGTCCTACTCCTGGTGGGAGTAGGACTACCCCCTTGGCACGCCCTCCTCCTAGGCCGGCCGCCTCCCCCTTGCTCCTTTATATACGGGGGCAGGGGGGCACCCCATAGACACAACAATTGATCCCTTGGATCTCTTAGCCGTGTGCAGTGCCCTCCTCCACCATAGTCCACCTCGATAATATCGTAGTGGTGCTTACGCGAAGCCCTACGTCGGTAGAACATCATCATCGTCACCACGCCGTCGTGCTAACGGAACTCTCCCTCGACACTCGGCTGGATTGGAGTTCAAGGGACGTCATCGAGCTGAACGTGTGCAAGAACTCGGAGTTGTCGTGCTTTCGGTGCTTGATTGGTTGGGCCGTGAAGACGTACGACTACATCAACCGCGTTGTGCTAACGCTTCCGCTTTCGGTCTACGAGGGTATGTGGAAAACACTCTCCCCTCTCGTTGCTCATCACCATGATCTTGCGTGTGTGTAGGAATTTTTTTGAAATTACTACGTTCCCCAACAGTGGGATAGCATGGGTGCGGGCGGGGGGAGCAGACTATTTCGAAGAGACATCGAGTGTGTGTGTGTGTGGGAGAGGGGTGAGAAAGGGTCGTTTGTGTCCATAAATGTCGTATAGATAGGGAAACAATGTTGATGTTGTTCAAAATTGGCCTATGTACGAAGACGCAAGGGAAGCGAGTCATCGTGTGTGTGATAGGGACTTCATGAGAGATCTAGAATAGATGGTGTACAGAACAATGTGCGAGATCGAGAACGATGATACATTAGAGAGCTATGGAAAGAGTCACGACATATATGTATACATGGAAGGAGCTGGGGCGGGTCCGCATGTGGGAGAGATAGAAAGAGGAGAGTGGTGCACAAGGAGACAAAGTGTGCTTGTTTGCTGTGGGGGTGGTGTCTGAGGTGAGTGTGCGAGAACCACATAACTAGGGAGGTAGATGTTTGGGGGCGACGTTTTGTGTGTATCGGAAAGATACACTTTACATAGTGCGTGTGCTTGGGAAAGAGAGATGCCAGGAGACCTAGAGAGTGGGGGAAGAGATGTGTGCATGCCCGAGAGACAAAGTGGTAGAGACCTATATTGGGGTCCGGACTTTAGAAGAGAGAGGGGTGTTAATGTGCTCGTGTATTGGTATTTGGGGGAGAGAATGACTTCTGTGTTTGCGTGTGGGTGGGGGCGATGAGGGGGGGGGGGGTTGGCTTCAGATAAAGAGTGAGGTGTCTATATTTGAGGGACTTTAGCGTAATAGAGATATACATGGTCAATCGTGTGTGCACTCATGGTTGATCAATTTGTTTCACAGTTTGGACTATGAGATAACGATACTTTTGAACATGTGTGATATACCTTGATATACCAGAATTACAAACCTAAGATTGGAATTTTGGAATTCGACTCCATCATTAGCCGGGATTTCATGATTTCAAATTCATATATCAAACCTAGAGATATACACATACGAGCATGTTCAAACTTTATAATCATCCACTTTATTCATACACATACACCATTTTGCTTTTGTCATCATATTTAGGATAAACACATTTGGAATTTCATTTGAATTGGACAGTATGATGGTATTTGCTTGTAGTAGCTCAATGATCCATATTTGAATTGAATGGACAATCTAAATTTCGAGTTGGAGACATTGATTTTCAAAACTTGCACTTTTTTTGCGTGCAAAACAAACAAATTCTCGGCCATGATATCATAGTCGGCCGTACAAGAGCAGAATATAATTTCCGGCGCCAAAAGCTTTCAAACTTCCCGCTCACATCGAAATATCTTGCGCCCGAAAGTTTAGCTCTGCAATATTCTAGTTTTACCCCTACCACATGAACGGAAAAGTGCTGCTTTGGTAACTCCATTGTTTTCCCCTCTTTGCCCCCAACATTCTTCCCCAGAGCACCTCCCCTTCCCCTCCCCGAACCCCCCACCCTAAGCACAGCAATCCGCCGAATCTAGTCGTCCTCCGCAGCGGTGGACCTCACACCCTGCCGGACCTACCTTCCGCACCTTGGAACCCCCAACTGCCAACTCACCACTTCACCGGAGCCACTTCAGCGACTGGCTTGTCCACCACTCCAGATCTCCATGACCGCCATCATGGTCCACCGCACCAGATCTTCTTAACCGGCTCCCTCGTCCACCACAGTGTAGGGGCTCTTCAGTGACTCCCTCGTCCGCCCCTTCGCTGGCCCTTCATAGAAGCCCTCGTCCGCCGCAACTGATCCGCCTCACCGACAGCACTGCACAATGCACCCGTCGAAGCCTTCGTCCACTGCACCAGACCGCTCCACGGATGCCATATACAACTCCCCCGGCCCTACTTTACCGACGCCACAGCCTAATCAGGTTATTTCAATTTGTACTCCTTCGGATTTTCTCTTTATCGTGCAAGTGTTCACTTACCACAGATGAGCTTTCTTATATGTCGACAGGTGCCGCAACCGTAGCACCAGAGCCGCTTTAGCGACGGTGATAGCCGGCCCAAACTCAACCGCAACACGAGCACCATCGACGATCCTTAGCTATCAAGTATGACAATGATACCCATACGCCGCCGAGAATCGGGTACTATTATCCAACGGCCGGCGCCTACGTTCACTTTCTTAACATAAGCACCGCACCTTTGAATTTCTTCAGGGCATCATTTAGTTTTTCAGGAGACGCGTTATTATGTTTGCACCTGTAGGGCCATACTTCTGGCAGTGAACATGTTACATGTGCTAAATTACATACCAGTGCACATATAGTTAATATGCTTTAGTTTTGTCCTAAGTATTACTGTACTTCCTAGATATCACTGCCTACTATTTTACTTCTTGAATGCTATATTTATGATAATGGTGTTGCTCTGATGCCACCTGTTGGTTCCATCAGACTGCTTAATGTTCTCTATGCTTAATTACAGATAAGCAAACTAGCATGTGGTTCCGCTGCTTTTTGTTCGTTTTACCCTACATTTTCTGATGCTAGCTATTACATCACTGCTTCGAGCCTCTGTTCATTACTTGTTTGTGTGTTGTTGATCTTCCCAAGTTGCATGACTAATTTGATGCTTCTATTAATTATGGAGCTTCCAACCCCATCAAGCAAAATATTTGTTCTTTTGGGGCTGACACCTCGAACAAGCATAAAAATAGAGGGAAGCAGATATATTGTCATGTATGCACACACCCTTCTTTCATTAGTTTAGATGTACCATTGATGATCAATTCGGACCAGAGCATGCAATTAAAATTAATTTTACCTAAATAGAGGGTGCAGAATAAACTACAACAACTAGATTTGCAACCATGGGATGCTGACAATATCTTCAAAGAACATTGCAACAGCAACGAGGCTTCACAGCAACATGTGGTAAGCCAGTGTGTTTTAGTACAGGTGAAATGTAATCCGAGTGGGCTGCTTTCTTGGCTTGTGCCCTCAACCTGTAATCCTACAGAATTACAAATAGTTTAGTTGTCTGCTTTGCTGTATTGCTTGATTCGAATGCTTGTTTGTTGTTACACTATACCTCAGTTGGCCAATGTGTCAGTAGTGCCTGCTGTACTATCGTAAAGAAATGCATGCCTAGTTCATTTGAGTCCTTAACTTTTCCTCTGAACTTCATCACAAGACTGTCTTCGTAGTTTATATGAGGCCACACTGTTAAGTGCTTTCTCAGATTATTTCAACTGCTTAGATGCCTTGGCAACTTAAATATAGCGGTGGTACACTCCCTTTCAACTAGGGATGTCAACTGGGTCCCGTTTAATCCCGATTAAGTCCACTAAAGGTATGATAGTTCAAAAGAGTTTTTGTTTTTTGAGGAAAATGAACTAGGGAGCTAGCAAAAACTAACTATATGGGACTGGCGGATGTCGTTTATTTGCCACTTACATCCCTAGTTTCATCTTACCATTTTAGTTTCTTTTTGGCTGATGCTGCTTCGAAACATTTAAATATAGCTTGATATGCTCGGCAATAATTCGTATGTCGTTTACCATGTAATCTTACTGCCTGGATCATGCGATAACTATCTCTTACTTATGTCCAGCGGAAACCTTTCAGTATGCCGTTCACACTAGGACAGAATGTACAACCCCAGAATCTATTTGTGGAAGCAATGCGCCATCCATGTTACCAGATGGTAGCAGTTCAGAGGCAACACTGCCGAAGAGCAGTCTGAGCACATATATTGTAGTTCTTGAGGCTCTACTAGAGGCAGATAGAGATTGTGTGGCTGCCATGAATGAGGTAATCTTTATCTTGAGGCTGGAAATTATGGAATTAGCGGCACACATTATGCAAGCAACCCAAGAATTGGAGGAAGTAAGAATGTTGCATTTGAAGACGGAGGAGGTCCTGCTGTTTCTGCTATCTGAAGCCCAGGGTAATCCCGGTTCTTCTTTAGATACCAGTTGAAATTGTCATTAGATTATTGTACTTACATGTTGTGTCATGTCTCTGAATGGATTATGTTGTAAGATCCCCTATGTTGTCCATGTGTTGTAATGATCCGAATTTTTTAGGAGAGGTAATCCTCAGTACTTGTATGATTGACATAAGGTGAACTATTTTTCGTGTGAGCATATTGTATTGGATGAAATAACTGTATGAATCAAAGTGTATCCAACCTACTGAATTCAAAGATCATGACATTTCTAAATCATAATCATATATAAAGGTGGAATAAATCTTTGTTGTGGTTTTGAAGAAATAAATAAAAAATGTAGAATTATTTGTGGATATTCGTAATCGAATACAAATTGGATTTGAATTTAGTTTGCCAGGGCCCAGGGCAAATGTGAATGCTAATTCTCCCAAGTTTTGAACGAAGCGGCTAAACACCCACTATAATTTGTGGGCTGCCCGAAGCAAGTGTTTGTGAGATGGAAATTACTATCTACCCCTGACACTTGACATCCTTATCGACCGGATTTACACTGCTATCGATAGGGGTATACTAGTAACTTCAATCGACGTGACACGACGGCCTCTGAGCCCATTCAGACACGGTGGGCGCCAAACATGGGCGGCAAAACACATTTGATTAAAGCTCGTCCGAAAGACATGTGTATCTCCCTCCATTTCCCCATTCATACATGATGGGCAGCAAAACAAACTCTCCTCGTACAAAATTGATGTAGGTAAATATTTTAAATAGGGGCAGATGTGTAACTTCCGTCAGGCGTGACACAACCGCCCTACCTGTCAGCCCCGTTCATACACCGTGAGCGCCAACCGTGGGCCGCAAAACACCCTCTCCTTGCCCGAAATAGTTGTCCGCAAATATTTGGGAGATGCGAGATTACTGTCCTATCCCCAACCGACGTGATGTCCGAAATTTTAAATGGGAGATAAGTTCGTAACTTTCCCACATTTCAGAGAAGCGTGTCCCAAAGTTTGAGATCCCCCCTCCCCTCCATTTCCCAATTCATACACCATCCTCCACCTTGCCGGAGCCGCTACCCCTACCCCGTCGTCCACTACAAGAGATGGACGTCTCTCATCCATAGCGATGGACCAGAATCCTTTCATCGCGCCCTCTTGCTTCATCAGCGTCATCGTCCACCTTGCCGTTGCCGCTTCTACGAATGCCTCGTCCATGGCAACAGGATTTATCCCCCGACCCGGCCATCTGCCGTCTAAAGTCTTCTTCCCTGCTGCCGACAGCCATCGCACCCGCATCACCCTCTACATATCAGCAGAGGCCTACACGGCATCGCAAGAGAGGTGGTACTCTTCCATATGTGCTCAAGTTATTGACCTCACCCGGAAAATAGATCGTAATTTGTTTACTATACTTTTCTTATCTGTACCAAATCGTAGTGGCTAGTTGAAAGCAAACATTGGTTGCGAAGTAGCTTTGTCTGGTTTGCACCTTCAAATCCGTCATGGCACGGGCACTATACTCGTAAAGCTTATGGTTTCCCCCCTTTATATTCACTACCATCATCGTAGGTGCTTCGTGTCGTGCTAGCACTGCTCCTCAAGACCTCAACTCAAAGCTTACGTGTTGAAATACGAATCTGATATGATGCTCATATCACTAAAATAGAGAACATTTAATTGGTCACCTAATGTTCCTATATTCGTTTCGAAAAGCATGTGCGCCACCCACTGGTCCAGCTAGTTCCACTTTCCCGATTTTTCTCTTGATGCTTAGGGTTTCCCACTTTTATCTACTCTACTATGATCTGCGTAGGTGCTTTCTGTCGTACTAGCATTACTCCACCCTTCAAGCTAAACAACACAACACTCAAAATTCAAAAGCTTAGTTGTTCAAAAATGATTGTGATACGATAATGATATTAGTTAACATGCACATTTTAATTGGTTAGCTAAAGGTCCCACTTGAGTTTCCAAATGCATGTCACGACATATAGAGAGACAACATAATTGCATTTCTTTGTCACTTGTTTACTGTACTTTCTTGTCCATACCAAATCTTAGTTGTTATTTCAAAGAAAACATCGGTTGCTAACTACCCTTTGCGCGGTTTGCAGCTTCAGATCTTCCATCCTACTGCCATGGTCAACATTGTACTCATCATGCTTATGGTTTCCCCATTTTATGATGACCATGATCAGCCTACGTGGTTCATGTTGTAATAGCACTGCTCCACCCATCGAGCTAAACAAGCTTAGTTGTACAAATTCATATGTGATATTATGCTGATATTAGTAAAACTAAGAGATGTTTAATTGGTCAACTAAATGTTCCTACTTTAGTTTCGAAATGCATGTGAGCGACATATGGAGAGACCGGAAAGAATAGTATTTCTCTGTGCGCTCTAGTTCATCATGGGTGGCCAACCCACATTGTATTGAAAGACTTGTAATTTCTTCAATCTGCTTGGTCTTGTGCTCTTCTTTAAGATGATCCTCTTCTCTTGCGGTCGACTGGTCAGGTCAAGTTATTCTCCCTTTGTATATTTTGAATTTGTCAGGTCAGGTCGACTTGTTCTTCTTTACTATATGTTGAAGCTATCATCTGCGAAGTGTCATCACTTCTGGAGCTCTCATTTTTTGAGTAGTAGGCCACATTATATTAATGCACACACCAAATGACAGTATGCATGGCATCTCTTAAAAGAATTGCAGAGATAGCACAAAGGGGTTTACAGGGAGGCAGTATTGGATTAGAATCGCTTCTGCATTACAAAGATAATCTCACTTGTTTTTATGTTTTCATGCATGTCAGATATTGAACATTATCAAAATGAATATGAGAATGGGCGCACAAGAGGTATATTGCGGAAGAATCCACTGGCTAACAAACTTGGCATGGTGGAGGATGGCATATCTTATTCACCCATCAAGGTGCTTGCTCTAACTTGGCAAGGTTGTATTGGTCGCACATATTTTGCATCTGACCTTTTGCATTACTTTTACTTTGTTACACCATCTGCTTCGTTTAAGCATCATATATGAGTATGTGCCATACCTATCCATTTTCTGTACCTATTCCAAGTGTCGTCATACTATGTTTTTCTAGTCAAATATTGTTCCTTTGTAATAGATGTCCAAAAGGAAGAGGGTGAGTGCAGATCCTCAAGGAGTACAAACTAGGTATTTGTAAAAGGTAGTGATACCTGTTAAATAAGACAGATTAGCAGCCACAGAAAACACAAGCCCAACTGTACCACACTTTACCCCTACTCCAGTGGCCAAACCCCTATTAGAACTGCTGAGAGCCCAGCGTCAGGTATTGTCTATGATATCAATTCAAAATTTGAACTCCTAAATTTCTGCATGTGCCTTACATTCTCTCTTGTATGAAAACTAATTTCAAATGAATCTCCTTGCTTAAAGGGTCATATGATCTCACAACAATACTGGGCTCTGCATTGCTCTTGTCAGTACCTCTCTCCCTTTTGCCTTGTAACATTGTCCTTAATTAATTGCTATTTGATTATGTATCATCAGTCTGCACCTGAGCTTCATTATCCGCTGTTTCTTCCAATATTATTTGATCTATATTTACCCTTTGCAAAATGTAGAATAATGGCAATGCTTGTAAAGAATTTTCTTTGGGGAATTTTTTGAATTATCCTTCCATCAACATGGAGAAGGGCTTTGTCCAGCCCGTGTTAACATATAATGTAAGTTCATCCTTCTCAAGCCTTCAAACTTTGTTCTAGTATAGATTTGGATAGGCATCATTTCCTCCACTGCTGTTTGCTTTGTTGTTTACATCTGATTGGATGTTTGCAACAACTACCAGTTTTAAATTGTAGTTGTAAAAACATGTTCCTTATGCAGAACAGATCCATTTTTTTTGCTTATATAATTGTGAAACCTCTTACGTGTCTCCTTGTTTCTCTTTTAGAGTTGTATCTCTTATGTCAGGCAGAACTTTAGGGAAGATAGTGAGCCAAACCATCTTGAGGACAGCGAGATGACCCCAAGGTCCTGTCTTGATGAAGACAGTGAGTTGAAGCTACTCACCAGCAGGTGTGAGACAATCTCTGTGCAGTCGCTGCCTCAATCAGTTCGACTTCTTCAGTCTCAACTTAAAGAGGAAAGGCTTGCTTCAGCTCAGCTCCGACTTGAAGTCAAAGATGTAATGAAGATGTCAGAGGACTGCCTTGCGCACCATCATGTCATACAGCTACAGGTGATGCATCTATCGTTGACACAACTGAGCTCTAATTAGCTTGTTCGGCTATTTGGGGGGCTCAACCTGGCCAGGCCTAGTGCCTTCTGAAGTGCTCTCAATTTTATAAATTCTTTTATCGGCGCATTTATTTGCACTAGTGGCGAACTTTGATGCCGAGTGGATGTAATATGTGTAATTGCCGTGATAGCCTAGCGTAAGTTTTCTGCTTATTTATTTCCTTATTGTCTTGTTTATTTGTTTGCTTGTAGTCAGTGCAGTTCTTTTTCCGAGGTTTGTAGTGGCCGCAATAACCTATTTTTTAAAACTAGACCACAATAACCATGGGCTACATATTTACTTTAGTGACACTGGGCCTCCTACGAGCCATAGAAACAATGGGCCTTCTACGGGCCGTATCGTCAATGGCCCTTATTTGGGCCGTATGATCGATTGGCCAAACATGGGCCAATAACAGACCGCATTATGGTCGTAAATGGGCTAGAGTTGGAATCGTCCGTTCATGGGCCGACCATAACGGGCCATCGTTAATAAGCCGTATTTGATGACGCTATGAAAATGGCCCAACGTATTAACGGGCCACAAATGGGTCGACTGTAACGACGGGCTGAATTTGCCCCACAAGCGGAAAATGGCAGTAACAGGCCGTAAGTAACCGAATGCTGGAAATGAGCCCAAGAATAAATTGGCCCTGAGAAGGCCGAAAGATAACATGGGCTGGAAACGGCCCAACGGAATAACGGGCCGTCAATGGGGTATAAAGTGATGCACTGTTCATTATGAGCCAATTTCACCACAGGCCGTTAATGGGTATAAAGTGATACACTATTCATTACGGGCCAGTGTCACCATGGGCCGTTAATGGGCCAAGAGTTACAAAGGGCCTCATATGGGCCGAAAGATGTCATGGGCCATACATGGACCAGAAGTTAAAACAGGATGGAATCATATTGGACGGCCGAGATGACGCTACTGGGCCTAATTCGGATAGGTCATAATGGGCCCTGGGTTAGCGGGTTGTAAATGGGCTATATGCGAACAGGCCGTTAACAAGCTTTCCATGGGCCGGCCCGCCACGGGCTGGCCTTTTCACACGAATGGGCCTCCGTTGGGTTGTGCCACGTGTCGACATATCATAGGCACCTTCTGTCCAATGAGTGGATGACATCTATCCCAACGGTGAGCTGACACGTGTTTCCTCCAGCCAATGATGATTTTACACATGGAAAATCCCCATTGGTTAGGGCTGTTAACGGGTTATCGGATCCAAAACCGGACCCGATACCTTAACGGTGTTCCGTTACGGTGGATGCCACGTGTTAGTCACCCTTGACGAAAGCACTTCTGTGACGCGCGATTTATCGTCATGAAAGTGGACACTTCCGTGATGATAATTTTGGTAATGTCATGGAACACTTCTACGACAGCACATGTATGACTATCTTGATTGTGTAATAAAATCGTCATGGATGTACATACATGAAAAAAAACATGACCTACTGTGACAAACACGTATCATCACGGAAGTGTATTTTTTTGTAGTGTTAGTCCTAATATGATGGGCATCCAATAGGGATATAATAAAAACTTTCATATAAAGTGCATTGAATACTATGAGAAGTTTGATTCTTTATGATTGTTTTGAGTCATGCTAGTGGAGTAGTTGTGAATTTGAGAGATACTTGTGTTAAAGTTTGTGATTCTTGTAGCATGCACATATGGTGAACTGTTATGTGATGAAGTTGGAGCATGATTTATTTATTGATTGTCTTCCTTAAGAGTGGCGGTCGGGGACGAGCAATGGTCTTTTCCTACCAATCTATCCCCCTAGGAGCATGCGCGTAGTACTTCGGTTTGATAACTAATAGATTTTTGCAATAAGTATGTGAATTCTTTATGACGAATGTTGAGTCCATGGATTATATGCACTCTCACCCTTCCACCATTGCTAGCCTCTCTAGTCCCGCGCAATTTTCACGGTACCATACACCCACCATATACCTTCCTCCAAATAACCACCATACCTACCTATTATGGCATTTCCATAGCCATTCCGAGATATATTGCCATGCAACTTTCCACCGTTCCGTTTATTATGACACGCTCCATCATTGTCATATTGCTTTGCATGATCATGTAGTTGACATCGTATTTGTGGCAAAACCACCTTTCATAATTCTTTCATACATGTCACTCTTGAATTATTGCACATCCCGGTACACCGCCGGAGGCATTCACATAGAGTCATATATTGTTCTAAGCATTGAGTTGTAATTTTTTAGTTGTAAGTAAATAGAAGTGTGATGATAATCATTATTAGAGCATTGTCCCATGTGAGGAAATAAAAATAAAAGAGGCCAAAGAAGCCCAAATAAAAAAAGAGGCCAAAGAAGCCCAAATAAAAAAATGATGAGAGAAAAAGAGAGAAGGGGCAATGTTACTATCCTTTTTCCACACTTGTGCTTCAAAGTAGCACCATGATCTTCATGATAGAGAGTCTCATACTTTGTCACTTTCATATACTAGTGGGAATTTTTCATTATAGAACTTGACTTGTATATTCCAATGATGGGCTTCCTCAAAATGCCCTAGGTCTTCATGAGCAAGCAAGTTGGATGCACACCCACTTAGTTTCTTTTTGAGCTTTCATACACTTATAGCTCTAGTGCATCCGTTGCATGGCAATCCCTAATCACTCACATTGATATCTATTGATGGGCATCTCCATAGCCCGTTAATGCGCCTAGTTGATGTGAGACTATCTTCTCCTTTTTGTCTTCTCCACAATCACCATATTCTATTCCACCTTAGTGCTATATTCATGGCTCACACTCATGTATTGCGTGAAGATTGAAAAAGTTTGAGAGCAGCAAAAGTATGAAACAATTGCTTGGCTTGTCATCGGGGTTGTGCATGCTTTAAATATTTTGTGTGATGAAGATAGAGCATAGACAGACTATATGATTTTGTAGGGATAGATTTCTTTGGCAATGTTATTTTGAGATGACATGATTGCTTTGTTAGTATGCTTGAAGTATTATTGTTTTTATGTCAATATTAAACTTTTTCTGTGAATCTTTCGGATCTGAACATTCATGCCACAATAAATAGAATTACATGGACAAATATGTTAGGTAGCATTCCACATTAAAAATTCTGTTTTTATCATTTACCTACTCGAGGACGAGCAGGAATTAAGCTTGGGGATGCTTGATACGTCTCCAACGTATCTATAATTTTTTATTGTTCCATGCTATTATATTATCTGTTTTGGATGTTTAATAGGCATTTATATGCTATTTTATATTATTTTTGGGACTAACCTATTAACCGAGAGCCCAGTGCTAGTTTCTGTTTTTTACCTGTTTTAGAGTTTCGTAGAAAAGGAATACCAAACGGAGTCCAAACGGAATGAAACTTTCGTGGTGATCTTTCTTGGACCAGAAGCCAACCACGAGACTTGGTGATGAATTCAGATATGCAACGAGGCGGCCACGAGGGTGGAGGGCGCGCCTAGGGGGGTAGGGCGTGTCTCTACCCCGTGGGCCCCTTGTGGGTCTCCTGACCTAGTTCCTTCACTTGTATATACTCTTATACCCTAAAAACATCGAGGGGATGCACGAAACCACTTTTCCACTGCCGCAACCTTTTGTACCCGTGAGATCCCATCTAGGGACCTTTTGCGGCGTCCTGTCAGAGGGGGATTCAATCGAGGGCTTCCACATCAACACCATTGCCTCTCCGATGATATGTGAGTAGTTTACCACAGACCTACGAGTCCATAGCTAGTAGCTAGATGGCTTCTTCTCTCTCTTTGATTCTCAATACCATGTTCTCCTTAATGTTCTTGGACATCTATCTGATGTAATATTCTTTTGCAGTGTGTTTTCCGAGATACAATGAATTGTGGATTTATGATCAGATTATCTATCAATATTATTTGAGTCTTCTCTGAATTCTTATATGCATGACTTGATATCTTTGCATGTCTCTTCGAATTATCGGTTTAGTTTGGCCTACTAGATTGGTTTTTCTTGCAACCGGAGAAGTGCTTAGATTTGGGTTCAATCTTGCGGTGTCCTTTCCTAGTGACAGTAGGGGCAGCAAGGCACGTATTGTATTGTTGCCATCAATGATAAAAAGATGGGGTTTTCATCATATTGCTTGAGTTAATTCCTTTGCATCGTGTCATCTTACTTAATGCATTATTCCGTTCTTTATGAACTTAATACTCTAGAAGCATGCTGGATAGCGGTTGATGTGTGAAGTAATAGTACTAGATGCAGAATCATTTCAGTCTACTTGACACGGACGTGATGCCTATGTTCATGATCATTGCCTTAATATCGTCATAACTTTGCGCTCTTCTATCAATTGGTCGGCAGTAATTTGTTCACCCACTGTATTATTAGCTATATTGAGAGAAGCCACTAGTGAAATTTATGACCCCCGGGTCTCTTTTCCATCATTTAAGTTCTCTTTTACATCATACTAGTTTCTGATATACTATTTTTTAAACTTTTACTTTTCGATCTATAAACCAAAAATACCAAAAATATTTACTTTACCCTTTATCTATCTCTATCAGATCTCACTTTTGCAAGTAACCGTGAAGGGATTGACAACCCCTTTATCGTGTTGGGTGCAAGTTGTTGATTGTTTGTGCAGGTATTCGGTGACTTGTGCACTGTCTCCTACTGGATTCATACCTTGGTTCTCAAACTGAGGGAAATACTTACTCCACTTTGCTGCATCACCCTGTCCTCTTCAAGGTAAAAATGAACGCAAGCTCAAGAGGTAGCACTTGATGAAATAAGTAATAGCATACATGACTTTGATGTTAGAGTAGCAACTAGAGGAGGTAAAATAACTCAGGAACCACTTTATCCTGAGGGACACCCAAAAAGAATTGAACAAGACTCTGAAAGAGCTAACACTGATGCACGCAGTCCTTCTAAAAAGAAGAAGAAGAAGAAGAAAAATGATAAGACTTTGCATGCCTCTAGTGACCCTGAAGTAGAAAAACCTCCTGATAATGATAATGAAGTTTCTGTCTCTGATGGTGAAACTCAGTCTGGTAATGAACACTCACCTTCTGATAATGAAAAAGATAATGATGAGTTTCATGAAGACGCTCAAACAAATAATGAAGAACCAACCAATGATGGTGAGATAGAACCAGCAGTTGATCTTGATAACCCACAACCTAAGGATAAAATATATGATAAAAGAGAATTTTTTGCTAGAAAACATGGTTAGAAGAGAGAAACATGGTAAGAAGAGAGAACCATGGGTTCGAAAACCTATGCCCTTTCCACCTAAGTCCACTAAAAAGAAAGATGATGAAGAATTTGAACGCTTTGCAGAAATGCTTAGGCCAGTCTTTTTGCGTACTCGCTTGACTGATATCCTTAAAATGCCTCCTTATGCAACGTATATGAAAGACATCATCACCAATAAGAGAAAAATACTGGAAGCTAAAATCTCCACCATGCTTGCTAATTATACTTTTAAGGATGGAGTAGCTAGAAACTTGGAGATCCGAGAATACCAACTATACCCCGCTCCAGAAAAAGAAATTATGTTAAAACTGCTAGCTTTATGTGATTTAGGAGCTGGTGTTACTGTTATGCCTTTCTCTTTATATAAAAGACTTGATTTGAATAAACTCACACCTACTGAAATATCTTTGCAAATGGCTGACAAATCAACTGCCATACCTATCGGTATTTGTGAGGATGTGCTCGTTGTTGTTGCTAATGTTACTATTTTGACTGACTTTGTTATACTTGAGATGCCCGAGGATGACAACATGTCGATTATCCTTGGTAGACCATTCTTGAATACTGCAGGGGCTGTTATTGCTTGCAATAAAAGCAAGGTCACTTTTCATATCAATGGTAATGAGCATACGATGCACTTTCCGAAGAAAAAATTCCAAGTGAATGGTATTAATATTATTGAAAAATCTCCGACAATCACCATTGGAAGTTTTCAACTACCTCTACCTACTGTCAAAAATAAATATGAAATGCTTATTGTTGGGGACAATCATATCCCCATTGAGGTAACTTGGTGATTTACGAAAGTTCTTCGGTTTCATGCTAATCGAAAGTGGTTGTTAATAAGACATGATCAACCTTATTAATGGATCATTTTGTAGAGCTATGAACTTGATGAATTTAGTAGAAACTACCTTCTGTCCCTACCTTTTGTTTTCTATTTTTATCAGTTAAATAAAATAAAATGCCATGTTTTGTCTGTTTTCTGAATTCCCTATGCAATAAAAAATGACCCAAAAATAAAATTTCTCAGAATGCTCTGAAAATTTAATATGATTTTTTTGAATATTTAAGAATTTCTGGTGCAAATAATATCAGAGGGGGGTGCACCAGGTCGGCACAACCCACCTAGCGCTCCAGCACCCCCAGGCACGCCCTGGTGGGTTGTGGTCCCCATGTGGGCCCCTGACTTATCTCTTTCTACCACATAATCATCTACCTCCAGAAAAAAATCACCATTGCTCTCTCTCTCTCTCTCTCTCTCTCTCTCGTGTTCTTGCTCTCAAACCCACGAATTTCGATCTCTTTGCTCGAAGCTCCATCTCTGAAACTGTTTCGGGGGATTGTTGCTTGGTATGTGACTCCTTCATTTGTCCAGTTAGTTTTTGCTTTAGTGGTTTATATTTTGAATAATTAGCTACTCTTTGTGCTGCTGTAGATGAGCTTGCATGTTGAATTCTTAGAGTTCTAAGTAGTTTGAATGATTGCTATGGCCTCTATGTATCCCTATGAGTAGTTGGTACCAATTTTGTAAAGTTTTGTTGAGAAAAATTGTGGACTAAAAATTTCAGAATTTTTTTATAGGAAACACATGAGTATCTTTAGGAAGTTTGCTTCCAAGAAGAACTGAAAGGGAGTGATTGAGGGAGTTGTCCGACAGTGATCTCCATACCCGGAGAATAGCGAAATTACGGTCGTACGAATGGCCGCATACCCCGTTCATGGAAGGGGCCAGAATCCTTCAAGAGTTTGCACAATATGCTGCTAATGTCGGCCTCACCGACTTCATCACAGCTGAATGTGAATAGTATCATCTCCTCACAAACACCTTTGTTCAATGTTTTACTTTCCTTCCTAGGAATAATCCCCCTGAAGTGTAGTTTAATTTATAGGTTGAACCCCATCAGATACCACTTACTGAATTTTGTGAAATATGCCTGCTTCCTTCTGATGGTAGTTTCGTAGAGCCTAGGACGGCAAAGTGTGAGGGTTTTTATCGTACTCTGACAGTGGGTGATGAGAAAGGGCTGTCGATTATCACTGTCGCTAGCTTGCATTTTCCCGTTGTTCATTATTTTATTCTTTTCATTGCAAAATTCTTGGTTGCTAGAGAGAAGGTGGGTGCACTCAGTGCCCCAGACCTTGTTGTTTTATGTCAGGCACTTGAGGGCGACAACACTTATAGCTTGGGAGCTATTGTGGCACGTCGCCTTCACATTAATATATCCAAGGGTAAAATACAAGGTGGTATTTACGCTACCCGCTTGCTGGCTCACTTTAATGTTGAGATACGCCTGCATGATTATCCTTTTCCCAAGGTTTACCTAGATCACGTTGCTATGGAATACCACCAGTTTATTGGTACTGATTATCCTAACATCCCTATTCCGTATAATCTGGATTTTAGTGTCAGAACCCATGATATTATTCCATTGCATGCACCTGCTTTGTTCGATCCTATTGCCAGGGGAGGATACAGGATTATGCCTGCAGATATCATCGCCTATCGGAACAACCAGGCTGCAATAGAGGAGGAACCTCAGTAGTGGGATCCATGGATGCCTGCTCCTCACTAGTTCGACTACTGACTGATTACCAAGTTAGGCCAAAAGCCTAATCTTTGGGGAGTACGTACTTCCACTGACATTACATTCATGTTCACACATTTCATTCCAATTGTCGGTGTCCACACTTTTTCACTGTATTATCCATGTTAAATTTATTTTCTCGCTTTCTTCTTGTGTGTTTGAAAACTTGAGAAAATCCAAAAATATTTCCTGCTTCTTTTTAATTTTTTTTCTAGAGTAGCTAGTTGTAGTACTAACAAGAAAACCCAAAAAGATTTCCTTGTTCTTCATTTGCTTGTTGGGAGCTTTCCCGTGTAAATAGTTTTTCTCGTTTTGCTTTCCCTTTTATTTGCTTGTTCAAGAAAATCAAAAACTCCGAAAATATTTCAGTGTGTTTCTCTGAATTTCTTTTCTTTTTATTGAGTCATACCGAGGAGAAGAATGCGACGAAAATGTTGAGTGGCTCTCATGTGCATAATTGTTGAACTAAAAAAAATAGCCCATTTTTCCTTGTCTTCTCATGTTGAATAAAATGTTTGCAGATTCTATCTTAGTCCATGGCACTCTTGCACTGTTATTATTTTCACATTGTTCAGTCATGCAAGTGAAAGACAATACTGACAATATTTGATGAACTGGCCGTGGCAGAGAGAAACGGGTATGAACTCGAATTGTTCTATTTTTGTAAATATGTTTAACCTAGTATCCATGATTCAGCCCATTATGATTAAATATGTTTGGAATGACAATTCGATATTATGGTTTCTCATGCCATGCATAAGTAGCTAGGAGTGGATAATGATTTATCTTGGATGTCAACATTGCGTTAAAATGATTGTGATGTAGTATGATGATATGGTATCCTCCTCTGAATGTTCAAGTGGCTTGACTTGGCACACGTTCATGCATGTAGTTGAATCAAAACCAACATAGCCTCTATGATATTTATGTTCATGGTGTTCATATCCTACTCATGCTAGTGCCCAATTTTACTTAAGCATAATGCATGTTCATGACTGTTGCTGCTCTCTAGATGGCCGCTTCTCAACCTATTTGCTAGCCTTCACCTGTACTAATTGGGAATTTTGCTTATGTATCAAAAACCTTGAACCCCAGTTATTCCAGGTGAGTCCAACATACCTACCTATATGCGGTATTACCCTGCCGTCCTAAGTAAATTTGCATGTGTCATCTCTAAAAACTTCAAATAAATATCCTTTTTGTTTGCATGGATCGTTCATGGAATGACAGGAGGTAGTCAGTATCTTCCATGCTAAGTGGGTTATTCTTAGGTCGAGTGTTTATTCACTTGCAACTGCACGAGAAAAAGGGCGGTAATAGGGATGCCTAGTCCCAAACTGCAAAAAGAAAAGGCTTACAAATAATCAAACAAAAACTCCAAACGGAGTCATAACCTTTACTTTATCGCTTGCGAACCGCCACTAGCATATTTAGCATTTAAGATATTGATAACTAATAGTCGTGAAGTAAACAAGAAGGGTGCATGTCTCAAAATATCATTTACCTCTGTTTTAAAAACTTGATCTCTCGCACCGCTGCAAATCACTGCTTCCCTCTGCGAATGGAATATCTATTTACTTTCATGTTGTGTCATCACCTTCTAAAACAAGCGCCAGAACCTAAGAGCACTATTGTCATGCTGATGCATTGTGCGTAGCTAATGTTGGGTGCATCATGACTGGATCTTTTCTACCATGAATTACAATGTTTAGTCGTTGCTTGAACTTTGGAGGTGCTCTGCATTTATGTTTTGTGGTCTCAGAAAGGTCTAGCGAGATACCACTATTGTCATATGATATCATGGTTGTTTTGATAATGTGTTACTGTTTGAGATATCTTATTATTGCTCGCTAGCTGATTATGTCATTGATATGAGTTAATATAATTTTTAAGAGTTATTGTTGGCATTGTTAGTTATAATGTTGGCTGAAAACCTAGGTGCTGTTTAAGCTTATTTATGCAAACAAGAGCAGAAGAGTTCGTAAAAGTTTTTCTTTTTCACTTTCAGTTTATCAACTGAATTGCTTGAGGACAAGCAAAGGTTTAAGCTTGGGGGAGTTGATACATCTCCAACGTATCTACTTTTCCTAACACTTTTCCTCTTGTTTGGACTCTAATTTGCATGATTTGAATGAAACTACCCCTGGACTGACGCTATTTTTAGCAGAACTACCATAGTGTTGTTTTTGTGCAGAAATAGAAGTTCTCTGAATGGAACGAAACTTTACGAGGATTTTATACAAATAAAGAGAATTTCTATAGCCAAGATCCACCGGAGGGGGCCACCTGGGTGGGCACAACCCACCAGGGCGCGCTTGCCCCCCAGGTGCGCCCAGGTGGTTGTCCCCACCTGGGGGTGAGGGAGTCCTGGATTAAGGGGTCCTCGGATAGCCCGACTATATACTTTGGCCGGACTGTTGGACTATGAAGGTACAAGATAGAAGACTTCGTCCCGTGTCCGGGTGGGACTCTCCTTTGCGTGGAAGGCAAGCTTGGCGATTCGGATATGTAGATTCCCTTCTCTATGTAACCCTAGCCCTCTCCGATGTCTATATAAACTGGAGGGTTTAGTCTGTAGGACAAGAACAACAATCATAATCATAGGCTAGCTTCTAGGGTTAGCCTCCTCGATCTTGTGGTAGATCAACTCTTGTAATACTCATATCATCAAGATCAATCAAGCAGGAAGTAGGGTATTACCTCCATAGAGAGGGCCCAAACCTGGGTAAACATCGTGTCCCCCGCCTCCTGTTACCATTAGCCTTAGACGCACAGTTCGGGACCCCCTACCCGAGATCCACCGGTTTTGACACTGACATTGGTGCTTTCATTGAGAGTTCCACTATGTTGTCACCATAAGGCTTGTTGGATCCTCCAATCATCTACAACAATGTAGTCCAGGGCGAGATCTTTCTCCCCGGATAGATCTTCGTATTCGGCGGCTTCGCACTGCAGGCCAACTCGCTTGGCCGCCTGGAGCAGATCGACAGCTACGCCCCTGGCCATCAGGTCAGGTTTGGAAGTTTGAATTACACCGCCGACATCCGCGGAGACTTGATCTTTGACGGATTCGAGCCCATGACAGGTGCGCCCTACAACCGCGATGAGCATGACTTAGATCTGCCATAAGACGGCGATCGGGAGATCACACATGTGGCTGCCCTGGCTCTAAATCCGGAGCAGATCATGCCATCCGAGGACAGGTGGATGGACCCCGCCACGGAGGCCGGGCACTCAGCAGCGATAGAGCTGAACACCGATCTCACTTCCGAGGAGATCTGTGTCATCGGACCCTCGGACTCGTCTCCGGCCATGGGTTCTGAACCGCGTACATCCGCACCCATCATACTTAACTGGGAGCCGATCATGGAGTTTACCTCTGCGGATATCTTTCAGTATTTGCCCTTGGACGATTAACTAAATTCATTGAAGTCCCTCTCCGTGTCAGAGAACTCTCCGCTGAACTATGTATGGCTTGAGTGGGAAGCGGACGACGGAGAATTTCTCTGCCCACCCACCACCCACTTGGTAGCCACTATCGACAACTTGACTGACATGCTACACTTCAACTCCGAAGACATCGACGGTATGGACGACGATGCGGGAGAAGAAGAGGAACCACCGCCCACGGTGTGCTAGACAGCCACCTCGTCATATGACATTTACATGGTGGGTACCCCCAAAGAAGATAATGGCGAGGACAAAAAGGATATAGGTGAGGACAAACCTCCCAAAAAGGAATCGAAGCACCGATGTCAGCGGTGCCGCTCTAAACCACGCCATAGCAAAAACAGCGATACCGGCACCGGAGACAATAGCAATCCGGACGATGCCGAAGACAATGAAGAAGACCCCGCCCAGCCTGGATTCGAACAGGCCAGACGGGGGGACGGGCAAGCTAGCCCTGATGAATAGGCCACAGATGAAAACTCAGAGGAGGACAATTACATGCCCCCTCCGAGGATGAGGTGAGAATCGGCTACGATGAATTAACCGTGCCTGAGGATCCCGCCGAGTAGGAACGCTTCAAGTGATGGCTTATAGCCACTGCGAAAAGCCTGAAGAAGAAGCAGCAGCAGCTTCAAGCTGATCAAGATCTGCTAGCTGATAGATGGACTGAAGTCCTGGTAGCCGAGGAATACAGACTCGAATGCCCAAACAAAAGCCACCCGAGGTGGAAGTTGTTACCTCAATTCGAGGACGAGGCACTAGCACAGGATGCGGCTGACCGGCCACCCCGTGGCCGAGATAAAGTGACATATCAGCCCGAACACTAGCCCGCACCACGTCACCGAACAACTAAAAACACCAAGGCCCGGGGCTACACGCATGACCTGCGAGACGAACTGGAAGACAAAGCAGGACAGCAAAGATCAATCTACGGATCACGGGGGCGTGCCTCAACACTAGATGATAACCGTCACGCCGGATACACTACATAGAAATCCACCCGAGCCGAAAACAACAGACGAGCTACATCTGAACTGCGTCGCGAAGTGGCTCAGCACAGAACCACTGCACACCCCCTATGCTTCACGGATGAAGTAATGGAACATGAGTTCCCTGAAGGGTTTAAACCCGTAAACATCGAATCATACGATGGGACAACAGACCCTGCGATGTGGATTGAAGACTTCCTTCTCCACATTCATATGGCCCGCGGTGATGATCTCCATGCCGTCAAGTACCTCCCGCTAAAACTCAAGGGACCAGCTTGGCACTGGTTGAATAGTCTGCCCGAAAACTCCATTGGCAGTTGGGAGAACCTGGAAGATGCATTTCTTGACAATTTCCAGGGCACCTATGTACGACCACCGGACGCTGGTGACTTAAGTCATATAACCCAACAGCATGTAGAGTCAGCCAGGAAATTCTGGACTCGGTTCTTAACTAAAAAGACCAGATTGTCGACTGTCCGGATGTCGAAGCCCTAGCAGCCTTTAAACATAACATCCGCGATGAGTGGCTAGCCCGACACCATGGCCAAGAGAAGCCGAAATCCATGGCAGCCCTCACAACACTCATGACCCGCTTTTGCTGGTTAGCCCGTAGCGGCAGCACATCAGGAAAGCCTGGCGCCTCATATACCAAAGATAGCAACGGTAAACCCCGACGCAACAGATTCAAGCGTCGAAATAATGGCGATAACACCAAAGACACGGCCGTCAATGCCGGATTCAGTGGCTCGAAGTCCGGTCAGCGGAAGAAGCCATTCAAAACAAACAATCCGGGTCCGTCTAGTTTGGACCGCATCCTAGATCGTCCATGTCAAATCCATGGCACCCCCGATAAACCAGCCAACCACACCAACAGAGAGTGCTGGGTGTTCAAACAGGACGGCAATTTAAATGCCGAAAATACAAAGGGGTTGCATAGTGATGACGACAAGGAGCCCCGGCCACCGAACACAGGGGGACAGAAGAAATTTCCTCCCCAAGTTAAAATGGTGAATATGATATACGCCACCCATATCCCCAAGCGGGAACGGAAGGGCGCACTAAGGGACGTCTACGTGATGGAGCCAGTCACCCCAAAATTCAACCCATGGTCTTCCTGTCTGATCACCTTCGATCACAGAGACCATCCGACCAGTATTCGTCACGGCGGTTCAGCCGCACTAGTCCTTGACCCCATTATCGATGGATTCAACCTCACAAGAGTCCTCATGGATGGTGGCAGCAACCTGAACCTGCTTTATCAGGATACAGTGCATAAAATGGGTATCGATCCCTCAAGAATCAAACCTACAAAGACCACCTTCAAAGGTGTCATACCAGGTGTAGAGGCCCGTTGCACAGGCTCAATCACACTGGAAGTGGTCTTCGGATCCCCGGATAACTTCCGAAGCGAGGAGTTAATCTTCGACATCGTCCCTTTTCACGATGGTTACCACGCACTGCTTGGACGAACCGCATTCGCTCGATTCAATGCGGTGCCACACTATGCCTATCTTAAGCTCAAGATGCATGGACCCCGCGGTGTCATAAAAGTCAACCAAAATACGGAGCGTTCCCTCCGTACCAAGGAGCATAGGCACTAGCAGCGGAAGCACAGAGCGGCCTTTCTAGGCAGAACCTCAATTCGATAATAAGGCCTCCGGACAATCTTAAACGAGTCCGAACTGCTCTGCAACAGAACCATCTGGCTCACCCAGGGCTCACCTAGCAATTCGGCCTCCGTTCTAGTCCTAGTCAAGTGGCACAATTTGTGCCGCGCGTACATAACTACGCACTTAAGGTACCATGGGCATCAACAGAGGCACATCTAGACGGCTGTCCACAATGCGGCTCAACCGCCCTAGGATCCGCACACCTTCACCTTTTTCTTCTCCTTTTCAGGTCTCCTCTTCTTGAGGCTTCGTTTCTGATAACGTGATCATCGAACCTATCGCGGAAGAATACACCAAGAGAAGCGAGGGGCTTTGACGTACAAGGGAACTCCCAGGTGGTCTTTATTAATGATTGTTATTCCTGTTTACATACCCGCATGCAGCCCGCTCTTGGTAAACGGCATGTTAAATAGCCATGTTCGCTTCCCACACATATGGTATAAGTGCGCTTTGACGTACTATTCAAATTATAATGGAAATTACCTTGATGTGTTTTGCTTTTTATTCATCTTCTTCCTTGTCTTTATACTTACTGCATTCATACATTCTGGTATGCTTTAAATCGCCAAGGGCTTCAACACAGCCATAACACGTCAAGAAAGTCCAACCACTTGATAGTACAGCTCATCACCCCGAACTTATAGCATTATATGCATTGGCTCCGAATCAATGCTTTGGTCAAATGTTCGGTTTGCCCGGCTCCCATGTTTTGCCACCTTACGTTCCGCTATATCGGCTAAGGCGGCATAGGGAGAACTACTGCAATTGTGTCCCGGTTCTTCCGGACGAGCACCTCAGTAGAGAAAGCCGAAAACTGATTGTCATGATGTAGCGAGAGCTGGTTGTTGTTCGAGAGGTCTCAAAATCCTTAAAGATTCTTTCCTGCTTCAAGCGATGAATCGGTTATCGGCCAATTTAGGCGTGTATAGCGCCCCAAGTTCGGCCTTCCGAATACTAGGGGCTTCGCCGAAATTTAAAGTTAGAGCTCCTATGGCTAAGTGAGAGTGATAAAGCAGTATAGTCCGATTGCATTGTTCGTCGCGCTAAACACCTCCTTAAAGGACCAAAAGACTTGGATAAAGAGTTTTTAGATTCATCCCAAACACCCCTATACTAGCTACATCGGGGTAGAAGCCGACGACTGGCCAACTCTCAAAATTTTATAAATGGCCGCACAGGAGAGACAATTGTAAATAAACATGCAAAACATACTGCATAGCGAACTTGTTTTATATTACAAGATAGGATAAATTGAATGTATTCATTCAAAGATTATATCCTTCGCACATCGCTCCGCCACAATGCGGGCTCCCTCCAGGACCCCATCATAATACATCTCAGGACGACGGTGTTCCTTGCCCTCTGGCGGTCCCTCGGTCATCAGCGTATTGGCATTCATCTTTTCCCAATGCACCTTTGCATAGGCAAACGCCATCCGCGCACCCTCAATACACAACGACCGCTTTATGATGTCAAGTCATGGGCAGGCACTCACAAGCCGCTTAACAAGTCCGAAGTAACTGTTAGGCATGGGTTCGGCTGGCCATAGCCGGACTATAAAGTCCTTCATGGCCAGTTCGGCCGCCTTGTGCAGTTCGACTAACTGTTTCATCTGGTCGCTCAAGGGCCTCAGATGCTCCGGCCCAAGGTACTGGGACCATAACAACTTCTCCATTGAGCTCCCTTCTATGGCGCAGTAGAACTCCGCGACATCCGTTATGATGTGCGGCAAATCCGCAAACGCTCCTGGAGGACTCCGAATTCAGGTAAGTAAAAGGAATGTTTCCTTCACATGCTTGCTTTGCATAAGAAAATCCTTACCCGCCGCAATCTTTTGGGCCTCTTGGATTTCCTAGAGGGCTTTCTGGGCTTCGGCTCTGGTGTCTTGTGTGCTCTGGAGGGCCTTGGCAAGCTCGGACTCTTTAGTCTTCGAGTCACGCTCCAAGGATTCATACTTCTTGATGGCATCCTGGAGCTCTTGCTGCACCTCACCGACCCAGGCCTCATGCTTCTCGCATGCGGCGTGTTCCTTGGCATCTTTGTCTTCCGCCTCGGTGAACGCCTTCTTCAGGGTCGCCACCTCGATCGTGGCCCGTATAAAAAGTTCATAACGTTTTCATTAGCACCAACCAATTATGATTCACACGTATAAAGGCAGGGTACTACATACCTTGGCTCTCCTCCAGCTACCTCTTCACAAGGCCGAGCTCTTCCTCGGTCCTCTTTAGGCTCTGCTTTAGTCCAGAGACCTCCGCAGTACGAGCGACAGTGGCTAGCAGCTACGCCTGCTTATTCACATAAGACATCTTCTGTTAGACTACTGTGACTATTATTTGATCCTCTATTCGGCTTTTCTTTCCGAACACCTAACAGAGCATCAGGGGCTACTGTCTATACTGTGATATTTTTCTACAATTTTATTGCTTACATCAAAGCCTGTTAGAAGGCTGGCGCAGGCTTCTGTCAGTCCGCTTCTGGCGGACTGGACCTTCTTAATCACCATACTCTTTAGAGTATGATGTTCTTCATCAATGGAAGTGCCGCGAAGCGCTTCCAGCAAACTGTTCGGTGCCTCTGGATGGACGGAGGTCATCTGTACAGACGGTTTGCCCCCCTTGCTAGGGGCGACACTCTCTCCTGAATCTAGAACCCCTTGGGTCTCCGGAGCTAAATTCGGCTTGGGCCAAACTGGTTGCGGCCCCCAAGCTCGGTGTCTGTGGGGGCCTTGCCCCCCAATTGTTTGGCAACCAGGGTTTTACCCCCCGGTGTCTCCAGAATGGTCTCCCCTTGGCCGGGCATCCTTCGAGACAACACCTCGGTGTTGTCCGCGCCCTTGGGGGAGGAAGCTGTCGGGAGAGAATCGCTATTCATCGCCCCCGGGTCCAACGATCCCCCTGAAGAGGAGGATACCTCGATGTTGGACTTGGCCGGACTACAGGTGTATGTGTGGCACAGTAAGACGCGATAGTGCAAACAGATCTGATGAACTAGTACGTCCGGATACTTAAGATTTGGCCAGGGGCTTAACCCTGGGATCCCACTCCTTGCTGCTGTTGGTGGTCGCAGCGGAGTAGTCCCAAAGGGAAGTCTTTCCCTTCTTGGATGTTTCGGTGTCCCCTTGTGTGTAGGCCTTCCTCTTCCTCCCCCCAGTAGGTGGGGGGCGGATTTCCTCCTCCTCCTCGTTGTCTTCGGTGGAGGAGTTCTCCTCGGCGTCCTCAAACGCCGTGTCCAAGGCACCCTTGCATCGGAGACCATCTCTGGTCCCTGTTGCCGCCTTCTTGGCCTTCTTCTCCGGGACCTCATAGGGTGCTGGAAATAACATCCTCGTCAGGAGGGGTGATTCTTGATATTCAGGTTGCGGGGCCGGACAGCCGATCCGCTCCTCCACCACTACCCAATCCTGAAAGATTTGTGCGGAGGCTTAGTTTCCTCCCGTGGGCATGTTAGTAAAAGGGCATGTCTCGCGAATATAATGACTCACCGGATTATCTTGGCGTTTTGCACTGAGCCCTCGATATTCGGTCGTGGGTGGTGGTGTCTCTCCGGCCTTGAAAAGCACTTTCCATACGTCTTCGTGCGTCGAGTCGAAGAGTTCCTTCAGCATCTGGTGTGTGGCCGGGTTGAACTTCCACAAATTGTAAACCCGTCTCTGGCATGGAAGGATCCGACTGAAGAGCATGACTTGGATCACATTGACGAGCTTATTTTTCTTGCTCACCATGTTTTGGACACGTGTCTGGAGTCCGGTCAGTTCTTCCGCTGAGCCCCAGGATAGGCCCTTCTTCGTCTAGGAGGTCAGCCGCATGGGGACGCCATATTGGAATTTGGGGGTCGCTGCCCAGTTGGTGTCGTGTGACTCGGTGATGTAGAACCACCCCGATTACCACCCCTTTACGGTCTCCACAAAAGAGCCTTCAAGCCAGGTGACCTTGGGCATCTTACCCACCATGGAGCCTCCACACTCCGCTTGTTGGCCGCTAACCACCTTTGGCTTCACATTGAAAGTCTTCAGCCATAGGCCGAAGTGAGGTGGGATGCGGAGAAAGGCCTCGCACACGACAATAAATGCCGAGATATTGAGGATAGAGTTGGGGGCCAAATCATGGAAATCTAGCCCGTAATAGAACATTAGTCCGCGAACGAATGGGTGTAGGGGGAATCCCAGCCCGCGGATGAAATGGGAGAGGAATACCATCCTTTCCTGGGGCTCCGGGGTAGGGACGACCTGCCCCTTGGCTGGAAGCCGATGCGTGATGTCCTTCGACAAATATCCGGCCGCCCGGAGTTTCTTGATGTCTTCCTTCTTGACAGAGGAAGCCATCCACTTGCCTCCCGTGCCGGACATGTTTGGAGTGTTATTGCGGAGAAGGCGAAAGCTTGGGCATTGGAGCTCGAGAAGGGATGAGCAGAGGAAGCAGAAGGCGTGGGTGAGAGAGGGGAATCCTTATCTCTTTATAAACGCAAATCATGTGCCTCCCCACATACCCTAAAACTCGCTTATTCCCCAAGCGCCGTGCTAATAGCTCGGTTGGGTTACCCACACCCATATTAATGAGTATCCTGTGATAAGGGGACACGATCTCTATTTCGACAAGACGTGCCAATGAAACCACCTCATAAATTGTGTTTTGGCAGGCTGATAAAAATGGTTTGCATAATAAATCAGGCCGTGATGTGATGTCACGACTGTGAATAAACTGTCAGCAGATTGGATCCGTGAAATACTATGCTCTCTACGGTGGTATGTGGAAATTGTTCTTGCAGAGCCGGACACGGTTCTTATGTTCAGGATCTATTCTGGAGTATTCGGAGAAGGAAACCGCCTTGCAATGCCGAAGACAATCTGCGCGTCGGACTCAATCGTCATTGAAGCCTAGTTCAGGGGCTACTGAGGGAGTCCTGGATTAAGGGGTCCTTGGATAGCCGGACTATATACTTTGGCCGGACTGTTGGACTATGAAGGTACAAGATAGAAGACTTTGTCCCGTGTCCTGGTGGGACTCTCCTTTGCGTGGAAGGCAAGCTTGGCAATTCGGATATTGGAAGTGCATCTAGTGCCACCCCTAGTTGGTTTTGGAGTATTGACGACAAAGTTGGTTGAGGAACTAATGCGTTTGTGAGAATTGCAGGATAACGCGGGTAGTGTCCCTCATTGATTCGGTTTACCTACCGGAGATGACCCCTAAAAATGTATGAAGACATTGAAGACAATGGTGGTGTGTGAAGATGTTTACATTGAAGACTACGACATGAGAAGACATTGAGTGAAGACTACGGAGCACGAAGACTGAGTTGTTTCATTGTTTCCTTTTCTTCTGTGTTGAGTCATAGGAACCACCGTACTGTTAAGTGGGGTCCAAGTGAACTAAGTCAGAGTGACTGAAGTGATGCTCAACCCAAATCATATGTCTTCGAGCGAAGACAATGAGAGCAAATCTTATCCAGAGCTAGATGAGTCAGCTTTGCTTGTAGCCCAAGTAAAGTTGCCGTGTGTGTTTGAAATCTGACCGTTGGAACACGTGTCAGTTCCTTAGTGACCCAGGGTCATTTCGGACATATCAGGTCGGGTTGCCTTGTGGCTATAAATAGCCCACCCCCTACACCATAAATTGGTGGCTGCTCAGAGTTAGTTTACGACTTTTGTCGTTTTGAGAGCAACCCACCTCGAAGCCTTTGAGAGAGAAATCCTTGCGAGGACAAAGCCCAAACACCCAGAGCCAAAGAGTGTTAGGCATCACTGAAGTCTTTCTGTCTGTGTGACCTGAAGACTTGTTACACTTGAGGACTGTGTATCCTCCAGCCGGTTAGGCGTCGCGTTCTAAGCATCCAAGAGTCCTTGTGGATTGCCGGTGAACGAAGTCTGTGAAGGTTCGTAAGTCTACCTTGAAGACTTACCAGAGTGATTGGGCGAGGACTGTGTGTCCTTAGCTCAAGGGGAATAAGGTGAAGACGCGATCTTCTGAGTTGAATCTCAGCCTCCCTAACCAGATGTACAGTTGTCACAGCAACTGGAACTGGTCCAACAAATCCTGTGTCTTCAACAAGTGACTGGTTCTATCCCTTCCCTCTACTTTGAGTTTGTCTTCGTGAATTCATTGCTTATCTGTCTTATCTGTTTGACTTCATTGCTTGACTACTATTGTTGATTGGCTTCATACTATCTTCCATCCTGATCCTTACTACCTAGATGCTATTAGTCTTCGTACGTGAACACTATTGCATACTTAACTATGGCTTGGTTGTTGTAGTTTATCTTCCGCTGCATATCAATTGGGTCATTTCTATTGTTTGTCTTCGAAACTTCCACGTTTTGAAGACTTTGATAAAAATGCCTATTCACCCCCCCCCTCTAGTCGATAACTAGCACTTTCAATTGGTATCAGAGCAAGGTACTCCCTTGTTCTGTGTGATTCGGTTTAACCACCTGGAGTTCAGCTATGTCGACTGCAGGGATAATCAAAGTTTCCGCTGCTTGCCCCGTGTTCGATGGAACTGAATATCCCTATTGGAAGAATAAGATGCGCATGCATCTTGAAGCCATTGATGTCGACCTCTGGTATGTCGTCAAGAACGGCGTTCCAAAAACTGGTGAAGGTGTCACCTCTGCTGATGTCAAGAAGTTCATTCAACTGGACTTGACTGCAAAGAATCACATCTGTGGTCATCTGACCAAAGGATAGTATGGTCGCGTGAGTGCTCTGGAAACGCCAAAGCTAGTCTGGGACTGGTTGTCCAAGGTCAACGAAGGCGTCTCAACTCAGAGAGATCAAAGGATCAGTGTTCTTTGCAACCTCTTCAACCGCTTCAAGAGAAACGACAATGAAAATGTCCAGCTCACGTTTGATCGCCTCACCGACATCACAAATGAGCCACAGGCTCTCGGCGCCACTGAGATCACCAAGCATGAAATCGTCAAGACGCTGCTGAGATCTCTTGACAGCTCCTTTGACACCCATGCCCTTATGATACAAGAACGTCCTGACTTCAAGACTCTCGATCCGTCTGATATACTTGAGAGGCTCAACACACATGAGTTCTAGCTTTCTGAGAAAAGAGATATCTATGGCCCCAACTATGGCTGAACTCGTGCTTTGAAGGCAAAAGTTGTTTCCTCATCTGAAGAAGAAGAATCTGACTGCGGTTCTGATGATCCTGAAGACATTGGAAGGGAACTTGCTATGCTTGTGAAGAAGTTCCAGAAATTCACCAAGAAGAAGGGCTTCAGAAATTCTTCACGATCCAGTTCAAGAAATGATGAAGCTTCCACTCAAGACAACAAGAAGAGAACCTATCACAAGTGTAAGAAGCCAGGGCACTACATCTCTGAGTGTCCTTAGTGGGACAACGAGAAGAAGAAGAAGAAGAGCAAGGAATATTACTCTGATGACAAGAAGAAGAAGAAATCTTCAAAGGAAGCAAGAGCTTGAGAAATTGAAAGCGACTCATGAAAATCTTCAAAAAGAGAATGAGTCATTTCGCGCGCAACAGATCAGTTCCGCTCAGGATGAATTTGAACCACCATGTTTAAAATGCATTGAGCATAATAACGCTATCTCTGTTGCTGAATGTTCCACTGCTGCTACCGTTGCTCTGTCTTCAACTACTGATGTGGTAACTAACCCCTCTGCTGAGGATACCACTACTATTGCTGATGAAAATGCTAGGTTGAAGACATTGCTTTAAACAGGGATGTATAAAAGTCTGAAAGGGCATTAGACACTTTGCGATGTCCTCAAAAAGCAGATTCTGAACCGAAACCCTAGGAAAGAGGGTGTTGGGTTCGAGTGGAAAATGAATGTTGATGGCTCCTACTGGAAGCGTGAGCAGTATCCCAAAACCACATGGGTTGCTGCAAAGGAACCTTCAGTGGATCCATCCACCTTATCTGGCTTTACCTGTGCTAATCCTATTATCATTGATGAATCCTTTGATGCAAACTATAAACTGTTCAAAAATCAGAATGGTGATGTGTTTGCCAGGTATATTGGTACTAACTGCAGGAATGGACCGCCAATGAAGAAGATCTGGGTTCCCAAAAGCTGTCTTGAGAATGTTCCTGTGAATGTTGTCATGACACCACCAGGGAAGAAGACAAACCTCAGACCAAAGGCATCACATGGTCCAACGGCTTCATACGGAAACAGGACTCACCTGAGTCACCCTAACGCCAATGTTTTGCAGGGAAATGGTACTCAAACTTATGAATATGAGCGTGTGTCTTCAAACCGCTATGTTCATAGGACTAAGAACTTTTCTGCTTATTCATATGAGTATCATTCATCTCCTACAAGGCTATTTGCTAGGGCTCCAAAGCCGAAATTCTCAGATGCTGCACTTAGACTCATTGCTTCTAAGCCACCCCTAAAGATGTGGGTGGTGAAGAAGAACTAACTCTCTTTTGCAGAACATGGTCTCCAGCCAGCAATCAAAGGCGTCCGATGTTATTGCTGGGGACCTAAAACACTATAAGGGACGCATGATAAAATGATCTTACCATATGTTTCACATGTGAATCGCTTACTAGTCATACTATGAGTTCTAACCTTATGCTAAGAGCTGTGATAATCCATGTGTACATCAAATGCTTATGCTTCACAACATACCTTGTGAAGCCTATCCTCCTAACTGAACTGTAGGGTATGACACCTCGTGCTTCAGAATGGATTATGGACAGCGGATGCACTAATCATATGACTGGTGATCGAAGTCTTCTCATGGACTCAACCTTACGTCCATCCAACAAGAGTCAAATCACATTTGCTGACACTGGTAAAGGCAAGGTATTGGGTCTAGGTAGAGTTGCAATATCAAAGGATCAAAACATGGATAAAGTGATGCTTGTTGAATCCCTTGGATTCAACTTAATGTCTGTCTCAATGCTTTGTGACTTAAACATGATTGTGATATTCGGAAAATATCATTGCCTTGTACTAATGGAATCTGACAAGTCTCTAGTCTTTGAAGGGTATAGGAAAGGTGATCTATACATGGTAGATTTCTCAGCAGGTCCACAGCTTGCCGTATGTCTTCTTGCAAAAGCTTCAAAATGCTGGCTCTGGCATCGGAGGATGGGACATGCTGGCATGAGGAACTTACACACTCTTGTCAAGAAGAAGCATGTCATAGGCATCGAAGGTGTAAAGTTCAAGAAAGATCATTTGTGTGGTGCTTGCGAAGCTAGGAAGATGACTAGGGCCAAGCACCCCTCGAAGACAATCATGACGACATCTCAACCCTTCGAGCTGTTGCACATGGACTTATTTGGCCCTACTCACTACTCTACCCTCACAACAACGGCGTGTCTCTATGGCTTCGTCATTGTTGATGACTACTCAAGATATACGTGGGTGCACATAATTCTCTACAAGACTGAAGTACAAGATGTCTTCAGACGATTCACCAATCGAGCAATGAACAATTATGGCATCAAGATTAAGCATATCAGAAGTGATAACGGCACTGAATTCAAGAACACCGGGCAATGGCATTGTAGAGCGCAAGAACAGAACCCTCATTGAGATGGCTCGAACAATGCTCGATGAGTACAAGACACCAAGAAAGTTCTGGCCTGAAGCTATTGATACAGCCTGTCACATCATCAACCGTGTCTACATCCATAAGCTTCTGGGCAAAACATCCTATGATCTCCTCACTAGCAAGAAGCCAAATGTCAGCTACTTCAGAGTTTTTGGTGCTAGATGCTGGATCAAGGATCCCCATCACAAGTCAAAATTTGAGCCTAAAGCACACGAAGGCTTCATGCTCGGTTATGGAAAGGATTTACACTCTTACAGAGTCTTCAACCTCTTTCACTACAAAATCGTTGAAACTGTGGACGTGCGATTTGATGAAACCAATGGTTCACAACGAGAGCTCCTACCAAGCACATTAGATGAAGCTCCTTCCAGTGAATCTATCAAGCTGATGGGAACTGGTGAAATCGTGCCCTCTGAAGCACAGCCTGAAGAGGAACTTATCATTTCTACACCAAACCAACCTGAAGACAATGCTCAGACCGAAGACAATCCTTCCAATGATGACAATGATCAGCATGAGCAAGGTCTTCGTCCAGTTCATCCTCGTGTTGCAAATGAAGTACAAATTGAGAAGATAATTGATAGCATCAACGCACCTAGTCCACTTACTCGCTCAAGGGCGACACAACTAGCAAATTTTGTGGGCATTTTTCATTTGTATCAATATCTGAACCCAAGAAAGTTGTTGAAGCCTTTATGGAACCTGAATGGATTCAAGCCATGCAAGAAGAACATCAACAATTCAAGCTGAATAATGTTTGGGAACTTGTCAAGCGCCCTGACCCTCGCAAACATAACATTATTGGCACTAAATGGATATATCGGAACAAGCAAGATGAGCATGGTCAAGTCGTCAGAAACAAAGCACTTCTAGTGGCACAAGGATATACTCAAGTTGAAGGAATTGACTTCGATGAAACATTTGCTCCTGTGGCTAGGCTTGAAGCTATTCGCATACTGCTAGCCTATGCTAATCACCACAACATCTTGCTATATCAAATGGACGTGAAAAGTGCTTTCCTCAATGGCAAGATTGAAGAAGAAGTGTATGTTGCTCAACCACCTAGCTTTGAAGATCGAAAACATCCTGATATGGTGTACAAACTAAACAAAGCATTGTATGGCCTCAAACAAGCTCCTCGCGCTTGGTATGATACAATCAAAGACTTCCTGAAGAGCAAAGGCTTCAAACCAGGATCCCTCGATCCCACACTCTTCACGAAGACATATGATGGTGAACTGTTTGGATGCCAAATATATGTGGATGACATAATCTTCGGCTGCACCAATCACGAGTATAGTGATGAGTTTGGATACATGATGCAAGAGCAATATCAGATGTTTATGATGGGTGAGCTGAAGTTCTTCCTTGGTATTCAAATTCGTCAGCAAAGAAATGGCATCTTCATATCTCAAGAAAAATATCTCAAAGACTGTCTGAAGAAGTTTGGCATGCAAGATTGCAAAGGTTACACGACGCCAATGCCAGCCAAACATCATCTTGGTCCCGATGATAATGGTAAAGAGTTCGATCAACAGGTATATCGCTCCATGATTGGTTCTTTAATTTACCTATGTGCATCTAGGCCAGATATTATGCTTAGTGTTTGCATGTGTGCTCGATTCCATGCGGCACCAAAGGAATTGCATCACTTAGCTGTGAAGCGAATTCTTAGGTATTTGGCTTACACCCCATGAGGGAGTCCCGGACTAGGGGGTGTCCGTATAGCCGAACTACCATCATCGGCCGGACTCCAAGACTATGAAGATACAAGATTGAAGACATCGTCCCATGTCCGGATAGGACTTTCCTTGGCGTGGAAGGCAAGCTTGGCGATACGGATATGTAGATCTCCTACCTTTGTAACCGACTCTGTGTAACCCTAGCCCTCTCCGGTGTCTATATAAACCGGATGGCCTTAGTCCATAGGACGAACAACAATCATACCATAGGCTAGCTTCTACGGTTTAGACTCCTTTATCTCGTGGTAGATCTACTCTTGTAACCCACATCATCCATATTAATCAAGCAGGACGTAGGGTTTTACCTCCAGCAAGAGGGCCCGAACCTGGGTAAAAACATCGTGTCCCTCGTCTCCTGTTACCATCCGCCTAGACGCACAGTTCGGGACCCCCTACCCGAGATCCGCCGGTTTTGACACCGACATTGGTGCTTTCATTGAGAGTTCCTCTGTGCCGTCACCGATAGGCTCGATGGCTTCTCCGACCATCATCAACGATGCAGTCCAGGGTGAGACCTTTCTCCCCGGACAGATCTTTGTATTTGGCGGCTTCGCACTGCGGGCCAATTCGCTTGGCCATCTGGAGCAGATTGAAAGCTACGCCCCTGGCCGTCAGGTCAGATTCGGAAGTTTGAACTTCACGGCTGACATCCGCATGGACTTGATCCTCAATGGATTCGAGCCACAGCCGAGCATGCCGCACTATCACGGTGAGCATTATTTAGCTCTGCAGTCGGACAATACCCTGGAGGCCACACTCGAACCCGCTACGATCTTCAATTCGTAGCCGGCAGCGCAGATCGAGGACGGATGGCTAGACACCACCTCGGGGGCTGCAACCTCTATGGCGATAGAGCCGAACACTGACTTTGTCCCTCATAAAGCTCGTGACTCCGAGGTGCCGGACTCCTCGCCGGACTCCGAACCCCCCGCGCCCTCCCCGACCGAATCCGATTGGGCACCGATCATGGAATTCACCGCAGCGGACATCTTTCAACACACACCTTTCCGCGACATCTTGAGTTCGCTAAAGTATCTCTCGTTATCAGGAGAGCCCTAGCCGGACTGCGGTCAGGAAGGATGGGATGCGGACGACGAAGAAATTCAAAACCCACCCACCACCCACTTGGTAGCCGCTATCGACGATCTAACCGACATGCTAGACTACGACTCCGAAGACATCGACGGTATGGACGACGACACCGGAGACGACCAAGAACCAGCGCCTAACGGTCACGGAAAAGCCACCCCAGCTCACAACATATACATGGTGGACACACCAAAAGGAAGCGACAATGAGGAGAAACGGGACGTGGCGAAGGACAACTCCCCCAACAAACAAACAAAGCGGCGACGTAAGCGCCGCCCGAAGACCGGCATCGACAAAAACGGCACCCATACGGACCCGGCCCTAGAGCAGGGCAAAGCAGTGGACGACGCACACGTCAACAAGCAGCCAGCCGGACATGAACTGGACAAGCAACCCATCCCCGGCGAAGATCATCTCACATCACCAGAGCATATGAATCTTCATAACAGGCTCGTCGCCACTTCAAGAAGTTTGAAGAAGCAAAAGCGGAAGCTCAAAACAGCGGAAGACACACTCAAAATGAGATGGAGCAAAGTAGTCAACACCGCAGATAAATATGGCACTAGTCACCAGACAAAGAGCTACCCGAAGCGCAAGCTGTTGCCCGAATTTGACGAGGAGGCCTTCGAGCCCCCGCAGTCAAAAAAGAAAGGGGCCGCCTGGCCGGATAGACGACCAGATGACAGGCCAAGAGCAACACGGGGCGCCACACACAAGCCGGCACATGATCAGCATAAAGATCTTCACAAAAAGGATAACCCAGCCAGGTCCATCTATGGGACAAGAAAGAAGACTCCAGGAAGTAACACAACCAGCCGAGCATTTGAAGACAACGGCACACCCAAATACAGGGGCGCTGCACACCCACTATGTTTTACCGACGAGGTACTGGATCATGGATTTCCGACGGGATTTAAACCCATAAACATAGAGGCATACGACGGAACAACAGACCCCGGAGTCTGGATTGAGGATTATATCCTACACATACACATGGCAAGAGGAGACGATCTCCATGCCATAAAATGCCTTCCCCTCAAGCTCAAAGGGCCGGCCCGGCATTGCCTTAAAAGCCTCCCAGAAAATACGATTGGGAGTTGGGAAGAGCTTGAGGATGCGTTTCGAGCAAATTTTCAGGGGACTTATGTCCGACCTCCGGATGCAGATGATTTAAGTCACATAACTCAACAGCCCGGAGAATCAGCACGCAAATTCTAGAACAGGTTCCTCACTAAAAAGAACCAAATAGTCGACTGTTCGGACACTGAAGCCTTAGCAGCCTTCAAACACAACGTCCGAGACGAATGGCTCGCCAGACACCTCGGCTAGGAAAAACCAAGAACAATGGCCGCACTAACAAGTCTCATGACCCGCTTTTGCGCGGGGGAAGACAGCTGGTTGGCTAGATGCAGCACCAGCGACTCGAGTACATCCGAAATCAGGGATGGAAATGGGAAATCATGACGCAAAAAATTTCAGCGCCGGAACAAGGAGAATGGCCCAAATAGTACGGCGGTCAACGCCGGATTCAAAAGCTCTCGTCCGAACAACAAAACACTGCCCTTAAAGGATAACAGTGACGAGCTATCCAACCTAAACAAGATTCTGGACAGACTGTGCCAAATACATGGTACCTCCGGGAAGCCTGCAAACCATACCCACAGAGACTGTTGGGTCTTCAAGCAGTCCGGCCGACTTAACGCCGAACACAAGGGGCTCGACACACCAAGTAAAAGTGACGAAACCCAAAAGCAGCGCTCCGGAAACCAAAAGACTTTCCCACTAGAAGTCAAAACAGTGAACTCACTTCATGTGATAACACGCAGCGCGGCACCTGCTATACCAGGACACCGTCCGCAGACTAGGGATAGAACCCACCAAAATTCGCTATGGCAGCACTTCCTTCAAAGGAGTGACGCCAGGCCTTTTAAGCCAATTTTACAGGCTCTGTCCCACTAGAGGTCGTGTTCGGTTCATCTGACAACCTCCGCTGCGAAAATCTCACTCTCCATCGCCCCATTTAACAGTAGCCCTTAAGCACTACTGGGGTGCGAAGCTTTCGCCTGCTTTAATCCAATACAACATTACGCGTCTCTTACGCTTAAAAATGCCCGGTCCACGTGGCATATTCTTAAAACTCCAGGTGTCTCTCGACCACGGAGAATGTGTGGCTGCCTAGACAGCCACACATTATTCCGACCTTGCAGGTCAAAGCCCCGAAAAACAGGTCGTTTAGACCTCGGACATGGTTAGACGAGTCCGGCAAGGGGCTTCCCAGCCGCATAACCCTTTTTTTAGGGGGGCATGCGCATAAATGATGAAAGCCAATAAAGCTCAACTTTCTTCATCTTCCAAATTATACTTTATTTTGATACACTTTTTGCACGATATTTCTTAGAAACTAAGTCCTTCTCTTTTACAGATGAAGCACGTGCTACACCCATCCAGGATACAGCACAACGGAGACACAGGCGCAGACGTGCAGTAGGGACCCATTGCAAGGATTCTTTTCAGATTAAGACCCTGCGTAAACCTTTCTTACTGTCTCTTGTTGATACACATCCCCTGGTTTCTTACCAGAGCCGAGGAGGAGGCTGGCGTTTTGGCATTGTCCGCGTCAGAAGTTCCCGCCTGTACTTGGACACTAGGGGCTTAGGGCTTTGTTCGGCCCAATATCATAAAGACCGAACACCTCAGGGAGTGTCCGGTGTCTCGAGTTAGGCCTTATATGCATCAGCTCCGAATCATGTCTTTGGTCAAATGTTGGGTTTGCCCGGCTCCTGTGTTTTGCTTCCTTACGTTCCGTATCATCGGCTAACGCGGCACCAGGAGAACTAATGCGATTGTGCCCCGGTTCGGCCGGGAGAGCACCTCAGTAGAGAAAGCCGAAAACTGACTGTCATGATATAGCGAGAGACTCGTCAACCACTCGATAGACCATTGGAATGTTTAGAATTCCTCCGCTTTGACGAAGGACCGCTTCCCGGTCAGGGACATACGCGCCCCGAGTTCAGAGAAGCGCGGTGCCATCAGGGGCTATATAGTAGCCCCACATTCGAGCTCCTATGGCTAAGTGAAAGTGATAAAGCATTATAGTCCGGTTGCCTAGTTTGCTACGCTATCACCTCCTTAAAAGGACCAAGACATTGGATTAAGTGTGAAGAAGCGATTTCCTTTTTGCAAACACCCCCGCACCATGTGCGTGGGGGCTGAAGCCAAAGACTGCCATCTTTCAGATTATACATATATATACGACCGCACAGGAGATAGTTCAATACTTGAACACACAAGTATAAAAAGTCATTGCATTATAAACATGATCTTAGAAATCATACATGTCATTCAAACATAACATCTTTCGAGCACTCCGACTCTATTATACGAGCGCCCTGCAGGACTTCCTCAAAGTAATGCTCGGTGGGGAATCGGCTTTTGTCCGAACCCCGGGATGCAACAGCGGTGGTATCCATCTCCGCCCAGTATGTTTTACCACGGGCGAGAGCCATCCGTGCACCTTCTATGCATGCCGACCGCTTCATCGCCTTAATATGCGGCACTGCCCCAAGGAATTGCTGCAACAAGCCAAAATAACTCTTCGGCTTGGGCCTTTTCGGCCATAGATGAGTGACCACATCCATCATGGCCAGTCCGGACAATCTATTCAGCTCGGCCCACTCAACCAGCCGATCACTCAACAGAAGTGGATGCTCCGGACTATGGAATTGAGACCAGAAAAGCTCTTCCATTTCATGATCCTCGTCGCTTCGAAAGTGCACGACTGCATCAGCCGCACTCGCCGCCAAGGCCAGATAAGGATCCTCCGCACCGTACAATCGGCCCAGCTAAGCATACTTCGGATCCATGAACTTCCTACGCAGCATAAAGGGCTTCCCAGCCACAATGTCTCCGACCTGACGTAGTTCCTCCTTCATGGCCCGCATCGCACTACGGGCATCCTTGGCTTCGGCATCGGCCTTCTTCAGGTCCTCTTGCTCCGCTCGGCGTTCTCCTTCAAGAACCTCCAGGCGGTCGGTAGCAACTTTTAATTTCATGGCCATTCCGGCCATCTCCTCCCTGCTTCGGCAGTGAGCAGCCTTCTCGGCTTCTAGCTCTTCCGCCGCCTTCAAGGCAGCTGCCTCGCTTTTTCTGGCTTGCTCCTTGGCTCGAGCAAGTTCTGCTCGAAGGTCTTCCACAGCAGCAGCACCATCTGCATCAAGCATACAACTTGTAAGGAATGGGCATCGGCTCCCTTACTAAGCGACCGCGGTGCAATCACATACCTTGTGACTCATCAAGTCATTTATTGACCAACGAGATGTCCGCGTCTACAGCGTGGAGCTGCTTCTTCAGCTCGGCGAATCCATCCGTCCGGCTAGCCACCAAACATTCCGCCACCTGCATAGGAAAGGCGACAGTTGATAACTGAGATTATGATCCTAGGCATGCTGCCGTTTTCGACAGCATACCAAGTCTCAGGGGCTACTATACAGGGCGCACTTCATG
Source organism: Triticum turgidum subsp. durum (assembly GCA_900231445.1). Classification (NCBI taxonomy): domain Eukaryota; kingdom Viridiplantae; phylum Streptophyta; class Magnoliopsida; order Poales; family Poaceae; genus Triticum; species Triticum turgidum. The sequence continues at coordinate 680,583,380 of LT934122.1, read as the reverse complement.
TGCAAAACTGTCAACCGGTATGTCATTTTTTGCGTACCTCAAATCCCGTCAGTAAACTTCCGACGGCCTCATACAACCCGCTATCGGCAGACGAGATCCTCTCAATCACATTACCCATTAATGTGCGGTGATCTTCTGAGATGGACGCCCTCTTAAGCAAATCATGCAGCTCCACCGGCCGTACTCCAATGGGTGCCGAACTCTCCGGCCCCACCGGACTCGGGGAGACCCTCCGCGATGACACCTCAGGGTCGTCCACCCCGTGCGATGGGGCGACAGATGGAGGCGTTTCACTCTCCATCATCTCCGGACGAAGGTCTCCCGAAGATGAGCTCTGCTGAGATGGGCTAAGATCCGAACTACAAGGTAAAAACTTCGGTTACCGTTAGACATTAAGCAGGGGTGTCTAATAATTATAAAATCCCCCTTTTTACTTACGGCTTGTTAGAGGGCTGATTCCTCCGAGGAGACAGTACGGCCGGGGCTCTTCCCGGCGCGGGACCTTCCGGTACAGATTTCTTTCCCCGCTTTGAGGCCTTGGCCTCCGGGTCTTCGGAAGCGGTCCTCTTCTCCCCCTGGAAGGAGGGACTCTCGATTCCTCCCTTACTAAAAACCTCCTTGGCAAAGGTGACAGTTTCCCCGTGCCCCCCTTCACCCTCGTTCGAAGGTGCAACCTCCAACATTTTGACTAACACGGGATCCTGCGTGGTCTCAAGGAGAGGGGCCGGACACCGTATAAGTTTTTCTTGCGCTATCCACTCCTGTCCAGGGAAAGCTGGTTAAAAGGCAAGCTCACGATAAATAAATGGACGGTGTGTCCAGACACAGGGCTACTTACTTCAGTATCCGGGCGATTGCAGCTTAGGCCAGCGTCCTCGGTCAATTCCGGATGCGTCTCTTGCGATCCGAAGAACAGTTTATACATCTCCATGGGTGTCAAACCCATGAAGTGTTGGAGAGCTCGTGGCCCCTCCGGATTAAATTCCCATAGGCGGAGGGGGCGACGTTTGCAGGGCAGTAGGCGCCGGATCAACATGACCTGTACCACTGCGACCAGATTGATCTCCCTTTCTTGGAGGCCTAGAATTCGGTCCTGCAACAGGGGGACGTCTTTGGGCGGCCCCCAGTCACGCCCCTTGTTGACCCATGATGCCAGTTGCTGTGGAGGGCCCGAGCGAAAGACGGGTGGCGGCTTCTGCCTGCTGCCCCGGGGAGCGGTGATATAAAACCACTCCTATTGCCACAAGCCGAGCCCCTCTTGGAAAGAGCCCTTGGGCCATGGAGCTTCGGCCCTCTTGCTTATAACCGCCCCGCCGCACTCTGCCTGACGGCCCTCAATCATCTTCGGCTCCACGTTGAAGGTTTTGAGCCACAAGCCGAAGTGAGGGGTAGTGCGGAGGAAGGCTTCGCAGACGACAATGAATGATGAGATATGGAGGATGGACTCCGGAGCCAAGTCGTGGAATTCCAGCCCATAGTAAAACATGAGCCCCCTCACGAAGGGATCCGTCGGGAAGCCTAAACCCCGACGGAGGTGAGACATGAACACGACGCTCTCGCCAGGCTCGGGAGTTGGGATAACTTGCCCTCGGGCAGGCAGCCTATGCGAAATCTCGTAGGTTAAGTACCTGTCATCTCTCAGCTTTAACACGTCCTCTTCCGTGACAGAGGAAGGCATCCACCGGCCTCGTAGCTCAAGACCGGACATTGTCGAAAATCGAAGGTACCCGAATTTGGAGCCCTGGGTGTTGGAACTCGGGGGGAGGGGCGGATTCGATAGAGGATTGAATAAAAAGAACGGGCCTTGGTCTCATTATAAAGAGGAAGAATACCAAGAGCCGTCCTCGTGACCGTTTGGAACCCGCCTTCGATGGAGGGGCGTGGCAACGGGCGCGGTTGGGTTACCCACGTCCGTATTGATGAGAATCCTGGAATAAGGGGAACACGATCTCTGCTTCGACAGGACGTGCCAAGGAAACCGCTTCGCTAAACGCGCTGAAGTGGTACAATAAAAACGTTTCAAATAAAGACTTGGTTGTGGTGTGATGTCACGCCATGGAACACGTCAGCAGATTGAACTTGTGTGAATATTATTCTCTCTACGGTGGTATATGGAAATTATTTTGCAGAGCCGGACACTATCCTGGTGTTCACAATCTTCTATAAATTATTCGGAGGAGGAACCCGCCTTGCAATGCCGAAGACAATATGCGCGCCGGACTCGTCGTCATTGAAGCCTGGTTCAGGGGCTACTGAGGGAGTCCCGGACTAGGGGGTGTCCGGATAGCTGAACTACCATCATTGGCCGGACTCCAAGACTATGAAGGTACAAGATTGAAGGCATCGTCCCGTGTCCGGATGGGACTTTCCTTGGCGTGGAAGGCAAGCTTGGCGATACGGATATGTAGATCTCCTACCTTTGTAACCGACTCTGTGTAACCCTAGCCCTCTCCGGTGTCTATATAAACTAGATGGCCTTAGTCCATAGGACGAACAACAATCATACCATAGGCTAGCTTCTAGGGTTTAGCCTCCTTGATCTCGTGGTAGATCTACTCTTGTAACCCACATCATCAATATTAATCAAGCAGGACGTAGGGTTTTACCTCCATCAAGAGGGCCCGAACCTGGGTAAAAACATCGTGTCCCTCGTCTCCTGTTACCATCCGCCTAGACGCACAGTTCGGGACCCCCTACCCGAGATCCGCCGGTTTTGACACCGACACCCCAACACTCGGATTATGGTATCCAAAGGGCTCAAGGTTTGATCTGGTTGGATTCTCGGATGCTGATTATGCTGGTGACAAGGTGGATCGCAAGTCAACATCAGGAACATGTCACTTTCTGGGACGATCACTTGTCTGTTGGTCTTCAAAGAAGCAAAATTGTGTATCACTCTCAACTGCTGAATCTGAATACATTGCTGCTGGATCTTATTGTGCTCAACTTCTTTGGATGAAGCAAACTCTCAAGGACTATGGCATCAATCTGAAACAAGTACCTCTCTTCTGCGACAACGCAAGCGCCATCAAGATTGCCAACAATCCAGTTCAGCACTCGAAGACAAAGCACATCAAAATTCGTCATCACTTTCTCAGAGATCATGTCATGAAGAAAGATATTGACATCATTCACGTCAACACTGAAGAGCAACTGGCAGATATCTTCACAAAGCCCCTGGATGAGAAAAGGTTTTGCAAGTTACGGTGTGAGCTAAATATCGTGGAATCCTCAAATGTCCTGTGATCGGGCACACATCCTAACACTTGTGCATGTTGATGACTTAGATGTACAACACACGAAGTAAAGTATATCTTCAATCAATGAAGACTTACATTCTGAGTGTGAATACATTAACGTGGAATTTGACTTCGGAGCGCCACGATAATTGTGCGCCGTGTCTGGGTCTAATACTTCCTATACGGTGGGTAACGCCACCACCAAATTTATTGGTTTGAAGTGTTTCACTCATGGCGTTATTTTTGAATATCTTCGCATATTGATTTGTCTTCAACTTTCAACTTATCTTCATGATTTACTTCAC
>LT934122.1:680554497-680579638 GCA_900231445.1 Triticum turgidum subsp. durum | reverse complement strand
TTCTGTCCTCTACAGCATTCACTTATAGCTATGTCTTCATTGTTGAATCTTTTGAACTAAGTGAATGTGATCGGACCCTAATCTCTCTATGCTTACTATCTCAAACTCTATCTGTCCAAATCATATGCATTCTGTTGAAATTGTCGAATGTCTTCTCTGCATCCTTGTCAGTAGAAGACATAGAGACAAACATCAAGTCCTCTTTAAATGATTCATCTTTATTGTCGATATCCGGAGAAGCCGGAACAACCATCCGACAAACTTGGCGGGCGTGGGAACGTGGGACAACTCTGAGTATGTTGCATGCTTGCCACGTGTCCCACGGATGTGAACAGACAGGGGCACCTGCGTAATTGCGTTGTGCCACACACCTACTTATAAATACGTGTACCCTGCGGTCAAGAAAACCTTCTTCCACCTCTCCACCTCGTCAAAACCCTAGCGCCACTGCTAGCTTTCGACGACGCTGGCGACGAAGCGCTTAGCTGCCGCGACTTCTTTGACGCCGTCCTCACGCCTGCCACGGGCATCGTCCTCTCCGCCGCTGCCGTAGGTGTCCTCCCTCGCCAAGTTTGGGCATGGTGGATTGAAATGCCCGGTCTCCTATTCATCCCATCTAGCAGTTCTTCGTGTGGTAAATATAACTCTATTTTTACCAGCTTTTTGATCCTCAATGATTCATCCAATTTACCAAAATTGGTTTCTGTCTATACAAAGTTAGATCTATTCTGTCTGCATCTCATACTGCCTAGTATATTCACTTAAGCTTCACATCTAGTTTGATTCATCACTTGTACTTATTCATGGATTCGTACAAATCTGGAACCGACTCTCAACATATAAGTGAATTTCTTCGCAACATGAGGTCAATGTCTTCAAACTGATTTATCTTCAAAATCTTCTGAGAATGCATATGACCTCTTCCCCTTCCCTCACATCTCTAATGCTGTCACAGGTACATGTCTGTGGGAGAATCCCTAGGTTCTCATTGTCTGCATTCGTTTGCAGGATTCTTACAGCAACACATCGAATCTCCTGAAGCCAGTTCCTGTCTGACCAGCAAGAAAAAGCCTTTGAAACCATTCAGTTTGAAGTTCATGGCTGCAGAGAAATCAGTAAGGAAGGGTGGCAGACAGCGTCGTGGGGGAACATCAAAGGATCTGCCTGATGATCTTGCAGAACTTTACAAGACAGATCCTGAAGAGGATTACAATCAGCGCAAGACTCGAATCTAATGGATTCGACGCTATTGGGATGAACAATGGTTCAAGTACAAGTTCATGACCAAGGAGTACGCTAAGAAGAAAGCTATCAAGAGTCCTTGGGGTGATATTCTCTATCGAGACCTTCCCCCCAAGAACAAAGCTGAAGCCATTGCACAAGAATTCTATCCTTGCATGGTCCGTGGACCACAGCCTGAAGATGCTGACCCATCATCATTGCTCTGGTGTCGTGACGACAATCTCTTCAAGCGCAACTTCCAGTATGCCAAGGCTTCGGCAAAGGAAAACAAGAAGTCATGGGGATTAGACTTCAATCCTGGTCCCTCTGCTCCCAGTGATGATGGCACACGTGAAGCTGAAGAAAATAGAATTGGCCCCTTTGCAAACCTTGATGGCCTCATCTCATACGTCTTGGTACAAGGTGCCAAAGTGGATCATTCTGACAATGATGCTGATTCTGATGAAGCCCCAACTCCTCCTCCAAGGCCGCAGAAGCCAAAGAAGATTAAGGCTTCATCATCAGCTGCACCTCCAAAAGCTTCTCGTGTGAAGCCACTGGCCACTGCATCTCCTGAAGATAGTGTGCAGTCTGAAGATCTTTCACGCATCTCCAAGAAGATGGAGAAGAAAAAGGAAATCGTCAAGAGTACTGATTAGGCTTTGACTCCTGCTGCCATTCTGCGTGATGAGCACATTGATCTGTCCACCGATGACGATCTTGCAGATGATGCTCTTGAGCAACTGATCAAGAGCAAGGAAGAAGCAGAGATCTTCAATAACTTGCCTCTCTTTGATGTGGCCGTGCTTCATAACTTCATTGATGAATGGTTTGACACACCAAATCTCAGCTTTGATGATCTGCAACTTCCAATTGGCCTCAGCGTCGCCTTCAATGGCGCCATTGCTTCTGAGCTAGCTATTGCTCAGCGCGTCATTGAACTGAAGCACAAAATTGACTATGAAAAGGCTCAGTTCAAGAAGCATGTGGCCAATCTCAGTGTGCAAGATGTCAAGAACTTCAAGATCATGCTTCACGAGCTCAAAGAGGCATTTCACAAGAAGCGTGAAGAAGCTAGAGGCTCTCGTGAGCGCATGAAAGATCTGGCTGACAAGTGTGTGCTTGCCTACAATGAGGCTGAAAAGCGCAAGGCTCTTGGTTGTCCTGGCATCGACCACAGGATGGCTGCAAAGAAGAAGAAGAAATCGACTGTCCAACCTGCACCTTCAAGGCAAGATGAACCTCGCATTGTCTTCCCAAGCAGCATGACTGGCTCGAAGCCTAAGGTCACGTCAACCGCTTCAGAACAGAAGAAGACGAGGGCTACAGAGGTTGAAGCCAGAAAAAGGAAAACCTCAAAAGCCTCTGATGCTGCTCCCTCCAAGAAGAAGTGCAAGACCAAGAAGAATCGGGCTGCTCCCACAGAGCCCCTTGTTGTTCAACACATCTCAGTGGTTCGTCCTTCATCCGCTACCCAAGAACTACGAATGACTATTCATGAGCCTGCTTCCACAGAGGCTCCTGAAGCTGAAGAGATTCCAGCAGTTGATCCCATCACTGCTGAAGACATTGGTCATCATGACAATGTTGAAGATGATGAAGTTCTTCCTCAAATTGAATACAATGTGGTATCATCGCCTGTTCATACGAACAGCGAAATCATCAGCATCGGTCGTCCTCTGACGCCAATTGCTCAGGATGCTTCATGGGTTGATCGCCCGCAACAACAAGACTCCCCCAGTACTCCCCAACAACAACAGGCCACACCATCCATGCAAGTTGAAGAGGATGAGGACCTGTCCACTCCATCTCCAAAGGCATCGCCTGTACTACAAAGGCTTCGCAAAGGACCAAGGCCTCAAGCCCCTCTTCCGAGCGTTCCAGAAGGAGAAGTGCGCCATCAACCTGTTACACATCAAGTTTTTTTAGAAGCCACTCCAACTGTGAATGTCTCCGTGTCTGAAGCCCCAGCTGCTGAAGACAATCCGGCTGCATCAGCCGATGACAAACGTCAAGAAGAACGTGTCCCTACTCCCCCCATTCCTGAAGAAGCTATTCATGAAGTGAACGTGTCTGTGCCTGACCCTCCAGCTCAGCAAGTGGAGGTTGAAAACCTTGAGGCTGCCACCACCAACACCAATGAAGCCTATGACATAGTCGTGGCTGATGCTAATGTGGAGCCTATCCCAAGCACTGTACCAGAAGTCAATGCTGAAAATGCTCCTGAAGCTTCTGTTGTGCAGCCCGAAGCCACTGTTCCTGCCACTGCTCCTGTTCCGCCACCAAGGCCCTATACAATCGAGCAAGCATACAACCATGGTGAGCTAATCACAGTAAGATGGCCCGTTCTGGTCCCTCCGCCTAATGTCTCTGGTCCTCAATTTGACTATCACATTAAGCATAGGCCTCAGGTCCAGAAGCCAAAGCCAAGACTGCCAAGGTTTCCAGGTACTGCCACATCTGTCGGGTCCTTCAATGCAAATGGCTTCAAGAGCCACAACACATTCTTTAACAGCTCAAAGAACCCCTACACAAGGCCAAGAATATCATCAGATCGGTTCTGGAGTCATCAGCAGCGAAGCTATTACTCCTGTGTTCTGTATGATCAAGGGCGCATTTTCCCTCATATGCGCCTCGGCCCTGAAGCCATTGCTGGACTGCCATGCTTAGAAGAAGCACTTGACTGCTTTCGTGATGCTGGTCTGCTCAGCTTTGTGACAGACAAAGAACATTGGAATGAAGAACTTCTACTTCAATTCTATGCTACCCTCCACATTTGCGGATATAACAAAGATACAAAGACCTGGGTTCTCGAGTGGATGACAGGAAATGTTCATCATGAAGCCAAAGCTCTTGACATCATTGAGCTTACAGGCCTATCCTCTCCCGGAGAGCTATATGAACCTGGTTGCCAAAACCACCGCAATGCACTGGAGAGCATCTTCCACAAGCTAGAACCAAACATGTGTCAGATTGTTGAGCATGATGAAGACTTTGCCACATGATGCTGAATATCCAAAGGAGTTCTTTGTTGATGACCTTGAGTATCTGCCACGCACCATATATCACATCATATGGCGGACTCTGTGGCCGATCAAAGGACATTCATCAGCCGCAAAACTTGAAGGAGCCATGAAGACATTGGTCTTTTACATCCTCAATGGCATCAGCTTCAATGCACAAGATTTCTTCCTTAGGCAACTGGTTGCGTCTGGATCTGATCTGTTTGTCCTGAAGTTCTATGCTCCATGGGTCATGCGCCTCATCAAGAAACACTCTGCTATCAACTATCAACCCTCTGCTCACAATCATGTGATCTTTCTACCAGAGGTTGATATGTCAGTTGAAGCCATATACCCTGAACCTGCCAAGAAGCCTCTTAGTGTTCAAAATGCTGAACACCAAAGCTTCACTCAACCTATTGAAGGAGTCCAAGCAGTAACTCATGTCTATCCAATGGCTGGAAACACTCGTCTACCTCATCGTGCGCCAACTGAAGCTACTGAGAGCACCATTGCTCAAAGGCCTCGGAAGCGCTCTCGGGTCCTAAATGATCGAGAACTTCTTGTGGCCCTTCATCAGAAGCATGATAGGCATCATTTTTGGCTCAAGCGTCAGATGCAAAGCCTCTTTGTGGATGTAAATCACATTCGAAACCTTGCCACCAAGAATGCATTTGTCACTCACGAAACTTGTCGGCGATCATGGAAGAGTTTGACCCTGCTCAGTGCTGAAGCAGATCTTCAAGACGATGGCTTCACTAAAAGATTCAAGTTTGACTCCACTCCTCCATGGAATGCTGTCCTACGTAGAACTCCATCTCTTGAAGACTCTGACTATTCTTCCTTCGCGGCAACGGTAAATGCCAATGTGATCGATGATGAAGACGATGCAACTTCACCGCCCCCTACTTCTAGCCCGTAATAGAACATTAGTCCGCGAACGAACGGGTGTAGGGGGAATCCCAGCCCACAGATGAAATGGGAGAGGAATAACATCCTTTCCTGGGGCTCCGAGGTAGGGACGACCTGCCCCTTGGCTAGAAGCCGATGCATGATGTCCTTCGACAAATATACGGCCGCCCGGAGTTTCTTGATGTCTTCCTTCTTGACGGAGGAAGCCATCCACTTGCTTCCCGTGCCGGACATGTTTGGAGTGTTCTTGCGGAGAAGGCAAAAGCTTGGGCATTGGAGCTCGAGAAGGGATGAACAGAGGAAGCAGAAGGCGTGGGTGAGAGAGGGGAATCCTTATCTCTTTATAAAGGCAGGTCATGTGCCTCCCCACATAACCTAAAACTCGCTTATTCCCCAAGCGCGGTGCTAATAGATCGGTTGGGTTACCCACACCCATATTAATGAGTATCCTGTGATAAGGGGACACGATCTCTACTTCGACAAGACGTGCCAATGAAACCACCTTGTAAATCGTGTTGTGGCAGGCTGATAAAAACGGTTTGAATAATAAATCAGGCCGTGATGTGATGTCACGACTGTGAATAAACTGTCAGCAGATTGGATCCGTGAAATACTATGCTCTCTACGGTGGTATGTGGAAATTGTTTTTGCAGAGCCGGACACGGTTCTTATGTTCAGGATCTATTCTGGAGTATTCGGAGAAGGAACCCGCCTTGCAATGCCGAAGACAATCTGCGCGCCGGACTCAATCATCATTGAAGCCTAGTTCAGGGGCTACTGAGGGAGTCCTGGATTATGGGGTCCTTGGACAGCCGGACTATATACTTTGGTTGGACTGTTGGACTATGAAGGTACAAGATAGAAGACTTTGTCCCATGTCCGGGTGGGACTCTCCTTTGCGTGGAAGGCAAGCTTGGCAATTCAGATATTGTAAGTGCATCTAGTGCCACCCCTAGTTGGTTTTGGAGTATTGACGACAAAGTTGGTTGAGGGACTAATGCGTTTGTGAGAATTGCAGCATAACGCAGGTAGTGTCCCTCATTGATTCGGTTTACCTATCGGAGATGACCCCTAAAAATATATGAAGACCTTGAAGACAATGGTGGTGTGTGAAGATGTTCACATTGAAGACTATGACATGAGAAGACATTGAGTGAAGACTATGGAGCGCGAAGACTGAGTTGTTTCATTGTTTCCTTTTGTTCTGTGTTGAGTCATAGGAACCACCGTACTATTAAGTGGGGTCCAAGTGAACTAAGTCAGAGTGACTGAAGTGATGCTCAACCCAAATCCTATGTCTTCGAGCGAAGACAATGAGAGCAAATCTTATTCAGAGCTGGATGAGTCATCTTTGCTTGTAGCCCAAGTAAAGTTGCCGCGTGTGTTTGAAATTTGACCGTTGGAACACGTGTCAGTTCCTTAGTGACCCAAGGTCATTTCGGACATATCAGGTCGGGTTGCCTTGTGGCTATAAATAGCCCACCCCATACACCATAAATTGGTGGCTGCATAGAGTTAGTTTACGACTTTTGTCGTTTTGAGAGCAACCCACCTCGAAGCCTTTGAGAGAGAAATCCTTGCGAGGACAAAGCCCAAACACCAAGAGCCAAAGAGTGTTAGGCATCACTGAAGTCTTTCTGTCTGTGTGACCTGAAGACTTGTTACACTTGAGTACTGTGTATCCTCCAGCCGGTTAGGCGTCGCGTTCTGAGCATCCAAGAGTCATTGTGGATTGCCGGTGAACAAAGTCTGTGAAGGTTCGGAAGTCTACCTTGAAGACTTACCAGAGTGATTGGGCGAGGACTGTGTGTCCTTAGCTCAAGGGGAATAAGGTGAAGACACGGTCTTCTGAGTTGAATCTCAGCCTCCCTAACCAGATGTCCAGTTGTCACAGCAACTAGAACTGGTCCAACAAATCTTGTGTCTTCAACAAGTGACTGGTTCTATCCCTTCCCTCCTTTACTTTGAGTTTGTCTTCTTGAAGTCATTGCTTATCTGTCTTATCTGTTTGACTTCATTGCTTGACTACTATTGTTGATTGGCTTCATACTATCTTCCATCCTGATCCTTACTACCTAGCTGCTATTAGTCTTCGTACGTTAACACTATTGCATACTTAAATATGGCTTGCTTGTTGTAGTTTATCTTCCGTTGCATATCAATTGGGTCATTTCTATTGTTTGTCTTCGAAACTTCCATGTTTTGAAGACTTTGATAAAAATCGCCTATTCACCCCCCCTCTAGTCGATAACTAGCACTTTCAGATATGTAGATTCCCTTCTCTATAACCGACTCTGTGTAACCCTAGCCCTCGCCGGTGTCTATATAAACCGGAGGGTTTAGTCCGTAGGACAAGAACAACACTAATAATCATAGGCTAGCTTCTAGGGTTAGCCTCCTCAATCTCCTGGTAGATCAACTCTTGTAATACTCATATCATCAAGATCAATCAAGCAAGAAGTAGGGTATTTCCTCCATAGAGAGGGCCCGAACCTGGGTAAACATCGTGTCCCCCGCATCCTATTACCATTAGCCTTAGACGCACAGTTCGGGACACCCTACCCGAGATCCGCCGGTTTTGACACTGACAGGGGCCACCGTAGACCCTGAAACCGACACTATAAAATCACATATTCGTAGAAAAAATCAAGAAGAAAGAATTATTGCGTTTCACGAGATGGAGCCACTGTCACCTCCTGTTCTTCATCGGGATGACAGATCCGGAGTCTATTTGGGGCTCCGGAGAGGGGGATCTTCGATCTTTGTCATCACCAACCCTTCTCCATCACCAATTCCATGATGCTCCCCAACGGGAGTGAGTAATTCCTTCATAGGATCGCTGGTTGGTGAGGAGTTGGATGAGATTCATCATGTAATCTAGTTAGTTTTGTTAGGACTTGATCCCTAATATCCACTATGTTCTGAGATTGATGTTGCTATGACTTTGCCATGCTTAATGCTTGTCACTTTTGGCCCGGGTGCCATGATTTCAGATCTGAACCATTTATGTTATCACCATTATATCCATGTTCTTGATCCGATCTTGCAAGTTATAGTCACCTACTATGTGTTATGATCCGGCAACCCTGGAGTGACAATAGTCGAGACCACTCCTGGTGATGATCGTAGTTTGAGGAGTTCATGTATTCACTGTGTGTTAATGCTTTGTTCCGGTTCTCTATTAAAAGGAGGACTTAATATCCCTTAGTTTCCAATTGGACCCCGCTGCCACAGGAGGGTAGGACAAAAGATGTCATGCAAGTTCTGTCCGTAAGCATGTATGACTATTTACAGAATACATGCCTACATTATATTTATGAACTGGAGCTAGTGTCGTATCGCCCAAGGTTATGACTGTCACATGATGAATATCATCCAATAAATTACCGATCCAATGCCTATGAATTTATCTCATATTGTTCTTGCTAAGTTATAACTAATATTGTTATTGTTGGACCTTCTACAAAATTACTACTATCACTGTTACCGTTACCATTGCTACTGTCAGTGCTATCAAAACTATCATATTACTTTGCTACTGATCACTTTGTTGCAGATAATTAATCTCCAGGTGTGGTTGAATTGACAACTCAGCTGCTAATACTTACAAATATTATTTGGCTCCCCTTGTGTCGAATCTATAAATTTGGGTTGAATACTCTACCCTCAAAAACTTTTGTGATCCCTTATACTTGTGGGTTATCACTGGACACACCTATTTCAGAGAACCAAAATTATGCTATGATTTGTTAGAATTGCTCTATGTGCTTCACTTAATTTTTTGAGCTATGGAATTGCTCTAGTGCTTCACTTATATCTTTTTGAGCACGCTGTGCTTTAATATTTTTGAAGAAATACTCTCATGCTTCACTTGTCGAGGTGATGACATCGCACCGATCAATGAGTTCCTCCACCATGTCATCTTTCAGATCGGGGCAAGAATAACGGGGTCGTTTCCGGCCTGTTCCCTCCATGGAGAAGACGATTGAACAATGGCAGAAGGAAGGGTGAAGGAAAATGGAGGAGGGAGGATGAGCATGCGACAGCAGTTCCAAATCGAGAGGGAAAGGCGAAGAGTCGGTGGACAGTTGCCAGTTTGCCACGGTACACGAAGAGGCGCCCCGTCCTACACTTCCGTTCGGAAATAGTGGAAAAGGATTCGTCGTCGTGTCACTGACATGTTGGAACGGGACCACATGTCAACAAAACATGGTGTGTAATTTCTCGTGCAAAATGCAATCTGGCCGCGTTGGCCCAAGGTGTCACATTAGTTATCGACCTTTATTTTTTTAACATACAATATGAGTGGATAGCTCCTGTAGTCATCACACGTGAGCGGATATATAGGTGGGCTAGGTGGGCAGGCGACAACAATCTGATTGCTAAAAGAGTTGATCCAATGCTTCGTTTTGTTTGGATTTTCAAACTATGACCATTGGATAGAGTGAATCAATGGCTTACGTTCAAAGTTATTCTCATACTATAGAATGGTATTGGAACATGGAGAGATTTTGTTGTTTTTATATCGCTGAATAATATAAAATATTATGAGTGCAGATGCTCCACTGCGAGGTTTGTTGCTCTTTCTCGGTCGTCGGGAATCTATGTTCTTCCACTCTTTTGTTTAAGACATGAGCTTTGTTCATCCTTTTGCTGACACGCGGGACATCTATATGCATCCATTTTAAAAATCATACTATATGCCTCCATGACACACGGGACATCTAGCATCAAGGTGGCGTGTCATGCAAGAAAATGGAGATATGCAGTGCGTAAGTGAGTCATGCACTTCGATGGCACCTAGTACTACACAATATTTTTTCTCCTTGATGGCATGTGAATAGTGCATGTACTCAATGACAGAGCACGGGATGGTAGCGATGGACATGGTCGGCCCTTTTTGAAGAGAGTACAAATAAATAACTTTGATGTGTCCCATCAACTCGCAGAACGACAAGAAGCTTGCTTACCTTCTCCCTCGCCAACGCATGCGTGGTGGCTCACAGCACGAGGAGAAAGTTTTGCTTACAACTAGTGGACGTGCAACAGTTCATTTGGTGTCAGATTGCCAGAAGTACTACTGTAGTACCATCATTATTGTTCGACTTCCGGAAGAGGAGAAGAGCCAAGCGCAAGGTCACCTACTAACCTAGTACAGTACTACTATAGCCAAAGCTGGTCCACCTTTTTAGAGCATGGTTAATTAAGATAGGCGGCTCTTGCAGCGGCACATCATTTAGAGCAAGTACTCTATTCGTAGGAACAAAGGAATTGAAACAAAAGTTGGAGTGGATGCTAGATTGCCAATTAAAACGTGATTACATATCAAAAAAAATCCTATAGCATTCTATCCTATGAATCAAACGACCAATGTAGGGAAATTATGAGGAGGGTCTCACCAACAGTGCTCCTCGGCTCGCACCTAGCATCACAGTGGACGAACTTGGAGTCATACATCTGGTACACATGGCATCTCAGATCTGGACACAAGGTGACGCGACCTCTCACTTCGTCCGCCATTTGAAGCGTCGTGCCGGTGGAGGACTAGCATACTCCAATATTAGGTCGGCTCTATGTGATGTGGCAACATCATATACTAACCGGATGCTGGCTATAATACTACGGTACTCACACTCCAAGAAGTGACTCGAAAACCATTCATAAATTGAGTCTATGACATGCATTTGCAAATGTACCATTCATTACATACAACAAGTCATCAACACACAATGACAACGAGGATACATGTTGGATTATAGATTATTTCCAACAAAACATTCTAGTAAATACTGAAGTTTTCATCACACAACAAATAACAAGCAATTAAATGAACTTCAACTCAACCAATCCTCGGTGTTGGAAACGCTTGCTTTGAACCATAGGTGCTCTGGGAAGGGCCAGCTATTGTCAATATCAAGAGCAACGCAGGACTGATCATCCAGGCTGAAGCGGCATATATCAGGAGCAGGGTAGGGAACCACCGTAATGTCCGAGGTATAGATACAGTTGCTTCTCATAAATGGTAGTAACGTTGTGTCAACAGCAGCTGGATCACCTTTAACCATCATTGGATAGTTTGGTCCATGGAAGAGAGAGTTTTCTCCAAGACTAGCAATACTGAATCAGGGAGAAGGTGTTGGCGCTAGCACACTAGTATCCATCCCGAATACCCTACAATGGGTGTTGGAATAGGTCCGGAGAGGCCGACCATGGGAGACAACACATGCTCCCTCAGTAGTAACAATCTCAGTGCACTGTATACAGACAAGAAGAGGTGATCCATTGAAATTAGTTGCCAGGCGCCACTTTGTATAGAAGTCCTTCTCGTCCTCATGCTCGTGATCATCACCATCTTCATCTCCCCCTTGGTTATAAAAATTTTCAAGTATAGGTGGTGGAATGTTCACAGGACCTTGGAAACACAGGAAGAAGGTTAATTAGTAAATGGAAACTTGCTAACCCGCACGCATGTGGAAGAAACAATTATAATTATGGTGGAAGACAAATGTACCGAAACTACGAGGATCCCATGCAAAAACAGTGCCACAAGTGGTGGAAGCTAACACAAGATCCTCGTATTCAATTGCATCATAGTACTCATCATCCGTGTACAGAAACTAATTTTTGAGAAATATCCATGGACGAACCGTGGAATCAGTAACGACGGCAACAAGCTTGTCGAAGATAGCAACAACTTCATAGTTCTTGTAATTCCAAGAGCAGTTGGGAACTCAACAAATTGCTATCTTCCATAGACGACGGCCACCATGATGGTATTTGAACGTACGTAGATCATCTGTGTGCTCAACCTTAGGGCACTCTGAGATTTTTGGAAGTGGAATCTGCTGACGAGTGTACACATTCTTAAGTTCCCACTCGCAATTGTACCCAATATAAACAACCCAATCTCCATTTGCGCCAGCCCAGGCCTTACCCTTAAGTGATGGCATCTTGACATCACACGTATCATTATCAAGCGGCATCAACTTACACAAGGTGAGGCCTCCGTCGTCCGCGCCCATGCGAACAGGCTTATAGCAAAGAAGATAAGAGAGACCAAACCACTCCTAGACCCTTGGGTTCCTTGTAATGATGTTATTAGTTGAGTCGAGAATGGTCTTGAACGAACCTGCCATGCTAGCCGAGGTGATGACGTCGCACCGAGCAATGAGTTCCTCCACCACGTCATCTTTTAGATCGGGGCAAGAATAACAGGGTCGTTTCCGGCCTGTTCCCTCCATGGAGAAGACAATCGAACAATGGCAGAAGGAAGGGTGAAGGAAAATCGAGGAGGGAGGAAGAGCGTGCAACAGCAGTTCCAAATTCAGAGGGAAAGGCGAAGAGTCGGTGGACGCTTGCCAGTTTTCCATGGTACACGAAGAGGCTCCCCGGCCTACACGTCTGTTCAGAAATAGTAGAAAAGGACTCGTTGTCGTCTCACTCACATGTTGGAAAGGTACCACATGTCAACGAAACATGGTGTGTAATTTCTTGTGCAAAATGCGATCTGGCCTCGTTGGCCCGAAGTGCCACATTATTTCTTGACTTTATTTTTTTAATGGCGTGTCGTTCAGTTTTGAAGCATGACTAACTGGTACTGTATGCAGACAAAATATGAACTACTCTACCACTACTCCACCTCTAGTACTAGTAGTATAAAAAATATATATAGGGTGGAGCTTCAGCGCTTTCTTGCTAAGGGCTGCCCACTTTCTTCTCACACTATCACCCTCTCTCCATATCTGAAAAAGACGGCCTCTCCCTCCCTCCTCACCGGTGGTCACAGATCCGCCGGGGAAGAAAAGGACGTGCAGTGTTGATGCACTCGTCGTCGGCGAGCGAGGTCACATACTGATGAAAAGGCCGTCCTCTCAGACCTAGCGCCAGCGCGGGATGGCCTTCATCCCCAAGATCGTTGTCATAGTGTTTGTGGAGGACGACAACCATGAGCGAAGTCACTTCCCGCCGACCCTCAAGTATGCTACCTATTTTTGAACCATACCCTTGTTCTGTTGCACCATCTGCCCTGTCGCTTCATGTGGATCATTTTCCACTCCACCATCTTCCCAATTTTCTATCCTCTGCTCTACTGGTCACGTAGACGAAAACCTTAATTTGCACTATTTAAGGAAACCCTATTTCATGCAGACTAATAAATGTCTGGGTTGAATAAGGAAAGTAAGGGAGACTGTACTGTCCAAGAGAGTAGGCATCGAACCCGCATCTAGGTTGAAAAGGGGAAATCAGTACGTAAGGAACGAGTCTTGTGTCTCTTGGTTGAATAAGGGTAGAAAGGCTTGACAACACAATAGAGAATGACAAGGTCGATCGGTTTGTTGTCCTCACATAGGAAAAAGGTGGCTAAAGAGAACAAAAATGAGATGTAATCCACATATGCTGCCTGGATATTTGTTGCTCTGGGCAACCATACATCCCTCACCACTCTATGCGTCCGTGGAGGTACATCGTACTAGTGCGCCCACTGTCCGAATGGGCCTCCCATGCTCTTATTGCCACTTTTTTGCTGTTAGTATAACGCCAGCAGTCAAGTCAAGCAATGCTGCTGCTAAAGTGATACCACATTTAACTAATGCCGCACTCAGTCTAATGCCACCGATAAATTTAAGCAATGCCATTTAATGTCACTGGATTATTTCAGGGTTAGTTGTTGATTGTGGATGTATTAAAGATTTTTCAGCTAAGACATTCTAATGTTGTTGCACAGCCAATATACCAACGATGAATCTTGTTATTACCTTCAGATTTTTGCACTGTTAATGCTTATAGATTACATACCTCACTTTCATGAGATGAGTCAATTTTTTTTGTACAGTGTCAAGAGGAAAGGTCAAGAGAGGGCACCTCCTCCTCCGGCTATTCTCTTGATTCGTTTGATCAAGTTTTTATGTTTGACCGATCTTCAAGATTGGGATAGCAATTTTTAGGTCCCCTCGAGTTCGAAATGATATTTACCTTGAAGGTACATGGTTTGCAATTTTTTATACTATCATTAGTTAATAATGCTAGTTACCTTCAGACTTTTGTATTTGGTTTAATGCTCATGCACAGCTAGTATACCAATGCTGAAACTTGTTACCTTAACATTTTGTATTGTTAATTCTTATAGAAATCTTCCAGTGCTAGAGTTCATTGAAATCTGTTCAGTAAAACCATTGTAATGTACCCTGTAATAAGATAACTACTCTACTATTGCACTAGCCACTAGACTAGTGTATATTTGTAGTATTCGAATGGTGTTGCATTAGCGTATGGACATAACTAAAGTGTGGCAAGCTTTCCCAGATATGTGCTCAAGAAAACTACTACCTGTTTTTCTAAATACTAGACGTTTGGGTACTATAAATTGAACTACGAAAACGTCTTATATTAAGGAACAGAGGGTGTAGAGTTCACTCAAATTATCCCGATAAAGCTAGTCACAACTTTGTTAAAATTAATGTTCATTATGTTATCGGAGGAGGTCTGTATGTTTGTCTCTAATGCCTGTCGACTACATATCTGACATCATGATGTAATGTTAAGTCATTTCCTTTTGTACAGTGTCACTGAATTATCAAGGCGGTGATGGCATTTTATTTTAGTTGAACTGCACAAAATATGCTTAAAAGAAGAGGAAAGGTCAGGAATCGATCATTCTTTTAGAAAGAACTATATATGCCTTCCTGACATCAGCCACTACTGCCTTATTTATTCCTTCAAACAGGTGGTTAGAAACAGTCTTGCTACCTTTTCCCATTAAGAAATTGGAATGCTTATATTTGTGAGTCTATTCTTGAACTAGTGCCACTTTTATAGTAATCACAGTTTCAATATCTATGCAAACAGGGATGCTTGATTTTAGTGGAACTGCACAAAAAATTCCAAATGGTTCAACATTAGGAGCATGTTTTCTTCCAAACCTTGATACCAAATTGGTGGCACTATGAGCTATTCATTACGAAGGTACATGGTTTGCTACTATCTTGCTACTCTTTTTGTACTATCATTAGATAGTAATACTAGTGGTTTGCATGTGAATTTATTGGCAGGGTGGACCTACATTGGAGGTGCAGGACAGGATTCAATGATTGGATGCTCAATTTCGGTTGTATCGATTTCACCTCTTCCATCACTGCGAACATGGATATCCTTGGTCTGATGAAGAATAGGCACTATATTTCTGCTTTGAACTAGCAAATCAATTCAATATGAAATTGTCCAGGGAAAACATGATTGTATCAAATTGTCCAGTGCAAAACATGACAGATGCTAAGCGGAAGAGACATGTTTAAACCGAAAATACAAGGTGGTATATGCTTACTAGCTGCTTGATATTTGTGCAGACAGAGATGTCTGCCCGTTGGTATTTGGCAAACAAACAAAGTGACCACAATTTTGGTTGAACTGCACAAGAGAATAGTATAGTCACTGCATGCAGTGCCATTTGAAAATAGACACAGAAAGATTGGATAGTCACTTCGTGGACTGCAGAAAAGTAGTATTGTACTATTTATTGGCCAACACTAGGTGCTTCATTGATTTGGCCTAATGATACAATGGGCATCATTTTGCCTAAGTTAAAGTTTGTATTCCGAAAATAGTCTCGCCGTGTGATCGAGAGAAGACCAAATCATATTGCAGTGGATGTTCCTCATCATGTGTGGTTCATTCTCATGGTTCCAGCTATTAGTGAAACCACTTATGTTTGCAAGAGGAATTGTAGACTTCACAAACAAATTTTTCTTTTAGTCTGTACTAAATGTTGGCCAAGAGAAGCATCCATGTTAGTATGAAGAACATATGTTTTTTCTAGATCTTTGCTTTTGGAGCTACATATTTGTATATGATCTGTGAATCATTGAGATGCATTAACATGTTGATCTTATGTATGGGAATCGTGCTAGTTGGTTTTAGTTGCGATGCAAGATCCGAAGTGGCTGATCTTTGCTTTTGGAGCTACATATTTGTATATGATCTGTGAATCATTGAGATGCATTAATAGTTCCTTATTTTTGTTCGCTCAGTGTTTACAAGTTACTGATCGATCACTAGCTAGCCTACCAATGCGCTCCTGGCAGTTCTAGTTGTGATGCAAGATCCGAAGTGGTAGCTTTTTGAATAAAAATGCCTACCTCTGAAGAAACTGACAACCTGCTCTGAAGAAAATGCCATGCGAATCTGAAGAAACTTCCAGCAAAAACATTCGCAAATGCCTTATCTCCCAGCAAACGTCATCAGCTAATGCGATCGTACACGTACACCATCCGACCTACTTGATCCTACACGTACATTATCTGACCTACTCGATCCTACACGGATAAAAAGCAGATCACGCACGTACTACCTCCTTTCTGGTTTGCAGGGCTCAATTCAAGAAACGACCTACTCGATCTTACATGAATAAATAGCGGATCACACACGTACTAGTACATCCTTTCCAGTTTGCAGGGCTTAATTCAAAAATCTCACCAACCAAGGCACTCCCTCCATCCGGGTTTATTAGTCCCGTGAGCCAAAGCAGCAAGACCAAGGCATGTCAAAAATTAACTGCATGCAGAAGTTTAGGCCTAATTAATTCCAGCGATTTAAGTGGTTGCATGCATGCCCTCGGCTGCGACTTGTTGCATGCTGCTCCGCGTACTGGCTACAAGCGATTCTGAGTGCATGCATGCAGTCGGCCATAATTAAGGCAGCTAACTGATGCGAAAAAGATGCGCTTTAATTGTTGCGGGCCTTTTAAACCCGTGGAATCATTATTGACAAGGAGGGAGTACCTCATCTGGATGATTCGAGTGCACTTGTTTGACCGTCATGTCGGCGTGCGACCCAGCACAGACGGGACGGGACGACACAGTCATAATTTTAGTTACTCTAGTTTTCCACGGCAAGCTGGCGCGCTAAGCCATGCCTGCTTATGCATTGAATTCCGATGACCGCCGCGCTACCTTCCGCCTATAAGTACCATTTCCCGGCCTTCTTCGGTTGCACCGTGACCCAACTCGCCATATCCTCATAAGCCCCTACCAGCCCGACGCCGCTCGCCACTTATCCTCGCTCTCACCACGTCCGCCATGCCCCTACCCGTCCGCGATAGGCGAGGCCGGAGGCGGTCACCGCTGGAACTAGTGTTTGATTTTTCACCGGAAGGCAGACGGAGGGAGGAGGCATTCTATCAGTCTTTAGATGGCAATGCGGAGATCGAGGACTTGTTGGAGCGCGACCACCTGGCGGATGAGCAGGAGTTGTTGGAGCGCAACCGCCTGGCAAAGGAGCAGCGTATCACCGATTTGCGCCGCCAGCAGGACATGGAGCAGTAGTGCACCGACACTCTGAGTCGCGAGCAGAGCGCCTGCAACTGGGCCGACTACATGGAGGTCGGCGCCTGGCAAATAGCCCTAGAGGCTGTTGGGCACGCACGCATTCACGGCACCAAATTTTACTACCAGCTCATCAAGTGGGTTTCCTGCTTAGAAGCCGAAGCTTCGGTGGACCACGCCAGCATGGAAAGGGCCAACGCGCGCGAGCAACATGCCCTATCGCACCTCTGGCAAGTCCGAGGCGAGGTGGAGGACACCAGTGCTGGCGTTTAGCGTGTACCACAGATCACGGCCGGCATCGTCTAGTTAGCTAAGAGTAAGTTAGTACTTGTATGCTACTAGAGTATTAGTGGGAGTAGATAGTTAACTTGGCTATGATGGTTGTCAACGTGGAAGTTCAGTACTCTATATGTCGATCAGACCTGTCACTTTGCTCTGAATGTTGAACTTTCCGTTTGATCGTATGGAATGGGCTGTTATTTTTTAAAATGGGTTGTATTTGTCCGCCACGGGTTTAGAGGCTGACTTGTGGGACTACCAAGTTGACGCGTACACAATCAGTAGATGATTGTACATAGAGAGGATGATAGCAGGGACCCACCAAGGTCATGGCAGTATGCAAGCAAGTGCCTCCTTATTTCAAGCCAATAGGAAATGGCTCCTCCTAATGGATTTCTAACATCTGGGTCCAATGCCATTCTCAATGTAGTCAATAAATTAGAGAATTGCACAACGAGCGGCTGACACCAGGGACCCAGCAGCTCGCCCAGTTATTTTTGTTTTGGGTTAATTTGATAAAAGCCACTTCAAATCTGGTGTTTCCGAGAAATGCCACTGTAATTTCCAAACTTTGAAAAATGCCATTTCATGCCATTTCCAGTGGCATTTTTCAAAGTCTGGAGTGGCGTTTTTCAAAGTTTGCAAATTGCAGTGGTGTTTTTCAAAGTTTGCAAAAATTGCAGTTGCGTTTTTCAAAGTTTGGAAATTGCAGTGGCATTTTTATGAATCGCCATAATTGGAGCGGAATTTATCTAATTTGTTTTTGAGATGGAAGCAGGGTGTCAACTGGGCTGTGCGGGGCACTCTGGCCTGTCTAGAAAGCCTTTTCTTTTATGTTTACCACAGACCAGCCCAGTAGTTTTTTTTCTTTCTGAAAATGGCTAGCCCAGTTTTTTGTGATTTTTCAAGTAAGTCGCTTTGTTAGGCCTGTTGGGCTACAAATCTTTCAAGACGAGGAGAGCTTCATTCGGCTGGCCGAGAAAATGGCCTATCAGTAATGAGAAATGGGTTGTACATTTTTAAAACACATCAAACCGACAATTAGTTTCAAATTTCTTTTTTTCATTTTGAGATTTTAAATTGCATTAATTTTTATGCGTGGACAATTTTTTGGAATTTATATTGATATACTTTTATTTTTAAAATCAGTTTGAATGTGACTCGAAATTTCGGGATTAAAAACAGTTCGGACTACACCGAAATATTCAAAATTTCGTATAATTTTTTAACCGTGGCCACAATATGGGTTGTAATGCTAACAAAAATAATATGGGCTCCAAAACAACCTTAAGAATTAGAAAATGGGCTGTAAATTATGAGAAATAATGGCAGATGGGTTGTATGCTGTTTTCCACAGATTTGAGCCTTTCCTAAAAAAAGGTTGACGCACAAGCAGTGAGTGTTGGATGTCCATCCAATGGCAGTCGTGCTTCTTCAATCTCTGCTCTTCCTGCTCCAGCCGCTCAAACAAGCGCCGGCGGGACTGCCTGCTCCCTCCTCCCATGGCCGGCAGTGCTGCCGCGCAGGCCTCACTGCCCCACCGTACTCCCATCGCTGGCCTAGCCATCCCTCTACTCACCCACACCTACTGTTATTCTCCGGCGACGGCAGACGAACCAGTAAACTCTCATACAGTCGTACTCCCCTCCACGTGGGAAATAACTACCGAGTCTTCCCTGGTTCCATGTCGTTCCCTTCCTCGTAGTCGTCCACCGCCCTGGTGCTCTCGGCGCGGCGTGGTCAACGACCGACATGCATCTGAAGTGGACTGTACGTGGAGAGGCTGACAGCTGGGTCCATGGACGCATGCAAGGAAATGCCTCCTTATTATGCACAAAATAATGATTCCTCCACCTGAGATATGGGACCCACCAAAAGGGCCTCTGTATTTCGCGAAAAAACCGTTACCGCCACTGAAAGCTCGGACCCACCAGCTATATCTTCGCACGCAAGGAAGTGCCTCCTTATTACGCACAAAAAATGAATACTCCCCCTGCTAGCTAGGACCTAGTATAGTGGGAGGCTGACTTGTGGGACTACTAAGTTGACGAGGATGCAGGGCTTTGTCAACTTAGTCAATATGCATGACCTCCAAGCTCGATCTCCAAGCTCGATCTCCAAGCTCGACCTCCTCTCCAAGCTCGACCTCCAAGCTCCATTTTCCTCAATATTTGTCTAGGTTTAGCGGTCCGTCACGCCCCGTACCCGTCTTCACCACTGTCGATCACCTGCGCCGATCTCATCGCCGGCACCACCGTGGTGAGCCTCTTGTTCTTATCTTCTTTCTGAAAGAAAAACTATTCTTACTTGTATGTTTAGATAGATACTTGTATTATTTTCTTACTTTTATTATTGCATCTTATATAGTGTGATGGTTTTGGTATCCGCCCCCGTCGGCCCTCCTCCTGTCTATGATTCGGATGTGGTATATATTATCTTTTCATAACTATTGGTTCATTTATTGTTTATGAAAATTATGCCGACCAACGTGACATAGATTTTATTTATCTAGGAGGTTGTTGAACCGGAAATTCCAACCGACCCTGTTGTCGAGAGGTTAAATTTAGTTGAAGAAGAAAACAATTTCTTGAAGGAAAAAATAAGAAAAATTGAGGAGGAGAAGATGATATTGGAGTTGCATGTTGCAGATGTCGTCGATGATCACAAGATCAAGATGGATGCAATGCGCTTGAAGATTAGAAACATTAGAAAATATGCCATTCATACCGAGGCTTGGTATCATTATGCCGTTGGATCAGTTGTTACCGTGGTTGCGATTATGATCGCATTTGTTTTCGCATTGAATTGTTTTAAATAGTTTCAATGTATGGTTTAATTAATATAGATGCTCTGTAGAGCTTTTTGTTGTTCTGTAATGATTTTCGCTTGAAGATGAGAACTATGTAGGTACTTTGGTTTTAATGTGATGATGAACTTCTATTAATTTGGTCACTTAGTTATCTATTCATGATGTTCTGTAATGATTTTTGACACACTTAATTATATATAATGCATGCAGATGAACCGGCAATGGATGTACGGTAACAGACACACCTCCGAGTACATTAAGGGCGTGCATGATTTTCTCGAAGTGGTTGAGGCAAACAAGCAGAATGGTTTTATGTGTTGTCCATGCCCTATATGTGGGAATATGAAGTCTTACTCTGACCGGAAAATCCTTCACACCCACCTGCTTTACAAGGGTTTCATGCCACACTATAATGTTTTGACGAGGCACGGAGAAATAGGGGTTATGATGGAAGACGGCGAAGAAGAAGAGTACGATGACAACTATGTGCCCCCTGAAAATGGTGATGCTACTGAACATCAAGAGGAACCAGACGATGTGCACGATGATGCTGCTACGGGCGAAGCTGCTGAAGATCAAGAGGAACCAGATGATGTGCCCGATGATGATGATCTCCGCCGGGTCATTGTCGATGCAAGGACGCAATGCGAAAGTCAAAAGGAGAAGCTGAAGTTCGATCGCATGTTAGAGGATCACAAAAAAGGGGTTGTACCCCAATTGCGAAGATGGCAACACAAAGCTCGGTACCGTACTAGAATTGCTGCAGTGGAAGGCAGAGAATGCTGGGCCAGACAAAGGATTTTAGAAGCTACTGAAAATATTGAAGAAGAAGCTTCCAAAGGATAACGAATTACCCGACAGTACATACGCAGCAAAGAAGGTCGTATGCCCTCTAGGATTGGAGGTGCAGAAGATACATGCATGCCCTAATGACTGCATCCTCTACCGCGGTGCGTACAAGGATCTGAACGCATGCCCAGTATGCGGTGCATTACGGTATAAGATCAGACGAGATGACCCTGGTGATGTTGACGGCGACCTCCTAGGAAGAGGGTTCCTGCGAAAGTGATGTGGTATACTCCTATAATACTACGATTGAAACATCTATTCAGAAATGGAGAGCATGCCAAGTTCATGCGATGGCACCGTGAGGACCGTAAGAAAGACGGGAAGTTGAGAGCACCCGCTGACGGGTCGCTATGGAGAAAAATCGAGAGAAAGTACTGGGCTGAGCTTTCATGTGACCCAAGGAATGTATGGTTTTCTTTAAGCGCGGATGGCATTAATCCTTTCGGGGAGCAGAGCAGCAATCATAGCACCTGGCCCGTGACTCTCTATATGTATAACCTTCCTCCTTGGATGTGCATGAAGCGGAAGTTCATTATGATGCCAGTTCTCATCCAAGGCCCTAAGCAACCCGAAAACGACATTGATGTGTACCTAAGGCCATTAGTTGAAGAACTTTTACAGTTGTGGAATGGAAACAGTGTACGTACGTGGGATGAGCACAAATAGGAGGAATTTGACCTAAAGGCGTTGCTATTCGTGACCATCAACGATTGGCCCGCTCTCAGTAACCTTTTAGGACAGACAAACAAGGGATACCACGCTTGCACGCACTGTTTACTTGACACCGAAAGTATATACCTGGGAAGCTGCAGGAAGAATGTGTACCTGGGCCATCGTCGATTTCTTCCGACCAACCATCAATGTCGAAAGAAAGGCAAGCATTTCAAAGGCGAAGCAGATCACCGGAAGAAGCCCTCCATGCGTACCGGTGATCACGTACTTGCTATGGTCAATGATTTACACGTAACCTTTGGAAAGGGTCCCGGCAGCACAAGCTGTTCCGAATGACGCTGGGGGACACGCACGCATGTGGAAGAAGAAATCTATATTTTGGGACCTACCCTACTAGAAAGACCTAGAGGTCCGCTCTTCAATTGATGTGATGCACATGACGAAGAACCTTTGCGTGAACCTGCTAGGCTTCTTGGGCGTGTATGGAAAGACAAAAGATACAGCTGAGGCACGAGAGGACCTGCAACATTTGCACGAAAAAGACGGCATGCCTCCAAAGCAGTATGAAGGTCCTGCCAGCTATGCTCTTACCAAAGAAGAGAAGGAAATCTTCTTTGAATGCCGGCTTAGTATGAAGGTCCCGACTGGCTTCTCGTCGAATATAAAGGGAATAATAAATATGCCAGAGAAAAAGTTCCAGAACCTAAAGTCTCATGACTGCGACGTGATTATGACGCAACTGCTTCCGGTTGCATTGAGGGGGCTTCTAACGGAAAATGTCCGATTAGCCATTGTGAAGCTATGTGCATTCCTCAATGCAATCTCTCCGAAGGTGATCGATCCAAAAATCATACCAAGGCTAAGGAGTGATGTGGTGCAATGTCTTGTCAGTTTCGAGCTGGTGTTCCCACCATCCTTCTTCAATATCATGACGCACGTCCTAGTTCATCTAGTCGACGAGATTGTCATTCTGGGCCCCGTATTTCTACACAATATGTACCCCTTTGAGAGGTTCATGGGAGTCCTAAAGAAATATGTCCATAACCGCGCTAGGCCAGAAGGAAGCATCTCCATGGGACATCAAACAGAGGATGTCATCGGGTTTTGTGTTGACTTCATTCCTGGCCTTAAGAAGATAGGTCTCCCTAAATCGCGGTATGAGGGGAGACTAACTGGAAAAGGCACACTTGGAAGGGACTCAATAATATGCAGGGACGGATATTCTTGGTCTCAAGCACACTACACAGTTCTACAGAACTCTACCTTGGTGACACCGTATGTCGATGAACACAAGAACAGTCTGTGCTCCAAACACTCGGAGCAGTGCGACAACTGGATTACATGTGAACACATCAGGACTTTTAGTAGTTGGTTGGAAACACGTCTCAGAGGTGACAACACTGTTTGTGATGAGCTGTACATGTTGTTCAGGGGACCATCTTCAACTGTTACGATCTGGAAAGGATACGAGATAAATGGGAATACATTTTACATGATTGACCAAGATCAAAAGAGCACCGACCAAAACAGCGGTGTCCGCTTTGATGCAACAACCGAGAGCGGAAAGGACACGTATTATGGTTACATAGTGGTCATATGGGAACTTGACTACGGACATGATTTTAAGGTTCCTTTGTTTAAGTGCAAATGGGTCAATCTATCAGGAGGCGGGGTACAGGGAGACCCACAGTACAGAATGACAACAGTGGATCTGAAAAATCTTGTGTACACTGACGAACCGTTCGTCATAGCCAATGATGTGGCACAGGTTATCTATGTGAAGGACATGTCTACCAGACCGAGAAAAAGAAAAGATAAGGAAGCGAATACATCATACGATGAGCCAAAGCGCCACATAGTTCTTTCAGGAAAAAGGGACATTGTGGGAGTGGAGGGCAAGCCAGACATGTCTGAAGATTATCAAAAGTTTCATGAAATTCCTCCCTTCAAAGTCAAGGCTGACCCCAGGATCCTGATAAACGATGAAGATTATCCATGGTTACGGCGCAATAAGCAAATGACACAAGCGAAGAAAAAGTGAAGACTTTCTTCGGCAACTATTATGATGATACCATGCCAACTTTGTAACGGACAAGTATGATACCATTGTCCGTTTTGTACATGCACATGCTATGTCGGTGAAATTATGATACCATGCCAACTTTCAACTTTTTCAGAGTTCATTTGAAATGCTTTAATGTCTTATGGTTCGGCCCTCGTAATACCATTAATCCCGGTTCACTCCTTGTCAACTATGTTCTCACCAAGAACACTCTCAAGAGGGCAGCCACGTGGGCCATTGGTCCCGGTTCGTCTGGACCTTTTTTCTCTATAGGCGCATCTATGTTCATTTTTTAGTAAAGTTAATCACAAACTTGTGATTCACACAAATTTCAAAGAATTCAAATTTTAACTATTCAAATTTGAAAACTAATGGCACTAACAGAAAGTTTATAATTTTTCTAAAACTAAAAGCAAAATAATTAAAAAATAAAGCAAAAAACAAAAGAAAATAAATAATGCAAAAAGCAAAACTAAAAACTAAAAAAACTGCCACCTATTGGGCCACCACGGCCTGAATACGACTAGAAACCCAACCTGGGCCAGGATTCAAGCCCGCAGAAGGCCCAATAGGCCCACAGCAGCATAGTGTGAGATTAGGCCCGAAAGCCTGCAGTTGAGAGGAGCTCGAGAGGGTGGGCGCAGCAGCGCTTATAAACCACTCTCGAGCCCTCTCAACTAGCGAGGTGGGACTAAACTTTGGCCACGATGCGGGCAGCACAGGGGCCTTTGGTTCCGGTTGGCGGCACCAAGCGGGACTAAAGGAGGGCATTGGAACCGGTTCGTGGCACGAACCGGGACCAATGCTCTTGATATATATACAACACTTAGCAGTTTTCGACCAAATCCCCCACTTCTCCCCCGACGCCCCCTGCTCCTCCTCGTCGCTGTCGCTGGCCGACGCCCCCGCTCCACCTTATTGTCGCCGCCGCCACCGACGCCGTCAGGCTGCTCGCCTTCGCCGTCGCCGCCGCCACCGACGCCGTCAGGCTCATCGCCTTCGTCGTCGCCACCGCCCC
>LT934122.1:680533968-680554286 GCA_900231445.1 Triticum turgidum subsp. durum | reverse complement strand
GCGCGGCCTCCGCGCCGCCGCCCCTGCCCTACGCGGCCGCCGCGCGCCTCCCTTGTCCTGCACGGCCGCCGCGCCGCCGCCCCTGCCCTGTGCTGGCGCCACGCGCCGCCCCGCCGCCCCTGCCCTGCATTTTTCATAGCTTTTTTTGTATTTTTTTATGTATATGTGTTTGTATGTGTATATATGTGTACGTGTTCATAGTATTTTTTTCATAAGTGTATTTTTTTTGTTCATTGCATTTTTTTCATATATATAATGTATATATGTATGTGGTAGCTATATGATGAATGGATGTGGCTATCTATGTATGAATATAATGTTCATAGCATTTTTTTGTTTATATATGTTTCTTAATATATGTATTAATTTTTATTTATGTTGTTAGTTGATATCGATTTTAGGTTAGTGCATTTTAGGTTAGTGTAGAGGAAAAAGTAAAATAAGGAAAAGGAAGAAAAGAAGAAGACGGAAGAAGGAAGAAGAAGAAGAAAAAGAAGGAGAGGAGAAAGGAAAATAAGAAGAGGAAGAAAGGAGAAGAAGAGGAGAGGAAGAAGAGGAGGAATAAATAAGAAGAGGAAAAAAGAAGAAAAAGAAGAGGAGAAGAAGAAAGGAATAGAGGAGAAGAAGAAAAAATAGAAAATATTCTATTTTTTCTTCTTCCCCTCTATTCCTTTCTTCTTCTCCTCTTTTTTTTCTTCTTTTTTTTCTTCAATCTTCTCCTCTGTCATCGTCGATACACTAGTAGAAAAAGGGTCAAATGTGAAGCACAATAGTGCCGGTTTGAATTTCAGCCGGCACTAATGTGTACATTAGTGCCGGTTCGTGGCGGCGATCAATAGCACCGGTTCATGGCGAACCTTTAGTACGGTTCGTGCCAAGAACCGGTACTAAAGAGGCTATGTCAGCCTGCGGTCAGGCTATGGCCCCACCATCATCATTTAGTGTCGGTTCGTACCACGAACCGGTACTAATGAGGTTATGGCAAGCTGTTTTTAGTCCCACCTCGCTCCCCTAACAAGCCTTTTACCACCTTAAATATGTTATTTCTCAAACTATCACAAGCACTTGGTCTTCATTGAACTCTATGTGTAGAATTTGTGGCTGCAATATGAGTCTTCATCGGTTTATAAATCGTTGATGACTCATATTGACAATTCAGATTGTACACACAAAGATCATTGATGATCAAAGTATTTTTGATGTTATAAGATCATATTGACAATTTAGACTGTAAAGAAATATAAGATCATGATCTAAATGCACTTATATTTTTTGCATCCGGTATGCACCAACTGCTAGGCGGGAGGAGCTGTTTAGTACCGGTTCGTGGCGAACCTTTAGCACCGGTTCGTGCCACGAACTGGTACTAATGAGGTTGTGTCAGGTAATTAAGGCTGGGGCCCCACGAGCACCTTTAGTACCGGTTCATGGATGAACCAGTACTATAGTTTCTTAGTAAGCTGTTTTTTAGTCCCACCTCGCGAAGAGAGAGGGACTAGGAGCGGTTTATAAGCCCTGAGTGCAGAGACGATGAAGAAGAGGCTCAATGCTCACGTTGCTTAGCTTCAAGCCTTCAGGAATATGGTAGACTGCACGGAGCTATGCGCAGTGCAGTTTACACTATTCCGAAAGGCTTGAAGCAAATTAACGAGCATTGCACCTCTTTTTTATTTTTAATAACTTATTACAACTCCGGAATTCTTCTGTTATGGCAAAAACTAATTGCACGTCGGCATTTCTTTTTTTAAAACTTTGGTTATAACTCCAGACTTTGACCATCAAGTTTTGCAGAAAAGAAAAAATAGCAGGAAGAAAAACTATAGCTGAAAAGAAAAAAAACTATATAAAATGACCGTGACATTGAAAATCACTACAAAATGAACTCTGAAAATGTTGAATTTTGGCAAACTAGATGAAAAACTACTCAGAAATAAATAGAAGAAAATAAATATAACAGAAAAGAAAAAACTATACAAAAAACTACACAGAAATAAATAGAAGAAAATAAAGCAGAAAAGAAAAAAACTATAAAAAAAGTTGGGGTGCTGCCCTGTGGGCCTGCTAGCCCACGGGCATGCAATTACAGGCCTTAAAGGCCTAGCAGACTCACAGGGCAGCACGCAAAATTTAGGCCCATAAGCCTGCTATATATAGGAGTTCAAAGAGGTAGCCGCGGCTGGGTTTATAAACCAGTGCGGCTGCCCTTCGCCCGGCGAGGTGGGACTAAACTTTGGGGTGGCAGCGCGAGGCCTTTAGTACCGGTTGGTGGCTCCAACCGGTACTAAAGATCTCCCTTTAGTACCGGTTGGAGCCACCAACCGGTACTAAAGGCCTGCTCTTCCCGCCTCTTGGTCTGGCCAAAGTTGGCCTTTAGTACCGGTTGGTGGCTCCAACCGGTACTAAAGGCCCATCCTATATATATATAGCACTTACGAAAATTTCAGTTACATCTCCCCACTTTCGTCTCCAACCTCTCGACATTGCCGCGCGCCGCTCGATCCCGTCGTCGCCGCCCGTCGCCCGTCGTCCGTCGTCGTCATCGCTGTCCCCGCCGCCGCCCGTCGTCGTTGTCGTCTCGCGCCGCCGCCCCGAACGCCGCTGCCGTCCGTCGTCGTCGCCGCGGTCCCGTACGTCTCTCGCACCCGCGCGCCAGCGCCCCCGCCTCGTACGCCGCCGCCCTCGCCCCGTACGCCGGCGCCCCCGCTCGTACGTACGGGGCGGCGGCGTACGGGGCGGCGTACACACACATACACACATATACACACAGTACACACATACACACACACACACACATTTTTTACTTATTTTCTGTTTTCTGTTTTCTGTTTTTTAGAAAATTTAATTAGATATTAATTAGCTAGGTATGTGAGATATGAACTAGTTGAATAATTAATATAACTAGTTTATTTTTAGTAAGAAAATTGTCGAACTAGTTTATTTAGGTATATGAGATTTGAACTAGTTGAATAATTAATATAACTAGTTTATTTTTAGTAAGAAAATTGTCGTATCTGAGATTTGATTATCTAATTAAAATATTATTTGTTAATGAGTTTTTCTGTTTATTTAATGTTTTTATACATTTTGAGTTTATATATAGAACTAGTTTATGTTTAGTAAATGCTTAGTTGAACTAGTTGAATTAATATATAGAACTAGTTTATTTTTAGTAAATGCTTAGTTGAACTAGTTGAATTAATATATGGAACTAGTTTATTTTTAGTAAATGCTTAGTTGAACTTATTGGATTAATATAACTAGTTTACTTTTAGTAAATGCTTAGTTGAACTAATTGAATTAATATAACTAGTTTTTTTAGTAAATGCTTAGTTGAATTAATAGAAGTAGTTGAATTAATTGAATTAGTAAGTGTTTAATGTTTCTCCTAATATGAACATAGGAAATGTCGTCTGACGACGGAAAAAATTTCGGTATGTGCACATACTGTGAAGATGAGCGCGGCCAGTGCGACAGAAATTTCCTTGTTGATGGTAGGCGATTCAGCATCAAGCTGGATGAGACTTTCGAATTCGATACAGTAAGTCTCACAACGACAAGTCTGTTTTCGTAATTAAGCATGACTTATATATGATTTATTTGCCTGACTTATAATTTTTAATTTTCACTATTCTACTAGCGCATCCCATGCCATGCAAGAATTTTTGTCTTGGATAAGATGGGTTTCAAAGATATGGAAACTATGGAGGTAAAGAGAGCTTACCTGAAAACTGAGCATGATGGTTATACTTTCAACGTCAAAGTATACAATGCACACACGTACACCTATTTTGAATGCAAAACTTGGCAAGCACTATGCAAGGCTTATGCATTTGAGCCTGGTATGGTTATCACCTTTGATATTCGTCCGGAAGATGATATTGAAGGTAATAGAGACATATGGGTCGATGTGCAGACGCCTCCAGTTCTACCATTATGTGAGTTCTTCTCAAATATATTTTTGTCTTTGATATTGCTTATTTCAAAAATAACTGACAACTAATTTCTATTGACAGCTTATCTCCATTCAACCAAACATGTCCGGCGCTTGGTAGACAGGACCTTCTACTATCCCGGAGCTGAACTAAACTGCGAGGAGATAAGTCATTATGTTTCATGGCTTGAGGATCTTCATACTGTCAAGACAAATTTTTTTCCTGGACTTGGAAATGTTAGTACTCAAAACGTGCGACCAATAGTGATGGTATTGAACTACGGTCACATCTATTTAGGAATGATGGTAAGATATTTACTATTTGTCCTCAGTGCATATTTTGCATACATATTTTTTGCTAAACTTTCATTGCTGAGTATATTAATTAAGTACTATACGATGTTCTTCAACAGGGACTCCCGATGACAGTTGTGCCTCAGGGGATCGAGACTAAAGGTCAGATGTCAATTGTTAGCTTAAGGCCAGGATATCCTGCATTGCACATGAATGCATTCAGGATTTATAGAAGCGATGAATGCTTAATAGTGAAAGATTGGAGGAAAATTGTTAATGATCGCAGAGAAGTACTAGGGGGCAGCAATGAGAAGCGCAACCCACGATTAGGAGACAGGTTCATCGGCATGCTCCAGTATGATCAATCAGGAGAGCTATACATGTTCTATGCTATTTTACCAGAGAGAGAGTAGCTAGAAGGAGTGATTTAGCTAGTTCTTCGTGCTGCTCTTAATTAGTACTTGGCCTTTCATGTCCGTGTTCTTCGTTCTGAACTTAAGTGATTTGCTTTTGTGGTGTTATATATGAACGCTTATAATATCATGACAATCATGTTGAACTCGATGATTGGTTCTACTAGAAATTCTATTTATATATATATATATATATATATATATATATATATATATATATATATATGCATAACGTTTACAATGTGTAGTATCGTAAAATACCAGCAAACGAAAAAGAATTAAAATGGAAACACAAAATTAAATAAAAAAATCATAAAACAAAAACCCCCCAAACCTTATAGTAACGGTTGGTGTTACCAACCGGTACTAAAGGGCTCCAGGCCCCCGGACCTGGCTCATGCCACGTGGTTTCCCTTTAGCACCGGTTCGTGCAGAACCGGTACTAAAGGGGTGGGCCTTTAGTGGCCACACTTTAGTGCCGGTTATGGAACCGGCACTAAAGGGCCTTACGAACCGGTGCTATTGCCCGGTTCTGCACTAGTGATATACCCCTCCCGATAACTTCAACATGAGGGGCAGTCGATATATATACCCCCTCCCGGATAACTTAGACATGAGGGGCAGTAGATATATATACCGCCCCCCTCGGCCCTCTCGCTCGACCAAAACTCTCGAGGACACCCAAACCCTAGAGAAAAAATGATTTTGGTCTCCTACCCCCTCCCGCTGCGCCCCTACCCGACAAACTCTCTTGAGGCCACCCAAATTTACCAAGTTAAAAGAGCGTTGTCGTCGAGGCCACCCCAAACCCTTGAAACGTTGTGTCGAGGCCAGCCCAAACCCTTGAAGCGTTGTCTAGGCCACCCCAAACCCTAGAGAAGCAGCGTTGAGGCCACTATAACGTGATTCCTTATTGTGATTAGCTAGCTAGTTCTATGTTTGCCACTAATATATATCCATCTGTACCATGTTTGAATAATAATTGACATGTTGTAAATATTTGCAGAAACTATGGAGCACTATCGAGACGAAGCAACAGAAGTGATGTTGGGGGAGATAATCGCAGAAGGAACTGATGTCGTTGCGTCATTTTTCAACGACACCGTTGGTCAGGAAGGACTGGGTGAAGAAGAGGGCTATGTTCATGACGGCTCCGACCCATTAATGCCGGTACAAGAAGAGGGATATGTTCATGATGGCTCCGGTGATGACCCAATGGAGGTACAAGAAGGAGATCGTGCTGACTGCTCCGGTGACCGAACCGAGTCCAGCCAGGTATATATATATTAGTTAAGCCCGTGCTGACTAGTCAATTGATGCATTCATTATTTTGGCATATGTACACATATTAATTAACTCTCGTCTTTCTTCCTTTTTATAGCCCTCCGGATCGAGCACAACTTCGGTAAGGTGACGAGGCCCGAAGAAAAAGTTGAGCCTGGATGAAAAGTTTGAGATCACAGCAATCGCGCGCGACGGCGAACCGATTGAACCCATCCGGACAAAGAACGCATTTGTTGCTCAGTGCGAGGTTCTTGTTAGGGACAAGATCCCGATCAGCATCCACCAATGGTATAAGCCTAAGGAGGAAGACCCTCAGGTGTCTTATGTCAATGATATGCAGAAAGATGATCTTTGGATTGAGCTAAAGGCAAATTTCACCCTACCGCCAGAGGAGGATCTGGAGAAGCTAGTTAAAGAGCAATTATCAAAGTCTTGTGCTCTTAAGAATATGGCGGGCCTATTCAGGAGGTGGAGGAAAGAGCTGAAAAAGTTTGTCGCCAAAGAAGAGACACCAGAATTCATCGGTAAATATGAGAAGATCAGAGATCACTGGCACGCATTTGTGGCCTACATGACATCGGAAAAGAGTAAGAAGATGTCGGCGACAAACAAGCAAAATGTTGCGAAGAAGAAGTTTCACCATTGCACGGGGTCAAGTGGCTACCTGCAAGCCCGGCCTAAGTGGTCCAAGGCTGAGAATGATCTGCTTGATAAAGGGATAGAACCGGAGACAATGAGATGGCCAGACCGTTGACGGACTTGGTTCTTCAGGGCTGGCAGAATCTTGGACCCTGTATCATGGAAGTGCCGTTGGACGGACGAGCAACTGAAAACACCAGTCACAAGGCTTCGGCAGTATATCCATGCAGCGCAGCAAGGGACGTTCGTTCCAGACAGGGAGAAGGACAAGCTCACAATGGCCCTCAGGAATCCTGAGTACCCTGGACGGACACGAGGCACACCAGGCTCCATTCCGTGGAAGGTTGGTTTTCCGGACGCATGGGGTTACAAAACCCACGAGAGGAGGAAGAAACTAGAGCAGAGCCAACTGCAGGCGCTGTACAAAAGGGTAATGGGCCTAGAGGAATGAGAAGCAGATCGCAACAAATGACTTGCCGAAGCTTCCCCCGAAGCTACCCCGCCATCTCAGCGGAGAAGCAGCATGGCTTCCACCGAGCTGCTTCAGCCGGAGCATGTCTTGACGGCTCCTGCCAGCTATCCCGTGGATGCTATCACGGAGGCTCAAAATTGCCACCTTATGACGCGATGGATGAATTTGAAGGTCAAGGCGGCTGTTGGCTCTGTTTATCCTAGTGAACACCGCGCAACTTTTCACTGCCGGCCGATTCCAGAGGGATATGCTAGGGTGATGGTGGATGAAATAACGGAGGGATTTGAGGACCTCCAGCTTGACTACCCTACCGGTGAAGCGGAGACTAGGCTGGGTTCTGCTCTGAAGACTCCATGCCTATGGCGGAAGGAGCTCATCAACCTTCCGAACTGGACGCCTCTGCCTCCTCCTCCGGCGAGTGACAATCAGGGCACTGGGCCTCCTTCTCCGGCGCGTGGTGGCACTCCACCTCCTTCTCCGCCTACGCCGGTGCGCCTGAGCAGCCAGCAGCCTCCTCCTTCTCCGGTGCATGGTGGCACTCCGCCTCCTTCTCTGCCTGCGCCGGTGCGCCCGAGCAGCCAGCAGCCTCCTCCTTCTCCACCTCGCCAGCAAGGGCGGAAGAGACCTACCGCCGGCCCGGCTGCTCCAGTGCGTCATAGTCCTTCTCCTCCGCCTCGTAAGCAAGCACGAAAGAAGACAGGCGCCGCAGCCGCTCCGTCTGCTCCAGCGTCTAGCAGTACAGCCAGCGAGGCGGGAGGCAATATAGATATGGTTCTTCTCTCAAGCCTCTAGAGAAGTTACCGTACGAGAGGACTAGGGAGGAAAACACGAAGATCATGCAAGCTGAAGTGGACGACTTCTTTGCCGGGTTGAAAGCAAAGAGACATCCACCTCCGGAGAAGGTAGATCCGATGAAAGCAAAGCGCACTATCGATGCCCTGAGGAAACCACCAAAGTCTCCGCCGAGAACCAACTATGAGCGCATTACTAAACAGACATATCTCGAAGCAGAGCGGTCGGGAAGTACTGTCAATGATAAAAGGTTAAAAGAACGAGCAGCTGGGAAAAAAATTGCCTAGCTCGGCGAACAAGCAAAGCAATCATGCCCCCCGCTCAATGTGTCTAGTGGCGACATCATCGCTAATGCTCCGGGGACGGTGGCCGGTTATGGCAATCTTGGAGATTACCTACCTGACGATCAACTTCCTGATTTCTTGGAGGTGGACGAACACAGATACGAGTACGGGAAGCCTCTCATCAAAGATGAAAAATCTCTAACAACTATGATGCAAAGATTCCATAATTGGTACATGAAAACCCGCAGAGAGTTTGGGGGGACGAATGCTTTGTATCTGAATATTAAAGAGGAGCACGACCTCGTTGGAACTGATCTGTTGACTGTTCCATTTGAGGAGTTCTTCGCGTTCTTCAATAAAAAGGCCCTCGATAAACTAACGGTCTTTTGCTACTATCTATAAGTACTATTTCTCTCATTAAGTCTCCATATATAGCTCGGCTCTTTCATTGCATGTATTTATAATTAATTATCCTCACCATATTATGCAGATTGAAGATCGTCGGGTGCAAAAAACAAGAAATGTATGATTTGGGTTCATTAACACAAATATCATAGATGAATTTCTGGTTAAAAAGCACGCCGAAGAGGCCGAGGCGAACTTGCTACAATCATTGATCAAAAATCAAAACAAAGATTTAATACTCTTTCCTTACAACTTCCAGTGAGTGTTACTGTCGTGTGCATATTCGGTTTCCCTTATTACTCGAGCGAGGTTATAGTAATGTAATTGATGAGTTATGCATGCGTGCGCAGATTCCACTATGTTCTTCTGGAGATTAAGCTTGAGCGGGGAGTAGTAAATGTCTTAGACTCGAGATGAAAAGATCCCCAAACCTATGCGGACATGACTAAAATGCTCAACAAGTAAGTTCAATCGATCATTTATCACACCATATCGGCAACTTTTTGTTCATTTCCTGATATCTCAAGTAATAATAATTATTTGCTTTGTCTTGCAGGGTTTGGAAACAGTTCACCGCAGAAGTTCCAGGACTGCCGAAGGAGCTGCGATATACATACCTGAAAGTAAGTACTACTAGCTAGCTAGTTGTGCGCATCTCCCGTTGATTCTATAGCTGTACTTTCATCAATGCCATTTATAATGCTTCATTATCAGTTTGATCGACCTCTGTTTCTCGTAAAGTGCTTGTGGCAGGAACAAGGGAATTATTTCTGTGGATACTACATGTGTGAGTTCATCTACAACGCGACTTTGAAAAATAAGCGGGGATAGTCTAAAAGACAATATGAAGTGCGTGAGCCATAATATTCACAATTTCATTTTATTACACCATCATTTCTGTTGAGTTTCATTCATATACGTATTAACCCCCTTCTTCAAATTAGACGTGGCAGATGTGGGCTGAACTCCTAGAACAAGATCGCATGAAAGCAATTCAAGAGGAATTGGCGGGATTCTTTCTTGACCACGTCATCAATAAAGCCGGAGAATATCATGTGGAAATTGATTTCAGTTGCTAGGGGATTGTAAGAGATTTTACATATTGTATATGTATGCAGCCAGTATCATCGGATAGATAATACAAAACTTGTTGTTTAACCAATCTCTCGGAGAAGGAGAGGTCGATCGATCACTTCTCTCGGTATGCATGATGAATTTCTGTACTTAATGGTTCCCTTCATTTTCTTACTAGCTAGCGTGTCGAGGGCCTCTCTATGTACATTACGTAGCGTTGACCAAGAACGGACATAAGAGAGGACAGTTCTCTCTATTAATTAGCTAGCTAACACAATATATGAAACACCTAAATTAACCCCCCAAAACCCCCAACCTCCCCCCCCTTTCAAAAAAAAATAAAAACCACGGCCACTGAAATGCTGACGCGTGGATGCCTTTTGGTCCCGGTTGGTGCCACCAACCGGGACCAAAGGCCCTCCTGCCTGGGCTCGGCGCACCGGCCACGTGGAGGCACATCTGTCCCGGTTCGTGTTAGAACTGGGACTAAAAGGGCAGGCATTAGTAACGACTGAGGGAGTCCTGGATTAGGGGGTGTCCGGATGGCCGGACTAAGACCTTTGGCCAGACTCCCGGACTATGAAGATACAAGATTGAAGACTTCGTCCCGTGTCCGGATGGGACTTTCCTTGGCGTGGAAGGCAAGCTTGGCGATACGATATGAAGATCTCCTCCCATTGTGACCGACTCTGTGTAACCCTAGCCCTCTCCGGTGTCCATATAAACCGGAGAGTTTTAGTCCGTAGGATGAACAACAATCATACCATAGGCTAGCTTCTAGGGTTTAGCCACTCCGATCTCGTGGTAGATCTACTCTTGTACTACCCATATCATCAATATTAATCAAACAGGAGTAGGGTTTTACCTCCATCGAGAGCGCCAAACCTGGGTAAAAACATCATGTCCCTTGTCTCCTGTTACAATCCGCCTAGATGCATAGTTCGGGACCCCCTACCCGAGATCCGCCGGTTTTGACACCGACATTGGTGCTTTCATTGAGAGTTCCTCTGTGTCGTCGCCTTTAGGCCCGATGGCTTCTCCGCTCGTTAATCGCGATGCGATCCGGTATGAGACTTTTCTCCCCGGACAGATCTTCGTATTCGGCGGCTTCGCATTGCGGGCCAACTCATTCGGCCATCTGGAGCAGATCGAAAGCTACGCCCCTGGCCATCAGGTTAGGTTTGTAAGCTTAAACTACACGACCGACATCCGCGGGGACTTGATCTTCGACGGATTCGAGCCACGACCGGGTGCGCCGCACTGTCACGATGGGCATGATTTAGCTCTGTCATTGGACAACACCCAGAGCGTCGCTCAGGTGTCCGCTCCGACAATTATCTCGGAGCCCACTGCGCCAGTCGGGGACGGACGGTTTTTACGCCGCCCCGGAAGCTGCAACCTCTATGATGATAGAGCCGGATACCAGCATAGTCCCTCGCAAGGCTCGTGACTCCAAGGTGCCGGACTCCGATCCGGACTCCGTAAATCTTGCACCTCTTCCGATCAAGTCCGATTGGGCTCCGGTCATGGAGTTCACCGCCGCGGACGTCTTTCAGCACTCGCCTTTTGGTGATATCCTGAATTCATTACAGTCTCTCTCTTTGTCAGGAGAGCACTGGCCGAACTACGGCCAACATGGTTGGGATGCGGACGATGAAGAAATTCGAAGACCACCCACCACCCACTTCGTAGCCACTGTCGACGATTTAATCGACATGCTCGACTTTGACTCCGAAGACATTGATGGCATGGACGCCGATGAAGGAGACGATCAAGAACCAGCACCTATAGGGAACTGGAAAGCCACCTCGTCATATGACATATACATGGTGGACACCCCTAAAGCGGGGGATGGCGAGGAGAAAACGGAGGATCATCCCTTCAAGAAGCAACCCAAACACCGACGTCAGCGGCGCCGCTCTAAATCCCGCCAAAGCAAAAACGGCGATTCCGGCACCGAAGATCACAACACGCCGGACAGTGCCGAAGACAACCCCCTCCAGCAGGATTCAGTGCAGGAGGATGAAGGAGCCAGCCCTCATGATAGAGCGGCCGACAAAGAGGATGAGGACGACAATTACATGCCTCCCTCCGGAGACGAGGCAAGCCTCGGCGACGATGAATTCGTCGTGCCAGAGGATCCCGTCGAACAAGAGCGTTTCAAACGCAGGCTCGTAGCCACGGCAAGCAACCTCAAGAAGAAATAGCAGCAGCTTAGAGCTGACCAAGACTTGCTAGCTGACAGATGGACCGAAGTCCTGGCGGACGAAGAATATAAACTAGAACGCCCATCCAAGAGCTACCCAAAGCGCAGGCTTCTACCCCAACTTGAGGAGGAAGCAACTAAACCTACATCACCAGCATATGATGCGCCCGACCGGCCACCCCGTGGCCGCGATAGAGAGGCCTTCAGGCCATCAACCCAAGCCGCACCCCGACACCGCTCAAAACATACTAGAGTACGGGGAGACGCAACAGACCTGCGAGACATCTTGGAGAATAAGGCAAGACAAACAAGATCGATCTACGGATCGCATGGGCGCCCCGCTTCACGTGACGCTAGCCGTCACGTCGGACATAATAAGTATGGCCCGGCAGAATACAATAGACCAAGATCGTCCAAGCTGCGTCGTGATATAGCCCAGTACAGGGGCGCCGCACACCCACTATGCTTCACAGACGAAGTAACGGATCATCAAATCCTCGAGGGCTTCAAACCCGTAAACATCGAATCATACGATGGCACAACAGATCCTGCGGTATGGATCGAGGATTATCTCCTTCATATCCACATGGCCCGTGGTGACGATCTACATGCCATCAAATACCTCCCGCTCAAGCTTAAAGGACCATCTCGACATTGGCTTAACAGCCTGCCAGCAGAGTCAATTAGTTGTTGGGAGGACCTAGAATCCGCATTCCTTCACAACTTCCAGGGCACATATGTGCGACCACCAGACGCCGATGACCTAAGCCACACAATCCAGTAGCCAAAGGAATCGGCCAGACAATTCTGGACACGGTTCCTAACCAAGAAAAACCAAATAGTCGATTGTCCGGATGTCGAGGCCCTTGCAGCCTTCAGGCACAACATCCGAGACGAATGGCTTCCCCGATACCTAGGACAGGAAAAGCCGAAATCTATGGCAGCCCTCACGACACTCATGACCTGCTTTTGTGCGGGAGAAGACAGCTGGCTAGCTCGTAGCAATAACCTAACCAAGAGCCCCGGCAATTCAGATACCAAGGATAAGAACGGCAGGTCACATCGCAACAAGCATAAGCGCCGCATTAACGGTGACGATACTGAAGATACGGCAGTCAATGCAGGATTCAGAGGCTCTAAACCGGGTCAGCGGAAGAAGCCATTCAAAAGAAACCCTCAGGGCCCATCCAGCTTAGACCGGATACTCGATCGCTCGTGCCAGATACACGGCACCCCCGAACAGCCAGCCAATCACACCAACAGGGATTGTTGGGTGTTCAAGCAGGCAGGCAAGTTAAGTGCCGAGACCAGAGACAAGGGGCTACATAGCGATGACGAGGAGGGGCCCCGACCGCCGAACAACAAAGGACAGAAGGGATTTCCCCCGTAAGTTCGGACGATGAACATGATATACGCAACCCACATCCCCAAAAGGGAGCGGAAGTGTGCTCTCAAGGAAATCTATGCGTTGGAGCCAGTCGCCCCAAAGTTCAACCCATGGTCCTCTTGCCCGATCACCTTCGATCGAAGGGACCATCCCACCAGCATCCGTCACGGCGGATTCGCCGCACTGGTCCTCGACCCAATTATCGACGGATTTCACCTTACTAGAGTCCTAATGGACGGCGGCAGTAGCCTGAACCTGCTTTACCAGGACACAGTGCGAAAAATGGGCATCGATCCCTCAAGGATTAAACCCACAAAGACAACCTTCAAAGGTGTCATACCAGGTGTAGAGGCCAGCTGTACAAGCTCAGTTGCACTTGAAGTGGTCTTCGGATCCCCGGATAACTTCCGGAGCAAGGAGTTAATCTTCGACATAGTCCCATTCCGCAGCGGCTATCACGCCCTGTTGGACGAACCGCATTTGCAAAATTCAATGTGGTGCCGCACTACGCATATCTCAAGCTCAAGATGCCCGGACCTCGCGGAGTCATCACGGTAAACGGAAACACCGAACACTCTCTCCGAATGGAGGAGCACATGGCGGCCCTGGCGGCGGAAGTACAGAGTAGCCTCTCAAGGCAGTTCTCCAATCCAGGCGTCAAACGTCCGGACAACGTCAAGCGAGCACGAAGAAACCTACAACAAACCTGGCTGGCACGTGCTGAGCAAGCATAGCAGTGCGGCCCCAACCCCAACCCCCTCCAAATGGTGATACTGGTACCACGCGTACATAACTACGCCCTATAGATACCATGGGCATAAGGGGAGGGGCACAACAACGGCACGCCCAGAATGCGGTTCAACCGCACTAAGGGGCTCCTTATTTCGCCGTTTTCCTTTTCACACACTTTCAGGACCCCACCATTCGGAAGGCCTACCCGGCAATACACTCGCCAAACCCACGATGCAACAGCCAGGGAGAGAGCAAGCCACGTCAAACATCCAGGTGGTCTCTGTAACGAGTTTAATACCTGTTTTACTTGC
The DNA here is from genome assembly GCA_900231445.1 of Triticum turgidum subsp. durum. NCBI lineage: Eukaryota > Viridiplantae > Streptophyta > Magnoliopsida > Poales > Poaceae > Triticum > Triticum turgidum. The sequence continues at coordinate 680,540,062 of LT934122.1, read as the reverse complement.
AATCCCGCAGCTTGCCCCTGGAGGGGAACATGTTAAATACTCCCATCTCTTGCTTACCGCACTTCTTGTATCGTCCTGCTTTCGCAGCAGCCCTTTTTTTAAAAACAATATATAGCTCTTACCTATTATTGTACTTATCTATTTTTTTATATACAAATATGTTCAGTCATGACATTGTGCAACCGTACAATTTGGTGCAGATAATACACCAGGGGCTTACAACACCCCATAACATGGTGTGAGAAGACCGAACACTCTCACGAGTGCGGCACCCCGAACTTATAGCACTATATGCATCGGCTCCGAATCATGTCTTTGGTCAATAGTTGGGTTTGCCCGGCTCCCATGTTTTGGTACCTTACGTTCCGCATTGTTGGCTAAGGTAGCGCTAGGAGAACTATTGCGATTGTGCCCCAGTTGAGCTGGGTTAACACCTCAGTAGAGAAAGCTAAAACTGACTGTCATGATAGTGCGAGAGACCGGTCGATGATCGCGAGGTTTTACTTCGAGTCCTTAAACACTTATGCTGCTTCGAGCAAGGAACCGGACTTATCCGGCCTAGGCGTGGATAGCGCCCCGAACTCGGTCTTCCGAATACTAGGGGCTTCGCCGAAATTTAAAATTATAGAATTCTATGGCTAAGTGAGAGTGATAAAGCATTATAAGTCCGACGGCCTGGTTCATTGTGCTGAATGCCTCCCTAGATGGACCCAAGAATGGGAACAAGAGCGTTCAGGGTTATCCCGAACACCCCAGCACTCGTGGCATGGGGGCCGAAGCCGACGACTTGCTTCTCTCAGATTTGATAAACGGCCGCACAGAAGGTAATATTTTAAATTAACAAGCGTTGCTTAACGCATATGAACAAAGCTTCAGCGTACAGGATAACAAATCCGAGTCTACTCAAATATTACATCTTTGGAGCACTCATCCGTTATACGGCGGGCACCCTTCAGAACGCCATTATAATACATCTCGGGCGTACGATACTCCTTGCCCGGCGGTGGCGCGTCCGTCAACAGCTTCTCCGTGTCTAGCTTACCCCAGTGCACCTTAGCATGGGCAAGGGCCCGACGGGCACCTTCAATAGAAACGGAGTGCTTGACGACCTCAATCCACGTACACGTGTCCACCAGCCGCCGCACCAGACCGAAGTAGCTCCCAGGCATGACTTCTCCAGGCCACAGCCGAGCTATGAGGCCCTTCATGGCATGTTCGGCCACCTTGTGGAGCTCGACCAGCTGCTTCAGCTGGTCGCTCAGGGGCACCGGATGTTTGGCCTCAGCATACTGAGACCAGAACACTTTTTCCGTCGAGCTCCCCTCTTCGGCTCGGTAGTATGCGACGGCATCAGACACACTACGGGGCAGATCGGCGAATGCTCCTAGAGAGCTCCGGATTCAAGTAAGTAGCAGATAATTAACTTTTATATTTTTGCTTTGCATAAAGAATGCCTTACCCGCCGCTATCTTCTTCATCGCCTCGATCTCCTGAAGGGCCTTCTGGGCTTCGGCCTTAGCGGTCTTGGCACTCTCAAGAGCCACGGCAAGCTCGGACTCTCGAGTTTTTGAGTCACGCTCCAAACTCTCGTGTTTTTCCACGAGAGCCTGGAGCTCTTGCCGCACCTCCGCCACTCGCGCCTCCTGCTTCTCTCGCTCGGTGCGCTCCAAGGCCGCACTCTTTTCGGCCTTGGAGACCACCTCTTTCAGGGTCGCCACCTCGGTCGTGGCTCCTGCAACATTAACGTTGGTCCTATTATTATTTTGCAACCAAGTATTTTTATATACATTTACAGGAGGTACTATGTACCCTCTTTATCCTCAAGCCGCTTCTTGACACGACCGAGCTTGCTCTCGGACCGCTCGAGGCTTTCCTTCAATGCATTGACCTCTGCAGTCAGTGCGGCAGAGGTCAGCAGCGCAGCCTGCATTCCCATATTGACATATTTCTATTAGACTCCTGCGTATATCTTTTTAGATCCTCAGCTCGGCTTTTCTTTCCGAACACCGAACTGAGCATCAGGGGCTACTGTCTATGTGGTAATATTTTTTATATGTTTTTGAACGCATACCTCAAAGCCCGTTAACAGGCTTGTACAAGCTTCCGTCAGCCCGCTCTTGGCGGACTGAACCTTCTGAATCACCGCACTCATAACAGTGCGGTGTTCCTCGTCGATGGAGGCACCGTTAAGCGCCTCCAGCAAATTGTCCGGCGCCTCCGGATGGACGGAAGTCACCGGCGTCGCAGGCTTGCCCTTCTTATGAAGGCGCCGCCTGTCGGACTCCGGAACCGCTGATGGTTTCGGAGAAGTGTCTGGCTCGGGGTCGAACTTAGATCCCTCCGGAGCTTTACCCCCTTTGGGCCTGGAGTCCGGAAGGTCGCCTTGTGGCGCCTCCAGGACCACCTCCTCCCGGTTTTGTCCCCTATGGGACTCCACCTCAGCATCATCTCTAGGGAGAGGGGAGGAGGCCGTCGGAAGTGAAGCGCTATTCACGTCCAACGAATTCAGAGAGTCGCTCGACGAATCGCCAAGCTGAGCTCTAGGCGGGCTGCATAATTAGATTCGGTGTTAGAAGCTATCGAATAATAAAGGAGTGCAATAAGTCATTCGGGTAGCCGGACACTTACGATTTGGCCAGGGGCTTGACCCTGGATGGCAATTCCCCCCCCCCCCACCGTCCTCGGCATTGGGGGCGTAGTCCGGTAGAAGGGTCTTCCCCTTCTTGGACCCTCCGGCTTCCCCAGTTGGGGCGGCCTTTCTTTTCTTTCCTCCCCCCGTTGGAGGGGGAGAGGCTTCTTCTTCTTCTTCTTCCTCCTCGTCTTCGGAGGAGGAGGGTGCATTGGGGTTGTCGGACAAATCCAACGCCACCGGGCGCCGGGAACTCTTTCGGGTCCCCGTGGCCTTCTCCTTGGCCTTCTTCTCCGGCACCACTTGAGGTGCCGGAACCAGTAGCTCCGCTAAGTGTGCGTCTGCTGGGCCTTCGGGCAAAGGGGCCGGACAGTCAAACTGTCCGGATGTCCTCTTCCAGTCCTGTCAAAGGAACGGGAGTTTAGATCTCACATAAAGTCACACTATGAAAATCAGGTATCCCATAAGGGACTAAATGTAAGCTTACTTCGTAGGCTTGACGTTTGGCGCAGAATCCGCGATCCTCGGTGATGGGAGGGGGGACCTCGGAACTCTTGAATAGCAACTTCCAGGCATCCTCGTGCTTCGTTTCGAAGAGCCGGGATAGAGTCTGGTGCTGGGCCGGGTCGAACTCCCACAAATTGAAGTCCCGTCGTTGACACGGGAGGATTCGGCAGAAGAGCATGACCTGGACCATGTTGACAAGCTTGACCTTCTTGGTCACCAGGTCTCGGACGCAGGTTTGGAGTCCGTTCACCTCTTCCAGATTGCCATACGACAGGCCCGTCTCTTTCCAATATGTGAGCCTAGTGGGGATGCCAGATCGAAATTCAGGGGTCGCTGCCCACTTGGGGTCACGCGGGTCGGTGATATAAAACCACCTCGATTGCCACCCTTTGATGGTTTCCACAAAGGCACCCTCGAGCCAAGTGACGTTGGCCATCTTGCCCACCATAGCGCCTCCGCATTCCGCTTGTCGGCCTTTCACAACCTTCGGCTTGACCCTGAAGATCTTCAGCCATAGGCCAAAGTGGGGATGGATGCGGAAGAAGGCCTCACACACGACGATAAACACCGAGATGTTGAGTATGAAGTTCGGGGCCAGATCGTGGAAGTCCAGGCCGTAGTAGAACATGAGCCCCCGGACGAACGGGTGAAGAGGAAAACCCAGTCCACGGAGGAAATGGGGGAGAAAAACAACCCTCTCATGGGGCCTGGGGTGGGGATGAGTTGCCCCACATCTGGAAGCCGGTGCGCGATGTCGTCAGACAAGTATCCGGCCTTCCTCAATTTTTTGATTTGCCCCTCCGTGACGGAGGAGGCCATCCATCTACCTCCTGCTCCAGACATGGTTGGAGAAGGTTGAGGTGGGAAGTGTGGGCTTGGGCGCTGGAGCTCGAGCGTGCAGGGACGGATAAGCAGAAGAGGAAGAAGGCGTGAATGGAAAGGGCGGATTCTTATCCCCTTATATGGGCGGCCAAAACTACGAGCCCCCCACCGGCCCAATAAAACTTGCTTATCTCCCAAGCACCGCGGTTAATGGCGCGGTTGGGTTACCCACACCCGTATTGATGAGGATCCCGGAATAAGGGGACACGATCTCTGCTTGGACAAGACGTGCCAAGGAAACCGCCTCGCTAAACGCGCTGAGGTGGAACAGTAAAATTAATAAAAGCCTGGCCGTGGCATGATGTCACGCCGCGGAATATGTCAGCAGATCCGATTAATACGAATATTATTCTCTCTATGGTGGAATGTGAAACTTATTTTGTAGTACCCTGGTGTTCAACATCTTCTATGGAATATTCGGAGGAGGAACCCATCTTGCAATCCCGAAGACAACTTGCACGCCGGACTCGTCGTCATTGAAGCCTGGTTCAGGGGCTACTGAGGGAGTCCTGGATTAGGGGGTGTCCGGATGGCCGGACTAAGACCTTTGGCCGGACTCCCGGACTATGAGGATACAAGATTGAAGACTCCGTCCCGTGTCCGGATGGGACTTTCCTTGGCGTGGAAGCCAAGCTTGGCAATACGATATGAAGATCTCCTCCCATTGTGACCGACTGTGTGTAACCCTAGCCCTCTCCGGTGTCTATATAAACCGGAGAGTTTTAGTCCGTAGGACGAACAACAATCATACCATAGGCTAGCTTCTAGGGTTTAGCCACTCCGATTTCGTGGTAGATCTACTCTTGTACTACCCATATCATCAATATTAATCAAGCAGGAGTAGGGTTTTACCTCCATAGAGAGGGCCCGAACCTGGGTAAAAACATCGTGTCCCTTGTCTCCTGTTACCATCCGCTTAGACGCACAGTTCGGGACCCCCTACCCGAGATCCGCCGGTTTTTACATCGACAACGACCCTTTAGTCTCAGTTCAAGAATCGGGACTAAAGGCCCTTACGAACTGGGAAAAATGTCCCCTTTTCTACTAGTGATCTTCGCACGCAAGGAAGTGTGTCCGAGCAAAAAAAACGATTCGCCCCCCTGTCTGCTGGGACCCACCAGCTACATCTTCGCACGCAAGGAAGTGCCTGACAGTCGGGACCCACCTGGTCGAAGCATACGTAGCGTTGTCATTCTGGTCGCGAACATGTACGTACATACTGGTCGATGTAGAGGCGCGCACGTGTCATTGTAGAGGCGCCCACGTAGCATATACACGTACGTACAACGGCCAGGGTGCAAGAAAGTAAATACGGCCACGTACGTACATATGGGTGGGGTCTCGAACGCCTACTCTCGCATACGTACGGCCAAGGCTCATCTACATGGCTGGGTCGGAACGGAGAAACTGCGTCGTCGTCGTGTTCATGGGGAGCCAACCGGCTGGGTCAGAATGGAATGCGTCGTTGTGTTCATCGGGAGGGCTTGGACTGAACAGCCGATGGAAACGACGCCTGGCATACCACAGAATGGAGGAAACGGCCTTGTGTTCGACCAGCCACGTTCGAAACGGGATCCTGTCCATCGGAAGGGGTCTGGCGTACCGCAAAATGGAGGAAACGGACTTCTGTTGGACCTCCTACGGTCAAAACAGGGCCTGTTGATCGGGAGGCGTGTGGAGTACCACAAAATGGAGGAAACGGACTTGTGTTGGAGCACTACGGTCGAAACGGGGGTCCTGTTCATCGGGAGGGGTGTGGTGTACCGCAAAATGGGACTCCACGGGATACTGTTCATCTCCACCGTCGACCTCCTCTAGCCTCCACGGGCTACTGTTCATCCACCGTCGACCTCTCCTCCAGCCTCCACCTGCGACTATTCATCCACGCGCTCCTGTTCATCCAGCCTCCACCATGCGCTCCTCCACAAGCTGTTGTTCAACCAAACCTCTCCACGGGTTCCTGTTCAACCACCCCTCCACGGCCTACTATTCATCCAGCCCTCCACCGGCTACTGTTCAACCAGCCCTCCACGGGGTCGTGCTGTTCATCTAGCCCTCCACGGGGTCCTGTTCATC
>LT934122.1:680459431-680533763 GCA_900231445.1 Triticum turgidum subsp. durum | reverse complement strand
CAAGGGAAGGAGGCAGCAGGGTTCGATCGGCTTCAGTTAGCAGCAGTAGCGAAGGAATCACTCGGGTTCAGTAACGTAGCTAGTGCAATCGCTCGGGTTCAGTTAGAGCCCAACGCCTCGCTCGTGTTCAGTTAGAGCCCAACGCCTCGCACACACGAGTGTACGTGTACGAGAGAAATGTGCATCGCTCGGCCCCCGACCACCCACCGTAACCGGGAACTCCCCAAAAGTTTCCTCGCCCTCGCTTCTACCACGGTTGATTCCATCATGGACGGCCCAAAGAATTTCATCCAGCTATGTCTCCGGCCCACCTAGGACGATAAGCCCATTTTTTGTCTTGATTTTTTTGTCATAGAAGTAGGAGCCCACCACATCTATGATGATACCGGGTTTTGTCACAATTATCGTCATAGAAGTGTCATAAGTATGACAGAAAAAAATTCGTTCGGCCCAAAATGTCATGGATGTGTATTTTTTTTGTAGTGTTATGATGTGTATTACTGAGAGGGCCCAGAGATTCCTCTCCGATGCTCGGAGTGAAAAATCCCAATCTCGATCTATGCCAACTCAACAACAACTTTGGAGATACCTGTAGAGCATATTTAAAATCACCTAGTTACATTGTGACGTTTGATAGCACATAAGGCATTCCTCCGGTATCCGGGAGTTGCATAATCTCATAGTCGAAGGAATATGTATTTGACATGAAGAAAGCCATAGAAATAAAACTGAACAATCATTATGCTAAGCTAACAGATGGGTCTTGTCCATCACATCATTCTCCTAATGATGTAATCTCATTATCAAATGACAACTCATGTCCATAGTTTGGAAACCTTAACCATCTTTGATCAACAAGCTAGTCTAGTAGAGGCTCACTAGGGACGCGGTGTTTGCTTATGTATTCACACATGTATTAAGGTTTCCGATCAATACAATTCTAGCATGAATAAAACTTTATCATGAATAAGGAAATATAAAATAAAAACTTTATTATTGCCTCTAGGGCATATTCCTTCAGTCTCCCACTTGCACTAGAGTCAATAATCTAGATTACATTGTACTGAATCTAAGACCCATGGAGTCTTGGTGTTGAGCATGTTTTGCTCATGGCAGAGGCTTAGTCAATGGGTCTGCTACATTCAGATCCGTATGTATCTTGCAAATTTCTATGTCTCCCTCCTTGACTTTATCACGAATGGAGTTGAAGTGTCTCTTGGTGTGTTTGGTTCTTTTGTGAAATCTGGATTCCTTCGCCAAGGTAATTGCTCCAGTATTGTCACAAAAGATTTTAATTGGATTCGATGCACTAGGTATTACACCTAGATCGGATATGAACTCCTTCATTTGTTGCTTCCGAAGCAGCTATGTACAACACTTCAGATGTAGATCCCGCCATGACGCTTTGCTTGGAACTGCACCAACTGACAGCTCCACCATTCAATATAAATACGTATCTGCTTTGTGACTTAGAGTCATCCGGATCAGTGTCAAAGCTAGCATTGACGTAACCATTTATGATAAGCTCTTTATCACCTCCATAAATGAGAAACATATTCGTGGTCCTTGTCGGGTACTTCAGGATGTTCTTGACCGTTGTCCAGTGGTCCACTCCTGGATTACTTTGGTACCTCCCTGCCAGACTTATGGCAAGGCACACATCAGGTCTAGTACACAACATAGCATACATGATAGAGACTATGGCTGAGGCGTAGGGAATTACTTTCATTTTCTCTCTATCTTCTACAGTGGTCGGGCTTTGAGTCTGACTCAACTTCACACCTTGTGACACAGGCAAGAACCCTTTCTTTGACTGATCCATTTTGAACTTCTTTGAAACTTTATCAAGGTATGTGCTTTGTGAAAGTCCTATTAAGCGTCTTGATCTATCTCTATAGATCTTGATGCCCAATATATAAGCAGCTTCACCGAGGACTTTCATTGAATAACTTTTATTCAAGTATATTTTATGCTATCCAGAAAGTCTATATCATTTCCAATCAACAATATGACATCTACATATAATATCAGAAATGCTACAGAGGTCCCACTCACTTTCTTGTAAATACAGGCTTCACCGAAAGTCTATATAAAACCATATGCTTTGATCACCTCATCAAAGCATATATTCCAACTCCGAGATGCTTGCACCAGTCCATAGATGGATCGTTGGAGCTTGCACACTTTGTTAGCACCTTTAGGATCGACAAAACCTTCTGGTTGCATCATATACAACTCTTCTTTAAGAAATCCATTAAGGAATGCAGTTTTGACATCCATTTGCCAAATTTCATAATCATAAAATGCGGCAATTGCTAACATTATTCGGACTGACTTAAGCATCGCTACGAGTGAGAAGGTCTCGTCATAGTCAACCCCTTGAACTTGTTGAAAACCTTCCGCAACAAGTCGAGCTTTGTAGACGGTGACATTACCATTAGCGTTAGTCTTTTTCTTGAAGATCCATTTATTGTCAATGGCTTGCCGATCATCGGGCAAGTCCACCAAAGTCCATACTTTGTTCTCATACATGGATCCTATCTCAGCTTTCATGGCAGTAGCCATTATCGGAATCTGGGCTCATCATAGCTTCTTCATAGTTCGTAGGTTCGCCACTGTCTAGTAACATGACTTCCATGTCGCGGAAAACCACGAGCACCTATGGGACTAGGACGGCCCCTTGCTGGTTCGGTAGGGGGAGTCGCATTGCACAAAGAGCAGACAAACGCAAGGCAGCACGATAGGGATCACACAGGCAGTTTTACCCAGGTTCCGGCCACTACGAGGCATAAAACCCTACTCCTGCTTTGGTGGATTGATTGGGAAAAGGTGGTGGTGGTGCGTAATACACTATCCTGGCAGGGGTTGCTTTGGGGCAGCGGCGACTACGCGCTTATGGGGGTGTGAGTGGTCTAAACTTCTAATCCCTTGAATCATTGCCATGGGCCTCCTTTTATAGATCAAGGGGTTACCACAATGGCAAATAGGTCATTAGATACTGATATGATAGAAAACAGTGCTATCATATCTAACTCTGCAATCTGACAACATGCATTTAATGCATTGCTTAGTGTCACATTACTGGGTGCCCGGCAAGGCTTGCCGGGCTAATTCGTCAGCTCCATGCCTACTTGCTTGACACATCACTGGACGGGTGTCATTTGTAGGTTCAATTGGTAGGAAGTGGCCGCCATGTGAAAGCGATGCAGGGCTTGTTGATAGAGTGTAGCACGCGTAGCAGCCTGGAGACGGTTCTCCTCAAGTAGCACAGCGTCATCACGCCGGTGCTGATCTTGAATGATCTCGTCGTAAGCAAGTACTCGAGGTGACCCATAAATGAGTTCTGTGGGGATAACTGCTTCTGCCCCGTAGACCAGGGAGAAGGGAGTCTGCCTGGTAGCTCGGTGTGGTCCCATTCTGAGGGACCAGAGAACTACCGGCAGCTCCTCGACCCATCGTCTGTCGTGCTTCTACAGCATATCAAAGGTTCTTGTCTTGAGACTGCGTAGCACTTCAACGTTCTTCCTCTCAGCTTGTCCATTGCTCCGGGGGTGTGCCACAGAGGCGAATGAGATCTTGCATCCAAGGGCATGAACATATTGCATGAAGGCGTGGCTCGTGAACTGGGTGCTTGAAAGCACAAGTGCTCCCTAGGTGGTTTTGGTAATTAATGTCAACATATCTCTTGTTCGACTAACACTTTTATCTAGTATATTTCAGACAAGTTCAACTATGAAGTGGCATGGAGTAAAGGATGTGGAACTCCTTCAAGATGCTAAGGACAAGGGATTGGCTCAAGCCTCAAGCTCAAGACTCTTCATTTTATATTTTAGTGATCCAAGATCACATTGAGACTATAGGAAAAGCCAATACTATCAAGGAGGGATGAGGTGTTGCTTAATGAGCCTCTTGCTTCATGTGCTTAGTGATATGCTCCAAAACCCTCAACTACTTTCTCACATCCACATATGACCTAAACCTAAAGCCAAAATCGGCCACACCGATTCTTTCTATCCGGCGCCACCGAGTTCAGATGTCATAGCCACTGTCACAAACCCTAGGCAAATCGGTCTCACCGATAGGGATCTCGGTCTCACCGAGATGGTATTGTAATCTCCCAATGTATGTCCATTATCAAAATCGGTCTTACAGAGTTTGAGCAATCGGTCCTACCGGGATTACAATGCAAACTCTCTGGTTAACTTATTACCAAAATTGGTCCCACCGAGTTTGAGTAATCGGTCAAGCCGAGTTTGCCTGACCAACTCTCTGGTTAGCTAATTACCAAAATCGGTCTTACCGAGTTTGTGTAATCGGTCTCACCGAGATTACATTATGCCCTAACCATAACCATATCGGTCCTACCGAGTTGCATTTTGGTCCCACCGAAAATCCTAACGGTCACTAGGTTTACTAAATTGGTCTGACCGAGTTTGTTGATTCGGTCCCACCGAGATTGGTAAATTGTGTGTAACGGTTAGATTTTGTGTGGAGGCTATATATACCCCTCCACCTCCTCTTCATTCATGGAGAGAGCCATCAGAACAAACCTACACTTCCAACTTACCAGTTCTGAGAGAGAACTACCTACTCATGTGTTGAGGCCAAGATATTCCATTCCTACCATATGAATCTTGATCTCTAGCCTTCCCCAAGTTGCTTTCCACTCAAATCTTCTTTCCACTAGATCCAAATCATATGAGAGAGAGTTGAGTGTTGGGGAGACTATCATTTGAAGCACAAGAGCAAGGAGTTCATCATCAACGCACCATTTGTTACTTCTTGGAGAGTGGTGTCTCCTAGATTGGCTAGGTGTCACTTGGGAGCCTCCGACAAAGATTGTGGAGTTGAACCAAGGAGTTTGTTAGGGCAAGGAGATCACCTACTTCGTGAAGATCTACCGCTAGTGAGGCAAGTCCTTCGTGGGCGACGGCCATGGTGGGATAGACAAGGTTGCTTCTTCGTGGACCCTTCATGGGTGGAGCCCTCCGTGGACTCGCGCAACCGTTACCCTTCGTGGGTTGAAGTCTCCATCAACGTGGATGTACGATAGCACCACCTATCGGAACCACACCAAAAACATCCATGTCTCCAATTGCGTTTGAATCCTCCAAAACCCTTCCCTTTACATTCTTGCAAGTTGCATGCTTTATTTTCCGCTGCTCATATACTCTTTGCATGCTTGCTTGCTATGTGTTGTGAATGTTAAACTTGTGCCTAAACTCCACTTAAACTTAAATTTGCTAAAAACTGCAACTTTGGTACTTAGTGTCTAATCACCCCCCCCCCCTCTAGACACCTCTTCTCAAGGTCCTACAAGTGGTATCAGAGCTTTGGTCTCCATTGCTTTGGTTTAATCACCATTGGAGGAAGATGGATGAGTCTACTTTGAGGAGTCTTAGACATAGAGTGCCTATACTTGATGGAGAGTATTTTCATGAGTGGAAAAATGAGATGCTTGTAATTTTCAATCAATATCATTTGAACAAGTACATTGCTAGTCCTTGTGCACCTTATGTTGATCCTATGCATCCTAGCCTTGATGAGTCTATTGACATGATTAGGAATGTTAGAACTGTTAATCTTATCACTAGAGGCTTGCCTAGAAACTTGGTTGGAAAACTGCCTACTCTTGAGTGTGCCTACACTATATGGAAATTTCTTGAGGAACGATTTCCTGATTAATCTTTGAAAAATCTAGATGAAATTCTTCATAAGTCTATTGCATTGACTAAGATGAATTCCAATGATCCTATGTTTGGTGATTGTCTATTTGAACTTACAAATCTTATGCGTGCCAAAGGAAATGTTGGAATTATTAGCGATATTATTTCCGAAGCCACTAGAATTCATAAGCAAGATTATTTTCAAACTCATACTAATGAATCACTCTCACTAGGAATTGATCCACCACATGACGATGTTGAACATGGATACTATGATGAGGATGATGATGACTTTGATCTTGATGATGCAATGAGACATTTTGGTCTTATGGCAAATCTTCGGGGATATATGGCAAGAGGAAAGGAATGGGTCCTTGACAGTGGATGTACCGATCACATGACCGGAGATAAAGACATGTTTCGTGAGCTTGCTGAAAATGATAGTCCTCGAAAGTATGTCACTTTCGATGACAACTCAAAGGGTAAGGTGGTTGGCCTCGGTAAGGTGGCCATATCACATGACAGCTCCATTCAGAATGTTATGCTCGTTGAATCTCTTGGCTACAACTTACTTTTAGTATCTAGACTTGCTGATTTCAGTTTCAATGTCCTATTTACTGAAGTAGACTACCAAGTGTTTCGTCGAGACAATCATAAAATGGTCTTTACCGGCATACGTAGAGGTGATCTATACATTGTTGATTTCACTAAAAAGGCTCAACCTAAAACTTGCTTCATTGCTAAATCCTCAAAAGGTTGGTTATGGCATAGACGACTAGGTCACGTTGGCATGAGAAACCTTGACAAGCTTATTAAAGGGAATCATATCCTTGGTGTTAATGATGTCATATTTTATAAGGATAGACTTTGCAGTGCTTGTCAAGCAGGTAAACAGGTTGGAGGAAGGCATCCCATGAAAAATATCATGACCACCCACTTCAGCTACTTCACATGGATCTCTTTGGTCCCAACGCTTATAAAAGCCTCGGTGGAAATTCTTTTGCTCTAGTTATAGTTGACGATTTTTCAAGATTTACGTGGGTGTTCTTTCTTGATGACAAATCACAGGTCCAAAAGATCTTCAAAAACTTCGCTAGGAAGGCCTAAAATCAGTTTGAAGTGAAGATCAAGAAGGTTCACAGCGACAACGGAATGGAGTTCAAGAACGCAAATGTGGACACCTTTCTTGACGAAGAAGGGATTTCACATGAGTTCTCGGCTACGTACACACCTCAACAAAATGGAGTTGTTGAGAGGAAGAACCGGACGCTCATCGAAATGGCGAGAACGATGCTTGATGAGTACAAGACACCGAAGCACTTTTGGGCAGAAGCGGTTGAGATAGCTTGTCATGCAACAAATCGCTTGTATCTTCACAAGCTACTCGGCAAGACAGCATACGAGCTCCTCACCGGTAACAAACCCCAAATTGGATACTTTCGAGTATTCGGCTCAAAGTGCTACATTCTTGATAAGCATCGTCATTCTAAATTTGCTCCTAAGTCTCATGAAGGTTTCCTACTAGGTTATGGCTCAAACTCTGACACATACCGTGTCTACAACAATTTCACCCGAAAGGTTGAAGAGACGGTAGATGTGAAGTTTGATGAATCTAACGGCTCGCAAGTAGAGCAATTGCCAATTGATGTAGGAGACAAAGATCCTTCGGAAGCAATCCAAGACTTGTCTATTGGCAAGGTTCATCCAACGGAGGTGAAGGAGAGTACCTCGTCCATCGAAGTGGAAGCTTCTACTTCACGACAAGGTGAACCAAGAGTTGATACGGAAGAATCCACAAGTGGGACACACCAAGATGAAGAAAACGAGGAAGTGCATCAAGAACGTCAACAACCTCCTTCTCCACCATGACAAGAGAACGACAACGCCAACAATGAGGAAGATCAAGAAGAAGAAGAAGATGAAGAAGATGTTCAACCAAGACCCAAGCAAAAGCTTTCACGAGTTCAAGCAAGAATTGCTAAAGACCATCCCGTCGAGCAAATCTACAATGATATTCCAACCGGGAGAATCACTCGCTCTAAAACTCGTTTAGCTAACTTTTGTGAAAACTATTCTTTCATCTCTAGCATTAAACCTATGAAGGTCGAAGAAGCATTGGAAGATCCGGATTGGATAAATGCTATGCATGAAGAGCTACACAACTTTGAGAGAAACCAAGTTTGGACATTGGTTGAGAAGCCAGACAACAACCACAACATCATCGGTACCAAATGGGTGTTTCGCAACAAGCAAGATGAAGATGGACAAGTAGTTCGCAACAAAGCACGTCTCGTCGCCCAAGGTTACACACAAGTTGAAGGTATGGACTATGGTGAGACTTATGCTCATGTTGCTAGACTTGAGTCTATTCGCATCTTACTTGCCTATGCTAATCACCATGATATCACATTGTACCAAATGGACATTAAAAGTGCTTTTATAAAAGGTGAAATAGAGGAGGAAGTTTATGTTAAATAACCTCCCGGATTTGTCAATCCTAAGAAACCCAATCATGTCTATAAACTTCTTAAAGCTCTTTATGGTCTTAAACAAGCTCCTAGAGCTTGGTACAAATGCTTAACGAAGTTTCTTCTTGGAAAGGGATTTGAAATTGGGAAAATTGATTCTACTCTTTTTACTAAAAGGGTTAATGGAGAATTATTTGTATGCCAAATTTATGTTGATGATATCATATTTGGATCAACTAACCGTCATTTTAGTGAGAAGTTTGGAAAGCTAATGTCGGAGAAGTTTGAGATGTCAATGATGAGTGAACTCAAATTCTTTCTTGGGTTGCAAATCAAGCAAACTAAGGAAGGTACTTTTGTCTCTCAAACGAAGTACACTAAGGACTTATTCAAGAAGTTCAATATGCAAGAATGCAAAGGTATGTCTACACCCATGCCTACTAGTGGACATCTTGATTTGACCAAAGATGGTGAACCAGTTGATCAAAAGGTTTATCGCTCTATGATTGGTTCATTGTTATACCTATGTGCTTCATGTCCCGATATTATGCTAAGTGTGTGCATGTGTGCAAGATATCAAGCTGCTCCTAAAGAATGTCATCTTAAGGCTGTGAAAAGGATAGTGAGATACTTAATACATACACCAAATTTTGGCATTTGGTATCCTAAGAGGGCCTCTTTCGATCTTGTTGGCTACTCCGACTCGTACTATGCCGGAGACAAGGTTGATAGAAAGTCCACTTCGGGTACTTGTCAATTTCTTGGTAGATCTCTTGTGTCTTGGTCCTCCAAGAAACAAAACTCGGTATCCTTATCTACCGCCAAAGCGGAGTACATTGCTGCTGGTTCATGTTGTGCTCAATTACTTTGGATGACCCAAACTCTTAAAGATTATGGGATATATGTGAAACATGTTCCATTGCTTTGTGACAATGAAGGTGCTATCAAAATTGGACATAATCCTATGCAACATTCTCGAACTAAGCATATTGAAGTTCGTCATCATTTCATTCGAGATCATGTTGCTAACGGTGACATTGATCTTAAGCATGTTCACACCGAAAAGCAATTAGCGGATATATTCACTAAACCTCTTGATGAGAAAGTGTTTTGCAAGTTAAGAGGAGAATTGAACATCATTGATGCTTCAAACTTGGAGTAGAAACTCCATTGGATACATGCAAGACATGAGCTTATGAGTAATCCTTGATATTTCTCTTATGATGAAAATCTTATGTCTTGGATATATTTTCATCTTGCATGTTATCTAACCCATGTAGGTACTTGGTTGAATCAAATTCAATTAGATTGTAACCTACTCACATCTTGAGCAATCTCTACATCACCAAGTCTCTACACAAAGGTGGTTGAAGACAAGGAAGCACGAAACCATTCAAACATATCCTTTGAAATATTCTATGTTGAGCTTCATGATTGTCATTTTTGGATACACAAGTGCTCTTCCTTGCAAGAACTAACCCATGTAGGTAGATGGACTCAAATTCCAAGTGGTGCTCCCAACTCTTGATGAGCTACATCAACCTTGAGAAACCCATACAAGTTCAACTACATGATCAACACCACCAACCAAGGTATGTTATTCCATCTTAGAGAAGCTTTACTCCGAGTCATGAGCTAAAGCAACTCGACAAGATGAGAATACATCAATATGCTTAAATGAAAAATGGTAACCCCATTTTGAGCTTAAACGATGAGTATGACCTATGATCAAGTGATCTCACTTGACTCCTAATTCAATATACTCTAACATAGGTGACTTTGTCGCTGACCATCTCTAGATGAAGTTCTCTTGTGTTCTTTTCTATGTTTTTGCATCTATCTCATCCATATTTGTTTCCCCATTCAAAAAAAACTTCATCTAGATTTCTTTCTTTTCTTTTTGTTTGCTCTGCATTTTATGCATCCAATTCATTGCATATCATTTAGTTAATTCCTTGCAAATCTGTGTGTGATCTTATTAGTCTAGTGAGCTGAGGTGACAAACTGTTTTTCTCTGTGATGAACTCGGTTTCACCGATTTCACCACAGTAAAACCAGTTTGCCACTTATTTTGTGTTTCGTCTGTTCCAGCTCCACTCAATGAATCTTGTCCTCTACAAGCATCACATTTTTAGAAATGCTTTGTGCTGTGACTCAAGGATCAAACCCATTCACGACAAATTCCAGAAGCCCTTCTTGGAAATTGATGTCAAAGGGGGGAGAGAGAGATCACATCAAAGCTTATCATTTAGAGAGAGATCACATCAGAGAATATCACTTCCACAGGGGGAGAGAGAGATCTCGAGGGGGAGAAAATACTCAAGTAGAAAGTATTTCTCAAGGATCCCAGATGCTTGGTGTTCAAGAGGAGAGATGCCACATGTCTTATTGAGGGGAAAGACATGTTCATATGTGCTTATTTGCATTAGTTTGCACTAGCTCTGTTCATTCATATCTTCCAGCTCTGATTTTCTGTTCCCTATCTTCTTCCAGTATCCCATGCTAGATTCAGGGGGAGCAAGACATCTAAGGGAAATAAATCATTTAAATTCATTGCATATCTTTACTCTTGGGGACATGTCTAATCCAATGTGGTACTTAGTACTCACTCTCTACATGTCATCCCAGTCTTGGTATTCTTGTGGTTTCTTCTGCTTGCTCTGGCTAGTAGATGTATCTGTGTTATCTAACCTTGTTTACGCAGGTTCATTCCATCCTAAGCCAACTCAAGACTACAAGGTAAGTATATGCATCACAATCATGTGTATGAGGAATTCTTGCTGATGTACATACTGTTTGCAAGAAGGACTCATGAGCATGAAGGTATTTTCTTTAATATTCTTTGCTCTGATGCATATGGCCAAGATACATGTAACACATTGCTTACTCTGTCATGGTTATGCTCTCACATGCTTCTATATTCTATATTTCACATGATTGCATACATGTAGGAGGAGCCTATGCTTGTTACATGTCTTTCCAAAGCTTTACTTGCTATTCTTTATATCCTTCTCTAAAGCTTTGATGTATGTTGTCATCAATTACAAGTGCTCCCTAGGTGGTTTTGGTAATTAATGTCAACATATCTCTTGTTGGACTAACACTTTTATCTAGTATATTTCATACAAGTTCAACTATGAAGTGGCATGGACTAAAGGATGTAGAACTCCTTCAAAATGCTAAGGACAAGGGATGTGCTCAAGCCTCAAGCTCAAGACTCTTCATTTTATATTTTAGTGATCCAAGATCACATTGAGTCTATAGGAAAAGCCAATACTATCAAGGAGGGATGAGGTGTTGCTTAATGAGCCTCTTGCTTCATGTGCTTAGTGATATGCTCCAAAACCCTCAACTACTTTCTCACATCCACATATGACCTAAACCTAAAGCCAAAATCGGCCACACCGATTCTTTCTATCCGGCGCCACCGAGTTCAGATGTCATAGCCACTGTCACAAACCCTAGGCAAATCGGTCTCACCGATAGGGATCTTGGTCTCACCGAGATCGGATTGTAATCTCTCTGTGTATGTCCATTATCAAAATCGGTCTTACCGAGTTTGAGCAATCGGTCCTACCGGGATTACAATGCAAACTCTCTGGTTAACTTATTACCAAAATCGGTCCCACCGAGTTTGAGTAATCGGTCAAGCCGAGTTTGCCTGACCAACTCTCTGGTTAGCTAATTACCAAAATCAGTCTTATCGAGTTTGTGTAATTGGTCTCACCGAGATTACATTATGCCCTAACCCTAACCATATCGGTCCTACCGAGTTGCATTTCGGTCCCACCAAAAATCCTAACGGTCACTAGGTTTACTAAATCGGTCTGACCGAGTTTGTTGATTCGGTCCCACCGAGATTTGTAAATTGTGTGTGACGGTTAGATTTTGTGTGGAGGCTATATATACCCCTCCACCTCCTCTTCATTCGTGGAGAGAGCCATCAGAACAAACCTACACTTCCAACTTACCAGTTCTAAGAGAGAACTACCTACTCATGTGTTGAGGCCAAGATATTCCATTCCTACCATATGAATCTTGATCTCTAGCCTTCTCCAAGTTGCTTTCCACTCAAATCTTCTTTCCACCAGATCCAAATCATATGAGAGAGAGTTGAGTGTTGGGGAGACTATCATTTGAAGCACAAGAGCAAGGAGTTCATCATCAACGCACCATTTGTTACTTCTTGGAGAGTGGTGTTTCCTAGATTGGCTAGGTGTCACTTGGGAGCCTCCGACAAAAATTGTGGAGTTGAACCAAGGAGTTTGTAAGGGCAAGGAGATCGCCTACTTCGTGAAGATCTACCGCTAGTGAGGCAAGTCCTTCGCGGGCGACGGCCATGGTGGGATAGACAAGGTTGCTACTTCATGGACCCTTCGTGGGTGGAGCCCTCCGTGGACTCGCGCAACCATTACCCTTCGTGGGTTGAAGTCTCCATCAACGTGGATGTACGATAGCACCACCTATCAAAACCATGCCAAAAACATTCGTGTCTCCAATTGCGTTTGAATCCTCCAAAACCCTTCCCTTTACATTCTTGCAAGTTGCATGCTTTATTTTCTGCTGCTCATATACTCTTTGCATGCTTGCTTGCTATGTGCTGTGAATGTTAAACTTGTGCCTAAACTCCACTTAAACTTAAATTTGCTAAAAACTGCAACTTTGGTACTTAGTGTCTAATCACCCCCCCCTCTAGACACCTCTTCTCAAGGTCCTACAGTGTCGTTGTCAGTGATGATCCTTGCCAGAACTCAAAAACGACACACCAGATCTTTCAAGAACTTGATAGCTAACTGAGTTGTCACCTTCCTCACGGCAGTCACTTTCGTCCACTTTGTAAACTTGTCGATGGCAGCGAACAAGAATTCAAAGCCCCCGATTGCTCGGGGGAAGGGGCCAAGGATATTGAGCCCCCATACCAAAAATGGCCATGATAGAGGGATTGTCTGAAGAGCCTGGGCAGGCAGGTGGGTTTTCTTGGAATGCAACTGGTAGGCTCCACACTTAGTGAATAGCTCGACCGCATCTTGGAGGGCTATGGGCCAATAGAATCCTTGCCGGAATGCTTTCCCATCTAACGCCCTTGATCAAATGTGGGAGTTGCACATTCCTTTGTGTATCTCAGCTAGCAGTTCCTTTCCTTCTTCCCGGCAAACACACTTCAAATTCACACCGTTAGGCCCCCTTCTGTACAGAGGGTCATCGATAAACTGATACATACTGGCCCTCCGGGCTACTCTTTTAGCTTTGTCTTATTCGTCGGGAAGCTCTCCAGTTTGAAAGAAGCGGACAATATGCCTTGCCCAAGTTGGAGCCTGTGGCTCAGCAACGAGGACTAACGGCTCCTCCTCTGCTGCCGAAGCACTGGCCTTGTGTGTGGGGTCTGTGGACCCAGCAGGAGGGGGCTCCGGCATGCTGTGAGGAGTTGTTTCCGGTAGGGTCTCTGCCAGGAGCGGACGGCTCTACCGGGAGAGGCTTCCCGGTGTCCAACTTTCTCCTCTTCCAGGCCATTATTGCTGGGGATACGGAGGGCTGAGTAAGACGGAGAACAAAAGTCCATGGTTCCACAGGAAACTTCTGCGTAGCACACTTTGACAGATGATCAGCTATGTTGTTTTTCGCATGGGGTACGTGCTCTGTTTGCAATCCGTCAAAGTGCTCCTCCAATCTTCTCATTTCCTCGATGTATGCCTCCATTAATGGACTTTGATAATCCTTGTTAACTTGCCTCACCACTAACTATGAGTCTCCTCAAATGATCAGCTTCTTGATTCCCAATTCTGCCTCAATCTTGAGTCCGGCAAGGACCCCTTCATACTCCGCAGTATTGTTGGTGGCTTCTTCCCGTGCAAAATGCATCTGGACGATGTACTTCAAGTGCTCCCTGGTGGGGGAAATAAGAAGCACGCCGGCCCCCGCACCTTGCAGGGAAAAAGCACCATCAAAATACATAATCCATTCTTGCGGTGATTCCTTGTCAGGGACAACTGTCTTTGTCACTTCCTCATCAGGGTTTGGCGTCTATTCAACAATAAACTCTGCCAATGCCCTGCTCTGGATAGTTGATGTGCTCTGAAACCTCAAGCCAAAGCTGGATAGCTCCAAAGCCCACTCCACTATTCTGTCGGTAGCCTCTGGATTTCGGAGTATCCGTTGCAACGGGAAACGAGTAACAACCATGATCTCGTGGGCTTGGAAGTAGTGGCACAATTTCCTTGAGGACATGATGAGGCCAAATATCAACTTTTGCACACTAGAGTACCTTGACCTAGCTCCCTGTAAAAGGGAGCTGACGAAGTACACTGGGCGATGCACCACTTTCTTCCTTGCCATGTCCTTGGGGTTGTCATCGTCGTCGTGCTCGCTGCTGCTCTGATCCTTTCTGGCCCTGCCAGCCTCTGCTCCCTCTCTTTCTCATCCACTTCTCGCTATGCTACCAAGGCTGCACTGACCACATTATTTGTTGGTGCCAAGTATAATAATAACGGCTCCTAAGGCTTGGGTGCAACTAGGGTAGGCACCGAGGAAAGGTACATCTTTAGCTCTTGCAAAGCTGCGTCTGCTTCAGGGGTCCATTTCATGGAACTTGCCTTCTTCAAAATCTTGAAGAACGGCAGGGCACGTTCGGCAGACTTGGAGATGAATCTGCTAAGCGCGGCAACGCATCCTGTTAGGCGTCTCACATCTTTGAATGTCATTGGCGCTTGGATCTGCTTGATGGCCTTAATCTTGTCGGGATTGGCTTCGATCCCCCTATGGGACACAAAGTATCCAAGCAGCTCGTCGGAGGGGATGCCAACAACACACATTTCTTTGGGTTTAGCTTCAAGTTGATCTTACGCACATTTGCAAACGTCTCCTCCAAATCCTGAATGAGAGTTGCCCTATCTTTGGTTTTGACCACAATGTCATCCATATAGGCCTCAATGTTTCTGTGCAGCAGAGGTTCAAAACCAATATGGACTGCCCTTGCAAAGGTGGACCCGACACTTTTAATCTGAACAGCATGCAGACAAAGCAATATGTACCACATGGAGTGATGAATGATGTCTTCTCCTCGTCCTCCTTTGACATGAAGATCTGTGGTACTCAGAATAGGCTTCCATAAATGAGAGCAAATCACAACCTGAGGTGGAATCCACTATCTGATCAATACGCGACAAGGGGAATGGGTCCTTTGGGCAAGCCTTGTTGAGGTCTGTGAAATCAATGCACAGCCTCCACTTCCCGTTCGCCTTCCGGACTACTACTGGGTTTGCTATCCAAGTAGGATGTAGCACTCCTCTGACCAAATGAGCTGCTTCACGCTTCTTGATCTCTTCTGCAATGAACTGTTGCCTCTCCAAGGCCTGTTCCAGACTTTCTGCTTAACAGGTCTGGCGTGTGGGCAGACAGCAAGGTGTTGCTCGATTACCTCCCTGGGAACATCGGGTATATCAGATGGTTGCCAAGCAATCACATCAATATTCGCCTGCAGGCAATGAGTGTGCTTTCCTATTTGTCATAAAGGGTGGCGCTGATGGTGAAAGTACCATCAACGCCAGCCAGCCCTGCCGGAGCCTTTTTCACTTGCGGAGCAGCAACCTTGGATCTCTTGTTGTTGGCACACTCTGGCACGTCGTCAATGGGTGCCATGCACTCAGAGGGGGCATGCTTCTTGGAATCTTTGCCAGAGGCTCTACAATCTTGTTTCTTCCCTTTGCTCTCCTTGGTGGGAACTTCTACCATCGCAGCCTCTGCAGCAACTGCGTCCCTGTACATCTTGTCCACACAAATGATGGCATCTTTCTCATCTGATGGGATGGTGAGGACTCCAAGTGGGACGGGCATCTTCAGGGTATTGTAGGCATAGTGGGATGCTGCCATAAATATAGCCAAGGTCGGGCGTCCAAGGATCCCATTGTACGTCAAACACAATTTTTTTTAGTCTCGTAGTTAAGCTCTCCCCCAAATGTTACTAGCAACATAATCTTCCCTTTAGGATGACTCCTGTCTGGATTGACTCCTTGAAACGTGCATGTAACCTCTAACTCTTCTTATGCTATCTGAAGCATGTTGATAACTGTCGTGGAAATCAGATTCAGTCTGGCCTCATCGTCTACCAACAACTTTGTGACCTTGAGGTTGCAAATTGTTGGACAAACCAACAAAGGCAGGCATCCCACCGTAGTGGTGCAGCTAGTATGGTCCTCTTCGTCGAAGATGATGGGTGTACGGGACCATTTGAGCGGCTTCTGGGCCTTCGGCGCTGGTTCCACGACATTGACTTCCCGAGCCCAGCGCTTGAGTTGGCGATGGGAGGTGTGCAAAGATGCACCTCTGTCAACGCACAGGGCATCCGTGGCCTTCTGAAACTCCTGCTCACCGGTTTCCTCTTCCTCCCCCTTGTCACTCTCATCGCCATAGACTTCTTTCTCCTGGCCCCCAGCGGGTTTTCCTTTGTTCCGAAAGGGTTTGCCAGGGCGATTTGCTCCATCGCCTCGGCCCTTACCACTAGTGACATTTTGACCCTTTTCCTTATCTCGCCTCTCATATTCTGGCCT
The DNA here is from genome assembly GCA_900231445.1 of Triticum turgidum subsp. durum. Lineage (NCBI taxonomy): Eukaryota > Viridiplantae > Streptophyta > Magnoliopsida > Poales > Poaceae > Triticum > Triticum turgidum. Next base: position 680,517,086 of record LT934122.1, on the reverse strand, counting down.
CTGTCTGTTGACCAACTGCTCGACCTGATAGCACTCCTAAAGGTCATGGCCCTTGGTCCGGTTGATCTTGCAGTAAGGCCCATCACCCTTCCCGGCCTTCTCGACAACTGTGGCTTCCCGGCAATCGGCGCACGCAGCAACCTCCTTGTCGGGTGCCTCGGTCTTGGTGATCTTGCCGGTACTAGGGGTGCCTAACCGATCAACAGTCAACATTGCTTTATCCCTTTGCTTCTTACTGTGCTTCTTAGGCTTCTTCTGACTGGTAGATTCATCATCATCCTCTGAATCAACATCAATGCAATCTTCTTCTCCAGGCAACTTCCTCCCTTCCTCCACTCGGGCACACTTATCTGCTAGGGTGTATAGCTCCTTCACAGTCTTGGGCAACCGCACGTTCATCTTGGCACAGATTTGGTGGTTGCGCACATTGGACTGGAAGGCAGCTATCACGGCTGCCGGATGGATATTTGGATTATTCCTATGAACTTTACTGAACCTCTGCAAATATTTACAAAGAGTTTCTCCTTCCTTCTGGTGGAGAAGCTGCAAGTCACCAGGGTGGCCTGGCTCCTGGGGGCCACCGGTGAAAGCCCCGATGAACTCATGGCACAGGTCTACCCACGACGAGATGGAGTTCTCCGGCAGGTGCATCAACCAAGACCTCACATTTGATTTGAGTGCCAACGGGAAGTAGTTGGCGAACACCTTCTCATCCTTCCCCCAGCAACCTGAACAGCGATGGTGTAGATGCTCAGGAACTCTGTCGGGTTCAGTCTTCCGTCGTACTTCTCAGGTATCTCCGGCTTGAACGTGCACACGGACGGCCAACAGACTTGCCGCAGCACATGGGTGAAGGAAGGGCAGCCAACCTTGAAGGGCAGGAGCTCGTCAGCACCAAGAGCAGGCTCATGAACCTCGCGGTCGTTGCGCCCGTCGGCTCGGAGGAGGTTGCTGCGGCGTCGCTCGACAACGCACACGTCTCCTCTCCGACCATCTTCCGGGATTCGCCGTTGGCCTGGACGTGCCTAAGGATTAGAAGAGCCATCGAGGCATCATCGGGGTCTTGATCTGGTCGCACCCGCGCCGGCCGCCGTTGTGGGGATTGCATCATGGGGATGGCCTCCCCTGTGCGGGCAGCGGCATGGGATGTTGCCGTGGCTTGGGGAGGTCGCGTCGGGGCAGCTCGTCATGGGACCTCGGCTTTTCCAAAACCGAGCAGACTTTGGATGGTGGCACGCCACTCGTCCATCTTTTCGGCCGCTGGTGGAAATCTCAGCAGCAACTGAACCCGCACCATGGCCTCCGAGGTTGTGCTTGGCATAGATGATGACGATGTCGATCGTGATGTTGCTCGGCTCCTGGTGGAGCCGGCGGCAGCTGCACTGCACCCCCGCTGCTACGGCTCAACCACTTGGGAAGCAGGGTGGTGAGGCAGAGGTGCTTGAGGGCCATCAGCCCCACTGGGCGCACCAGCTCGGCCAGCCCGCCCTGGGGACGAGCGCATGCGCAGCAGTCGTGCCCGCGGCGAGGACGGCTGTAGGGCGGTAGCTCGCCCCGGACCAAGCGCTATTGATGTGGCTGCGCCCGTCAACGGCTGGAGCATGGTTGTCGGGGTGTTGCTGATGTAGCTCTCCTCCGACATCTTCTGCTCCTGCGTCAGCCGCGAGGGGGATGGTGGCGGTGCCGCCTGCTCCAGTCACATCCCCCGTAGTGTTTGCCCCCTCGTGTGTCTTCGTGCCCCCCGCAGCGTTGGAGGCCGAGGGCGGCGGAACCTTCGAGGTGGATGGATGAGCTGAAGGAGCTGATTTCTTCTTTGGTGCCATGGTCGATAGTGCCGTTGACGATGCAAATGGCGATGAAGGTGACGCGCTGCTTACGTCTTCAGGTTCGCGCAAGCGATCCCCCTACCTGGCGCGCCAAAGATGTCATGGGAAACCATGGCCACCTATGGGACCAGGACGGCCCCTTGCTGGTTCGGCAGGGGGGAGTTGCGTTGCAGAAAGAGCAGACCAACGCTAGGCAGCACGGCAGGGATCACATAGGCAGTTTTACCAAGGTTCGGGCCGCCGCGAGGCGTAAAACCCTACTGCTTCTTTGGTAGATTGATTAGGAAAAGGTGGTGGTGGTGCGTAATACACTTGCCCGGCAGGGGTTGCTTTGCGGCAGCGGCGACTACGCGCGTACGGGGGTGTTAGTGGTCCAAACTTCTAACCCCTTGAATTGTTGCCATGGGCCTCCTTTTATAGATCAAGGGGTTACCACAGTGGCAAATAGGTCATTAGATACTGATATGATTGCAAACAGTGCTATCATACATAACTCTGTAGTCTGAAAGCGTGCATTTAATGCACCGCTTAGTGTCACATTGTTGGGTGCCCGGCAAGGCTTGCTGGGCTAAGTCGTCAGCTCCACGCCTGCTTGCTTGACACGTCACTGGACGGGTGTCATCTGTAGGTTCACTTGGTAGGACGTGGCCACCATGTGGCGAATGGTTGCCACTTAATCATCCCGCATCTTGACACCGCACTGATCTATGACGAGGGTCGTGGGGGAGCAATCGGTGGGGTGATCTGGTCTCCTCGAGTCCCGGTACGCCCTGCCGGGATGCTTTGGTCTTCTTGTTCTGAGGGTGGCCTTGCCCCTTGCCGGGCTCGCCTGCCTGGCAACGGAGGCTTCTTCCTTGATGATATCTGGCTCTGCCTCAGTCTTGGTTCCTTTTGATCTATTAGCTGGTTCTTCGAGTCTCTGGGTCTCTTTCTCTGGTGCTTTAATTTTGATACTGTGCCTGTGCACAGTCAGGTCAACAGGCCCCGGGTCTGTTGCACCAACATTTCAGGACAGGAGTACTGTACCACTCTGGTGCGGAACGTGCTTGATACGTCTCCAACGTATCTATAATTTTTTATTGTTCCTTACTATTATATTATCTGTTTTGGATTTTTAATAGGCATTTACATGCTATTTTATATTATTTTTGGGACTAACCTATTAACCGAGGTCCCAGTGCCAGTTTCTATTTTTTTGCCTATATTAGAGTTTCGTAGAAAAGGAATACCAAATGGAGTCCAAACAGAATGAAACCTTCGCGATGATCTTTCTTGGACCGAAAGGAAACCAAAAGACTTGGAGATGAAGTCGGAGACACAACGAGGCGGCGACTAGGCAGGATGGCGTGCTTAGGGGGTAGGGCGCGCCCCCTACCTGGTGGGCCCCTTGTAGCTCCCCTGACCTAGTTCCTACGCCTATATATACTCTTATACCCTGAAAACAACCATGAGAGCCTCGAAACCACTTTTCCACCGCTGCAACATTCTGTACCCGTGAGATCCCAACGAGGGACCTTTTTCGGCATCCTGCCGGAGGGGGGTCCAATGATGGAGGGCTTCTACATCAACACCATTCCCTCTCCGATGAAGCGTGAGTAGTTTACCACAAACCTTTGGGTCCATAGTTATTAGCTAGATGGCTTCTTCTATCTCTTTGATTCTCAATACCATGTTCTCCTCGATGTTCTTGGAGACCTATTCAATGTAATATTCTTTTGCGGTGTGTTTGCCAGATCCGATGAATTGTGGATTTATGATCAGATTATCAATGAATATTATTTGGTTCTTCTCTGAATTCTTATATGCATGATTTGATATCTTTGCAAGTCTCTTTGAATTATTGGTTTAGTTTGGCCTACTAGATTGATCTTTCTTGCAATGGGGAAGTGCTTAGCTTTGGGTTCAATCTTGTAGTGTCCTTTTCCACTGACAGTTGGGGTAGCAAGGCACGTATTGTATTGTTTCCATCGAGGATAACAAGATGGGGTTTTCATCATATTGCTTGAGTTAATTCCTCTACATCATGTCATCTTACTTAATGTGTTACTCCGTTCTTTATGAACTTAACACTCTAGATGCATGCTGGATAGTGGTCGATGTGTGGAGTAATAGTAGTAGACGCAGGCAGGATTCGGTCCACTTGACACGGACGTGATGCCTATGTTCATGATCAATGCCTTAGATATCATCATAACTATGCGCTTTCCTATCAATTGCTTGGCAGTAATTTGTTCACCCACCATAATATTTGCTATCTTGAGAGAAGCCACTAGAGAAACATATGGCCCCCGGGTCTGTTTTTCATAATATCTAATCTTGTTTACATCTTGGTAGTTTCCGATCTACTATTTTGCAGTCTTTTACTTTCCGTCTATAAACCAAAAATATCAAAAATATTTACTTTACTGTTTGTCTATCTCTATCAGATCTCACTTTTGCAAGTGACCGTGAAGGGATTGACAACCCTTTATCGCATTGGGTGCAAGTTGTTGATTGTTTGTGCAGGTATTCAGTGACTTGTGCGTCATCTCCTAGTGGATTGATACCTTGGTTCTCAAAACTGAGGGAAATACTTATGCTACTTCGGTGCATCACCCTTTCCTCTTCAAGGGAAACCAACGAAAGCTCAAGAGCTAGCAAGACGAATTCTGGCGCCATTGCCAGGGAGATCTACGTCAAGTCAAGCCATACCAAGTATCCATCATAAATTCTTCTCCCTTGCATTACATTATTCACCATTCACCTCTCATTTTCCTCTCCCCACTTCTAAAACGATTTTCGAAAACCTTTTGCCTTTTCTTCGCCCCTTGTTCGTCCGTCTTCTTTCTGGTTGCTCGTTTGCTATATTAGTTTGTTGCCATCATGTATGAAACTGGGGAGGTTATGATTGAAAATCCTGAGGAAACACTTCTTGTTCTTTGAATCCTGAAACTGAAACTCCACCTAATTACAAAACAAAAATCTTTCGTCTGGGGGATGGTAATATTACTGGAAAAAGTGTTATCCAAGAATTCTTTGATTGCATAGGATCCATGCCTATTAATAAAAAGTCTATTCTTCTTGAGACCAACTGCTATGCGGATGCCATTGTTATGCTCATTGAGAAATTAGAAAGAAAATTTGTGCATATTCATCCTGCTTTGCAAAAGCTATTTTATAAACTTCCAAATATTAATCACCCAATAGCTAAAAAGACTTCCACCATTATCCTTATGCGTGAATTTGATTTTATAATACAAGAAGCTAGGGATATTTTTGCTTTCTATAAAAATGATGTTGAACACTCTCCGATTATAGATATTCTTTATGATAAAGAAACCATGCGTACTTTGGAAGCTAGAGATTATCAATCTTATAGTGGAAATCTAGGAAAAGAGTTCCCTATCCTGAAATATCTCAATCTTTGTACCTTGAGGCTTTTGAAGAGTTTGATTGGATTACTAGAGGAATTTAAGTAGGATTCAATAGGGATTGGTTGAATAAAATGATGAAGGAACCCATTAGAAATGAACTACGATGATATATACGGTGATGATCCCGACTATGGGTTTATGAATGTTAAAATTACCAATAAAAGTCCTTTCCATGATTTAAGTTCATATTAAAAAAGTAAAATAATGGAAAGAATAGATTTGTTAAGACGAGTTTTGAAGGATTTGATGAGAAAAGAATTGCATATCGAAGATGGCAATACCTAGATATATTCGTGTTTTTAAGCCTAGCTAAGGGCGTTAAATGATAGCGCTTGCTGGGAGGCAACCCAATTTTATTTTTGTTCTTTGCTTTTTGCTCCTGTTTAGTAATAAATAATTCAGCTAGCCTCTATTTATATGTGGTTTTAAGTTTTAATTAGTGTTTGTGCCAAGTAGAACCTTTAGGATAGCTTACGGTGATGGTTGTGTTGATCCTGCTGAAAATCAGAAACTTTTGCGCTTAGTAAAGAAAATTCACAGAAACGTGATTTTGATCTCATTATTTTTGCTCTGGATTGGTAGACAAATTTCTCAGGTTTCCCTAATTTGGATGGATTTGTGGAGGTACATAAGTATTCTAGAGTTACAGATTACTACAGACTGTTCTCCTTTTAATAGATTCTGTTTTTCGCGTGTTGTTTGCTTATTTTGATGCAACTATGGGTAGTATCGGGGGGTATGAACCATGGAGAAGTTGGAATACAGTAGATATTACACCAATATAAATAAAGAAAGAGTGTGCAACATTACCTTAAAGTGGTGATTTATTTTCTTATACTAACGGAGCTCATGAGATTTTCTATCGAGTTTTGTGTTGTGAAGTTTTCAAGTTTTGGGTAAGGATTTGATGGACTTTGGAATAAGAAGTGGCAAGATCCTAAGATTGGGTATGCCCAAGGAACCCCATGGTAAAATTAAAGTACAACCAAAATCCTAAGCTTGGGGATGCCTTGGAAGGCATCCCCTCTTTCGTCTTCGTATATCGGTAACTTTACTTGAGGCTATATTTTTAATCACCACATGATATGTGTTTTGCTTGGAGCGTCTTGTATGATTTGATTCTTTGCTTTTTAGTTTACCAAAATCATCCTTGATGTACACACCTTTTGGGAGAGACACGCATGAATCGTGATTTATTAGAATACTCTATGTGCTTCACTTATATCTTTTGAGCTAGGCAATATTGCTCTAGTGCTTCACTTATATCTTTTTAGAGCACGGTGTTGGTTTTATTTTATAGAAATTGTTGAACTCTCATGCTTCACTTATATTATTTTGAGAGTCCTTTAGAATAGCATGGTAATTTGCTTTGGTTATAAAACTAGTCCTAATATGATGGCCATCCAAGAACGATATAATAAAAACTTTCATATAAAGTGCATTGAATACTATGAGACGTTTGATTCTTTATGATTGTTTTGAGATATGAATATGGTGATATTAGAGTCATTCTAGTAGAGTAGTTGTGAATGTGTGATATACTTGTGTTAAAGTTTGTGATTCCCGTAGCATGCACGTATGGTGAACCGTTATGTGATGAAGTTGGAGCATGATTTATTTATTGATTGTCTTCCTTATGAGTGGCAGTCGGGGACGAGCGATGGTATTTTCCTACCAATCTATCCCCCTAGGAGCATGCATGTAGTACTTTGTTTCGATAACTAATAGATTTTTCCAATAAGTATGTGAGTTCTTTATGACTAATGTTGAGTCCATGGATTATACGCACTCTTACCCTTCCATCATTGCTAGCCTCTCTTGTGTCGCGCAATTTGCGCCGATACCATACACCCACCATATACCTTCCTCAAAATAGCCACCATACCTTCTTACTATGGCATTTCCATAGCCATTCTGAGATATATTGCCATGCAACTTTCCACTATTCCATTTATCATGACACGCTCCATCATTGTCATATTGCTTTGCATGATCATGTAGTTGACATCGTATTTGTGGCAAAGCCACCATTCATAATTTTTTCATGCTTGTCACTCTTGAATCATAGAATATCCCGGTACACCGCCGGAGGCATTCACATAGAGTCATATTTTGTTCTAAGCATTGAGTTGTAATTCTTGAGTTGTAAGTAAATAAAAGTGTTATGATCTTCATTATTAGAGCATTGTCCCAAATGAGGAAAGGATGATGGAGACTATGATTCCCCACAAGTCAGGATGAGACTCCGGATGAAAAATAAAAAAAGAGGCCATAAAAAAGAAGGCCTGAATTAAAAATGAGAGAAAAGGAGAGAAGGGACAATGTTACTATCCATACAACACTTGTTCGTGAAAGTAGCACCATGATCTTCATGATAGAGAGTCTCCTAGGTTGTCACTTTGATATACTAGTGGGGATTTTCAATATAGATCTTGGCTTGTATATTCCAATGATGGGCTTCCTCAAAATGCCCTAGGTCTTCGTGAGCAAGCAAGTTGGATGCACACCCACTTAGTTTCTTTTTGAGCTTTCATACACTTATAGCTCTAGTGCATATTGTTGCATGGCAATCCCTACTCCTTCACATTGATATCTATTGATGGCCATCTCCATAGCCCGTTGATACGCCTACTTGATGTGAGACTATCTTCTTCCTTTTTGTCTTCTCCACAACCACCATATTCTATTCCACCTCAGTGCTATATCCATGGCTCACGCTCATGTATTGCGTGAAGATTGAAAAAGTTTGAGAACATCAAAAGTATGAAACAATTGCTTGGCTTGTCATGGGGGTTGTGCATGATTGAAATATTTTGTGTGATGAAGATAGAGCATAGCCAGACTATATGATTTTGTAGGGATAGCTTTCTTTGGCCATGTTATTTTGAGAAGACATGATTGCATTGTTAGTATGCTTGAAGTATTATTATTTTTATGTCAATATTAAACTTTTGTTTTGAATCTTTCGGATCTGAACAATCATGCCACAATAAAGAAAATTACATTGATAAATATGTTAGGTAGAATTCCACATCAAAAATTCTGTTTTTATCATTTACCTACTCGAGGACAAGCAGGAATTAAGCTTGGGGATGCTTGATATGTCTCCAACGTATCTATAATTTTTTATTGTTCCATGCTATTATATTATCTGTTTTGGATGTTTAATAAAAATTTATATGCTATTTTATATTATTTTTAGGACTAACCTATTAACTGAGTGGCCAGTGCTAGTTTTTGTTTTTTTTGCCTATTTTAGAGTTTGGCAGAAAAGGAATACCAAACGGAGTCCAAACGGAATGAAACCTTCGCGATGATCTTTCTTGGACCAAAAGGAAACCAGAAGACTTGGAGATGAAGTCGGAGACGCAACAAGGCGGACACTAGGCAGGAAGGCACGCTCAGGGGGTAGGGCGCGCCCCTACCTTGTGGGCCCCTTGTAGTTCCCCTGACCTAGTTCCTTCGCCTATATATACTCTTATACCCTGAAAACAACCAGGAGAGCCACGAAACCACTTTTCCACCGCCGCAACCTTCTGTACCCATGAGATCCCATCGAGGGACCTTTTTTGGCGTCCTGCCGGACCTGGGTTCGAACATGGAGAGCTTCTACATCAACACCCTTACCTCTCCGATGAAGCGTGAGTAGTTTACCAAAGACCTTCGGGTCCATAGTTATTAGCTAGATGGATTCTTCTCTCTCTTTTATTCTCAATACCATGTTCTCCTCGATGTTCTTGGAGATCTATTCGATGTAATATTCTTTTGCGGTGTGTTTGCTGAGATCCGATTAATTGTGGATTTATGATCAGATTATCTATGAATATTATTTGGTTCTTCTCTGAATTATTATTTGCATGATTTGGTATCTTTGCAAGTCTCTTCGAATTGTCGGTTTAGTTTGGCCTACTAGATTGATCTTTCTTGCAATGGGAGAAGTGCTTAGCTTTGGGTTCAATCTTGCGGTGTCCTTTCCCAGTGACAGTAGGGGCAGTAAGGCACGTATTGTATTGTTGCCATCAAGGATAACAAGATGGGGTTTTCATCATATTGCTTGAGTTAATTCCTCTACATCATGTCATCTTACTTAATGTGTTACTCTGTTCTTTATGAACTTAATACTCTAGATGCATGTTGGATAGCGGTCGATCATTGACGTGATGCCTATGTTCATGATCATTGCCTTAGATATCATCATAACTATGCGCTTTTCTATCAATTTCTTGACAATAATTTGTTCACACTCCATAATAGTTGCTATCTTGAGAGAAGCCACTAGTGAAACCTATGGCCCCCGGGTTTCTTTTCCATATTATTTAATCTGGTTTACATCTTGCTAGTTTCCTATCTACTATTTTGCAACCTTTTACTTTCCGTCTATAAACTAAAAATACCAAAAATATTCACTTTGCCATTTATCTATCTCTATCAGATTTCACTTTTGCAAGTGACCGTGAAGGGATTGACAACCCGTTTATCGCATTGGGTGCAAGTTGTTGATTGTTTCTGCAGGTATTCGGTGACTTGTGTGTTGTCTCCTACTGGATTGATACCTTGGTTCTCAAAACTGGGGGAAATACTTATGCTACTTTGCTACATCACCCTTTCCTCTAGGGAAAACCAACGCAAGCTCAAGAGGTTGCAGTGCTTTGTTTGACCTACGAGGTCCAGTAGCAACTTGATCTAAAGTTCATGATCATCATCATTAGCTTCCTCTCTAGTTGGTGTAGGCATCATAGGAACGGATTTCTCTGATGTGCTACTTTCCAAATTGAGAGAAGGTACAATTACCTCATCAAGTTCTACTTTCCTCCCTCACACTTCTTTCGAGAGAAACTCCTTCTCTAGAAATGTTCCATTCTTACCAACAAAGATCTTGCCTTCGAATCTGTGGTAGAAGGTGTACCCAATTGTTTCCTTAGTATATCCTATGAAGACACACTTGTCCGATTTGGGTTCGAGCCTATCAAGCTGAAGCCTTTTCACATAAGTTTCGCAACCCCAAACTTTAAGAAACGACGGCTTAGGTTTCTTGCCAAACCATAGTTCATACAGAGTCGTCTCAACGGATTTAGATGGTGCCCTATTTAACGTGAATGCAGTTGTCTCTAATGCATAATCCCAAAACGATAGTGGTAAATCGGTAAGAGACATCATAGATCGCACCATATCTAATAAAGTATGGTTATGATGTTCGGACACACCATTACGCTGTGGTGTTCCAAGTGGAGTGAGTTGTGAAACTATTCCACATTGTTTTAAATGAAGGCCAAACTCGTAACTCAAATATTCGCCTCTGTGATCAGATCGCAGAAACTTTATTTTTTTGATACAAGGATTCTCCACTTCACTCTGAAATTCTTTGGACTTTTCAAATGTTTTAGACTTGTGTTTTATTAACTAGATATACCCATATCTGCTCAAATCATCTGTGATGGTCAGGAAATAATGATACCCGCCGCGTGCCTCAACACTCATAGGACTGCATACATCGGTATGTATTATTTCCAACGAGTCATTGGCTCGCTCCATTGTTCCGGAGAACGTAGTTTTAGTCATCTTTCTCATGAGGCATGGTTCGCAAGTATCAAATGATTCATAATCAAGTGATTCCAAAAGTCCATCTGCATGGAGTTTCTTCATGCGCTTTACACCAATATGACCTAAACGACAGTGCCACAAATATGTTGCACTATCATTATCAACTTTGCATCTTTTGGCATCAATATTATGAATATGTGTATCACCACAATCGAGATTCAACAGAAATAGACCACTCTTAAAGGGTGCAAGACCATAAAAGATATTACTCATATAAATAGAACAACCATTATTCTCTGATTTAAATGAATAACCATCTCGCACCAAACAAGATCTAGATATAATGTTCATGCTCAAAGCTGGCACCAAATAACAATTATTTAGATCTAAAACTAATCCTGAAGGTAGATGTAGAGGTAGCATGCCGACGGCGATCACATCGACCTTGGAACCATTCCCGATGCGCATCGTCACCTCATCGTTAGCCAATCTTCCTTTAATCTGTAGCTCCTGCTTCGAGTTACATATATGAGCAACCAAACTAGTATCAAATACCCGGGCATTATTACAAGCATTAGTAAGGTACACATTAATAACATGTATATCAAATATACCTTTTTTCACTTTGCCATGCTTCTTATCCACCAAATAATTGGGGCAGTTCCGCTTCCAATGACCAATCCCTTTGTAGTAGAAACACTCAGTTTCATAATTGGGGCCAGCTTTGGGCTTCTTCCCGGGAGTGGCAACTTGCTTGCCATTCTTCTTGAAGTTCCCCTTCTTTCCCTTGCCCTTTTCCTTGAAACTAGTGGAGTAGTGGTCTTGTTAACCATCAACACTTGATGCTCCTTCTTGATTTCTACCTCCGCAGCTTTGACCATTGCAAAGAGCTCGGGAATTGTCTTGTTCATCCCTTGCATATTATAGTTCATCACGAAGCCTTTGTAGCTTGGTAGCAGTGATTGAAGAACTCTGTTGATGACACAATCAACTGGAAGATCAACTCCCAGATGAGTCAAGTGATTAAAATACCCAGACATTTTGAGTATGTGTTCACTGACAGAACTTTTCTCCTCCATCTTGCAGCTATAGAACTTGTTAGAGACTTCATATCTCTCAACACGGCCATTTTCTTGAAATATTAACTTCAACTCTTGTAACATCTCATATGTTCCATGACGTTCAAAATGTCTTTGAAGTCCCGGTTCTAAGTCGTAAATCATGGCACACTGAACTATCGAGTAGTCATCAGATCAAGCTTGCCAGATGTTCAAAACATCAGCATCTTGTCCTCCAGCAGGCCTTTCACCTAGCGGTGCATCAAGGACATAATTCTTCGGTGCGGCAATGAGGATAATCCTCAAGTTATGGACCCAGTCCGTGTAGTTTCTACCATCATCTTTCAACTTAGCTTTCTCTAGGAACGCATTAAAATTCAGGGGAACCGTAGCTCGGGCCATTGATCTACAACATAGATATGCAAAACTATAAGACTAAGTTCATGAGAAATTAAGTTCAATTAATCATATTACTTAAGAACTCCCACTTAAACAGACATCCCTCAAGTCATCTAAGTGATATGTGATCCAAATCAACTAATTAACCCATGTCCAATCATCACATGAGATGGGGTAGTCATCAATGGTGAACATCTCTATGTTGATCATATCTACTATATGATTCATGTTCGACCTTTCGGTCTCTAGTGTTCCGAGGCCATGTCTGTACATGCTAGGCTCGTCAAGTTTAACCCAAGTATTTTGCATGTGCAAAACTGTCTTGCACCCGTTGTATGTGAATGTAGAGTCTACCACACCCGATCATCACATGGTGTCTCAACACGATGAACTGTAGCAACGGTGCATACTCAGGGAGAACACTTTTACCTTGAAATTTTTAGTGAAGGGGCCATCTTATAATCTACCACTGTTCTAAGCAAAATAAGATGCATAAACATCACATGCAATCAAAATATGTGACATGATATGGCCCTCATCATCTTGTGCTTTTGATCTCAGTCTCCAAAGCATCTCCATGATCTCCATCATCACCGGCTCGACACCTTGATCTCCATCGTAGCGTCGTGATCATGTCGCCAACTATTGCTTCTACAACTATCGCTAACGCATAGTGATAAAGTAAAACAATTACATGGCGTCATTTCATACAATAAAGAGACAACCATAAGGCTCCGGTCGGTTGTCAGATATCTTACAAAACATGATCATCTCATACAATAATGTTTATCACATCATGTCTTGACCATATCACATCACAACATGCCCTAAAAAACAAGTTAGACATCCTCTACTTTGTTGTTGTAAGTTTTACGTGGCTGCTACGGGCTTCTATCAAGAACCGTTCTTACCTGGCTACGTGTAAAACCACAACAGTGTTTTGTCAAGTTTGCCATTTTAACCTTCTTCAAGGACGGACCGCAGTCAAATTCGATTCAACAAAATGATCGCTGGCGGCGGAGCCTTCGAGGTGGATGGATGAGCCGAAGGAGCTGATTTCTTCTTGGGCGCCATGGTCGATGGCGCCGTTGACGATGCAGATGGTGATGAAGATGACGCGCGGCTTATGTCTTTAGGTTCGCGCAAGCGATCCCCCTACCAGGCGTGCCAAAGATGTCGTGGGAAACCATGGCCATCTATGGACCAGGACGGCCCCTTGCTGGTTTGGCAGGGGCGAGTCGCGTTGCACAAAGAGCAGACCAACGCAAGGCAGTGCGGCAGGGATCACACAGGCAATTTTACCTAGGTTCGGGCTGCCGCAAGGCATAAAACCCTACTCCTGATTTTGTGGATTGATTGGGAAAAGGTGGTGGTGGTGCGTAATACACTTGCCCGACAGGGGTTGCTTTGGGGAAGCGGCGACTACGCGCGTACGGGGGTGTGAGTTGTCTAAACTTCTAACCCCTTGAATCGTTGCCATGGGCCTCCTTTTATAGATCAAGGGTTTACCACAGTGGCAAATAGGTCATTACCTATTAATATGATAGCAAAGAGTGCTATCATACCTAACTCTGTAGTCTGATAGCATGCACTTAATGTGCCGCTTACTGTCACGTCGTTGGGTGTTCGGCAAGCGTTAGCTCCACGCCTGCTTGCTTGACACGTCACTGGACGGGTGTCATCAGTTGGTTCACTTGGTAGGAAGTGGCTGCCATGTGGCGAATGATTTCCACTTAATCATCCCACGTCTTGACACCGCACTGATCCACGATGTTGGTCGTGGTGGAGCAGTCGGTGGGGTGATCTGGTCTCCGTGAGTCCCGGTAGGCCCTGTCGGGACGCTTTGGTCTTCTCCTTCTGAGGGTGGTGTCGCCCCTTGCCGGGCTCACCTGCATGGCAAGGGCGGCTTCGTCCTTGACGATATCTGGCTCCTATGCCTCAGTCTTGGTTCCTTCTGATATGTTAGCTGGTTCTTCGAGTCTCTTGGTCTCTTGCTTTGGTGCTTTAATCTTGATCTTGTGCCTGTGTACAGTCAGGTCAACAGGCCCTGGGTGTGTTGCACCGACATTCCAGGACATGATTATTGTACCACTCTGGTGCGAAACGTGCTTGATACGTATCCAACGTATCTATAATTTTTTATTCTTCTATGCTATTATATTATCTGTTTTCAATGTTTAATAGGCATTTATATGCTATTTTATATTATTTTTTGGACTAACCTATTAAACGAGGGCCCAGTGCCAGTTTCTGTTTTTTTGCCTATTTTAGAGTATCGTAGAAAAGGAATACCAAACGGAGTCCAAACGGAATGCAACTTTCACGATGATCTTTCTTGGACCGAAAGGAAACCAAAAGACTTGGAGATAAAGCTGGAGACGCAACGAGGCAGCCACGAGGCAGGAGGGCGCGCCCAGGGGGTAGGGAGCGCCCCCTACCTCATGGGCCCCTCTTAGCTCCCCTGACCTAGTTCCTTCGCCTATATATACTCTTATACCCTGAAACCAACCAGGAGAGCCACAAAACCACTTTTCCATCACCGCAACATTCTGTACCCGTCAAATCCCATCTAGGGACCTATTTTGGCGTCCTCCCGGAGGGGGATTCGATCACGGAGGGTTCTACATCAACACCATTACCTCTCCGATGAAGCGTGAGTAGTTTACCACAGACCTTCGGGTCCATAGTTATTGGCTAGATGGCTTCTTCTCTGTTTTTGATTCTCAATACCATGTCCTCCTCGATGTTCTTGGAGATCGATTCGATGTAATATTCTTTTGCGGTGTGTTTGCCGAGATCCGATGAATTGTGGATTTATGATTAGATTATCTATGAATATTATTTGGTTCTTCTCTGAATTCTTATATGCATGATTTGATATCCTTGCAAGTCTCTTCGAATTATCTGTTTAGTTTGGCCTACAAGATTGATCTTTCTTGTAATGGAAGAAGTGCTTTGCTTTGGGTTCAATCTTGCAGTGTCCTTTCCTAGTGATAGTTCGGGAAGCAAGGCATGTATTGTATTGTTGCGATCGAGGATAACAAGATGGGGTTTTCATCATATTGCTTGAGTTAATTCCACTACATCATGTCATCTTACTTAATGTGTTACTCCGTTCTTTATGAACTTAATACTCTAGATGCATGTTGGATAGCGGTCGATGTGTGGAGTAATAGTAGTAGATGCAGGCAGGAGTTGGTCTACTTGACATGGACGTGATGCCTATGTTCATGATCATTGCCTTAGATATCATCATAACTATGCGCTTTTCTATCAATTGCTCGGCAGTAATTTGTTCACCCACCGTAATATTTGCTATCTTGAGAGAAGCCACTAGTGAAACCTATGGCCCCCGGGTCTCTTTTCCATAATATTTAATCTCATTTACATAGTGCTAGTTTCTAATCTACTATTTTGCAATCTTTTACTTTCCAATCTATAAACGAAAAATACCAAAAGTATTTACTTTATCGTTTATCTATCTCTATCAGATCTCACTTTTGCAAGTGACCATGAAGGGATTGACAACCCCTTTTTCATGTTGGGTGAAAGTTGCTGATTGTTTGTGCAGGTATTCAGTGACTTGTGTGTTGTCTCCACCTGGATTGATACCTTGGTTCTCAAAACTGAGGGAAATACTTACGCTATTTTGCTACATCACCCTTTCCTATTCAAGGGAAAACCAACGTAAGCTCAAGAGGTAGCAAGAAGGATTTCAAGCACCGTTGCCGGGGAGATCTACGTCATGTCAAGCCATACCAAGTAACCATCATAAACTCTTCTCCCTTGCATTACATTATTCTCCATTCGCCTCTCATTTTCCTCTCCCCTACTTCTAAAACGATTTTCGAAAACCTTTTGCCTTTTCTTTGCCCCTCTTTCGTCTGTCTTCTTTCTGGTTGCTCGTTTGCTAGATTGGTTTGTTGCCATCATGTCTTAAACTGGGGAGGTTACCATTGAAAATCTTGAAGAAACACTTGAATCTTGTTCTTTGAATCCTGAAACTGAAACTCCACCTAGTTACAAAACAAAAATCTTTCGTGTGGGGGATGGTAATATTATTGGAAAAAGTGTTATCCCAGAATTCTTTGATTGCACAGGATCCATGCCTATTAATAAAAAGTCTATTCTTCTTGAGACCAACTGCCATGCAGATGTCATTGTTATGCTCGTTGAGAAATTAGAAATAAAATTTGTGCATATTCATCCTACTTTGCAAAAGGTGTTTTATGAACCTCAAAATATTAATCACCCAATAGCTAAAAAGATTGCCACCATTATCCTTATGTGTGAATTTTATTTTATAATATAGGAATATAGGGATATTTTTGCTTTCTATAAAAGGATGTTGAACACCCTCCGATTATAGATATTCTTTATGATAAAGAAACCATGTGTAGTTTGAAAGCTAGAGATTATCAATCTTATAGTGAAAATCTTAGGAAGAGAGTTCCCTATCCTGAAATATCTCAATCTTTGTACCTTGAGGCTTTTGAGGAGTTTGATTGGATTACTAGAGGAATTTATGTAGGATTCAATAGGGATTGTTTGAATAAAATGATGAAGGAACCCGTTAGAAATGAACTACGCATTTTATACGATGATATATATGGTGATGATCCCGACTATGGGTTTATGAATGTTAAAACTACCAATCAAAGTCCTTTCCATGATTTAAGTTCATCTTCAAAAATGGAAATAAAGGAAAGGATAGATTTGTTAAAACGAGTTTTGGAGGATTTGATTATAAAAGAATTTCATACTGAAGATGGCAATACCTAGATCTATTCGTGTTTTTATGCCTAGCTAAGGGCGTTAAATGATAGCGCTTGTTGGGAGGCAACCCAATTTTATTTTTGTTCTTGGCTTTTTTCTCCTGTATAGTAATAAATAATTCATCTAGCCTCTATTTATATGTGGTTTTAAGTTTTAATTAGTGTTTGTGCCAAGTAGAACCTTTAGGATAGCTTACGGTGATGGTTGTGTTGATCCTGCTAAAACTCGGAAACTTCTGCGCTTAGTACATTAGTTTTGTAAATTCACAGAAACGTGCTTTTGATCTGATTGTTTTTTCTCTGGATTGGTACACAAATTTCTCAGGTTATCCTAATTTTGATGGATTTTTTGAGTTAGATAAGTATTCTATAGTTACAGATTGTTCTGTTTTTTGACAGATTTTGTTTTTCGCGTGTTGTTTGCTTATTTTCATGAATCTATGGGTAGTATCGGGGGTATGAACCATGGAGAAGTTGGAATACAGTAGATATTACACCAACATAAATAAAGAATGTGTTTTCAACAGCACCTTAAAGTGGTGATTTATTTTCTTATACTAACAGAGCTCATGAGATTTTCTGTCGAGTTTTGTGTTGTGAAGTTTTCAACTTTTGGGTAAGGATTTGATG
The DNA here is from genome assembly GCA_900231445.1 of Triticum turgidum subsp. durum. NCBI lineage: Eukaryota > Viridiplantae > Streptophyta > Magnoliopsida > Poales > Poaceae > Triticum > Triticum turgidum. Next base: position 680,499,444 of record LT934122.1, on the reverse strand, counting down.
GACTTTGGAATAGGAGTGGCAAGAGCCTAACCTTTGGGATGCCCAAGGAACCCCAAGGTAAAATTAAAGTACAACCAAAAGCCTAAGCTTAGGGATGCCCTGGAAGGCATCCCCTCTTTCGTCTTCGTCTATCGGTAACTTTACTTGAGGCTATATTTTTATTCACCACACGATATGTGTTTTGCTTTTTATTCACCACATGATACGTGTTTTTCTTGGAGCGTCTTGTATGATTTGAGTCTTTGCTTTTTCGTTTACCACAATCATCCTTTCTGTACACACCTTTTGGGAGAGACACACATGAATCATGATTTATTAGAATACTCTATGTGCTTCACTTATATCTTTTGAGCTAGGCAATATTGCTCTAGTGCTTCACTTATATCTTTTTAGAGCATGGCGGTGGTTTTATTTTATAGAAATTTTGAAGTCTCATGCTTCACTTATATTATTTTGAGAGTCCTTTAAAACAGCATGGTAATTTGCTTTGGTTATAAAACTAGTCCTAATATGATGGCCATCCAAGAACGGTATAATAAAAACTTTCATATAAAGTGCATTGAATACTATAAGAAGTTTGATTCTTTATGATTGATTTGAGATATGAAGATGGTGATATTAGAGTCATGCTAGTAGAGTAGTTGTGAATTTGAGAGATACTTGTGTTAAAGTTTGTGATTCACGTAGCATGCACGTATGGTGAACCGTTATGTGATGAAGTTGGAGCATGATTTATTTATTGATTGTCTTCCTTATGAGTGGCGGTCGGGGACAAGCGATGGTATTTTCCTAGCAATCTATCCCCCTAGGAGCATGCGCGTAGTACTTCATTTCGATAACTAATATATTTTTGCAATAACTATGTGAGTTCTTTATGACTAATGTTGAGTCCATGGATTATACGCACTCTCACCCTTCCATCATTGCTAGCCTCTCTTATGTCACGCAATTTTCGCCGATACCATACACCCACCATATACCTTCCTAAAAACAGCCACCATTCCTACCTACTATGGCATTTCCATAGCCATTCCGAGATATATTGCCATGCAACTTTCTACTATTCCGTTTATTATGACACGCTCCATCATTGTCATATTGCTTTACATGATCATGTAGTTGACATCGTATTTATGGCAAAGCAACCATTCATAATTTTTTCATACATGTCACTCTTGAATCATTGCATATCCCGGTACACCGCCAGAGGCATTCACATACAGTCATATTTTGTTCTAAGCATTGAGTTGTAATTCTTGAGTTGTAAGTAAATAAAAGTGTGATGATCTTCATTATTAGAGCATTGTCCCATGTGAGGAAAGGATGATGGAGACTATGATTCCCCCACAAGTCTGGATGAGACTCCGAACGAAAAAAAGAGGCCATAAAAAAGAAGGCCCAACTAAAAAAATGAGAGAAAAAGAGAGAAGGGACAATGTTACTATACTTTTACCACACTTGTGCTTCAAAGTATCACCATGATCTTCATGATAGAGAGTCTCCTATGTTGTCTTTCATATACTAGTGGGAATTTTCATTATAGATATTGGCTTGTATATTCCAATGATGGGCTTCCTCAAAATTCCCTAGGTCTTCATGAGCAAGCAAGTTGGATGCACACCCGCTTAGTTTCTTTTTGATCTTTCATACACTTATAGCTCTAGTGCATCCATTGCATGGCAATCCCTACTCATTCACATTGATATCTATTGATGGGCATCTCCATAGGCCGTTGATACGCCTAGTTGATGTGAGACTATCTTCTTCCTTTTTGTCTTCTCCACAACCACCATATTCTATTCCACCTTAGTGCTTTGTCCATGGCTCACGCTCATGTATTTCGTGAAGATTGAAAAAGTTTGAGAACATCAAAAGTATGAAACAATTGCTTGGCTTGTCATCGGGGTTGTGCATGATTTAAATATTTTGTGTGATGAAGATAGAGCATAGCCAGACTATATGATTTTGTAGGGATAGCTTTCTTTGGCCATGTTATTTTGAGAATACATGATTGCATTGTTAGTATGCTTGAAGTATTATTATTTTTATGTCAATATTAAACTTTTGTTTCGAATCTTTCGGATCTGAACAATCATGCCACAATAAGGAAAATTACATTGATAAATATGTTAGGTAGCATTCCACATCAAAAATTCTGTTTTTATCATTTACCTACTCGAGGACAAGCAGGAATTAAGCTTGGGGATGCTTGATACGTCTCCAACGTATCTATAATTTTTGATTTTTCAATGCTATTATATTATCTGTTTTGGATATTTAATAGGCATTTATATGCTATTTTATATTATTTTTGGGACTAACCTATTAACTGAGGGGCCAGTGCTAGTTTTTGTTTTTTTTGCCTATTTTAGAGTTTGGCAGAAAAGGAATACCAAACGGAGTCCAAACGGAATGAAACCTTCGCGGTGATCTTTCTTGGACCGAAAGGAAACCAGAAGACTTAGAGATGATGTCAGAGACGCAACGAGGTGGCCACTAGGCAGGAGGGCGTGCCCCCCTACCTCGTGGGACCCTCGTAGCTCCCCTGACCTAGTTCCTTCGCCTATATATACTCTTATACCCTGAAACCAACTAGGAGAGCCACGAAACCACTTTTCCACTGCCGCAACCTTCTGTACCCATGACATCCCATCGAGGGACCTTTTCCGGCATCCTGTCGGAGGGGGATTCGATCACGGAGGGCTTCTATTGCAACACCATTACCTCTCCGATGAAGCGTGAGTAGTTTACCACGGACCTTTGGGTCCATAGTTATTAGCTAGGTGGCTTCTTCTCTCTCTTTGGTTCTAAATACCATGTTCTCCTTGATGTTCTTGGAGACCTATTCGATGTAATATTCTTTTGCGGTGTGTTTGCTGAGATCCGATGAATTGTGGATTTATGATCAGATTACCTATGAATATTATTTGGTTCTTCTCTGAATTCTTATATGCATGATTTGATATCTTTGCAAGTCTCTTCAAATTACCGGTTTAGTTTGGCCTACTAGATTGATCTTTCTTGCAATGGGAGAAGTGCTTAGCTTTGGGCTCAATCTTGCGGTGTCCTTTCCTAGTGACAGTAGGGGAAGCAAGGCACGTATTGTATTGTTGCCATCGAGGATAACAAGATGGGGTTTTCATCATACTGCTTGAGTTAATTCCTCTACATCATGTCATCTTACTTAATGCATTACTCCGTTCTTTATGATCTTAATACTATAGATGCATGTTGGATAGCGGTCGATGTGTGGAGTAATAATAGTAGATGCAGGCAGGAGTCGGTCTACTTGACACAGACGTGATGCCTATGTTCATGATCATTGCCTTAGATATCATCATAACTATGCGCTTTTCTATCAATTGCTTGGCAAAAATTTGTTCACCCACCGTAATATTCGCTATCTTGAGAGAAGCCACTAGTGAAACCTATGGCCCCCGGGTCTCTTTTGCATATTATTTAATCTCGTTTACATCTTGCTAGTTTCCGATCTACTATTTTGCAATCTTTTACTTTCCGTCTATAAACCAAAATAACCTAAAATCTTTACTTTACTGTTTATCTATCTCTATCAGATCTCACTTTTGCAAGTGACCGCGAAGGGATTGACAACCCCTTTATCGCGTTGGGTGCAAACTGTTGATTGTTTGTGCAGGTATTCAGTGACTTGTGCAGTGTCTCCTACTAGATCGATACCTTGGTTCTCAAAACTGGGGGAAATACTTATGCTACTTTGCTGCATCACCCTTTCCTCTAGGGAAAACCAACGCAAGCTCAAGAGGTAGCAGTGCTCTGTTTGACCTACGAGGTCCAGTAGCAACTTCATTTGAAGTTTCATGATCATCATCATTAGCTTCCTATCTAGTTGGTGTAGGCATCATGGGAACGGATTTCTCTGATGTGCTATTTTCCAAATTGAGAGAAGGTACAATTACCTCATCAAGTTCTACTTTCCTCCCACTCACTTCTTTCGAGAGAAACTCCTTCTCTAGAAATGTTCCATTCTTAGCAATAAATATCTTGCCTTCGAATCTGTGGTAGAAGGTGTACCCAATTGTTTCCTTACTATATCCTATGAAGACACACTTCTCCGATTTGGGTTTGCAACCCCAAACTTTAAGAAATGACAGCTTAGGTTTCTTGCCAAACCATACTTCATATGGTGTCATCTCAATGGATTTAGACGGTGCCCTATTTAACGTGAATGCAGCTGTCTCTAATGCATAACACCAAAATGATAGTGGCACCACAGAAAAAAGACACATCCATGACATTTTGGGCCGAACGGAAAAAAATTATGTCATACTTATGACACTTCTATGAGGATAATTGTGACAAAACCCGGTATCATTATAGATGTGGTGGGATCCTAATTCTATGACAACAAATCATGACAAAAAATGGGCTTTTCGTCCTGGGCGGGCCGGACACGCAGCTGCATGACATTCTTTGGGCCGTCCATGACGGAAAAAACCGTGGTAGAAGCGAGGGCGAGGAAATTCTTGGGGAGTTCCCGGTTACGGTGGGTGGTTGGGCGCCGAGCGATGTGTGTTTCTCTCGTACGGTACGCGCGTGGATGCGAGGCGTTGGGCTCTAACTGAACTCGAGCGAGGCGTCGCCTAACTGAACCTGAAAAATTGCACTGCAGGCTACGCGTTACTGAACCCGAGCGATCGAGTGATTCCTTCGCTACTGCTGCTAACGGAAGCCGATCGATGATGCCTCTGGATGAATAGTGAGCTTTGCTGGGGGGTTTGGATGAATAGTGAGCGTTGAAGCTGGGGGTTTGGATGAACATTGAGCGTTGCTGGGGGGGTTTGGACGAACAATTCCCGGTGGGGGTAGATGAACAGGATCCCGTGGTTGCCTCTGAATGAACAGGACCCCGATCGATCGAGTCGGTTTGGGCTGGATGAACAGGACCCCGTGGAGGGTTGGAAGAACAGGACGACCCCGTGGAGGGCTGGTTGAATAGTAGCCAATGGAGGGCTGGATGAACAGTAGCCCGTGGAGGGCTGGATGAACAGTAGTCTGTGGAGAGGGCTAGTTAAACAGTAGTCGGTGGAGTAGCGCACAGTGGAGGCTGGATAAACAAGAGCCCTTGGATGAACAGTCGTAGGTGGAGGCCGAAGGAGGTCGACGGTGGATGAACAGTAGCCCGTGGAGGCTGGAGGAGGTCAACGGTGGAGATGAACAGTACCCCGTGGAGTCCCGTTTTGCGGTACGCCACACCCCTCCCGATGAACAGGACCCCCGTTTCGACCGTAGCGCTCCAACACAAGTCCGTTTCCTCCGTTTTGCGGTACGCCACACCCCTCCGATCAATAGGAGCCCGTTTCGACCGTAGGAGGTCCAACACAAGTCTGTTTCCTCTGTTTGCGATACGCCAGACCCCTCCCGATGAACAGGATCCCATTTCGAACGTGGCCGGTCGAACACAAGGCCGTTTCCTCCGTTCTGCGGTACGCCAAGCCTCGTTTCCATCAGTCGTTCCATCCAAGCCCTCCCGCTGAACACGATGGCGTATTCCGTTCCGACCCAGCCATTTGGCTCCCCATGAACACGACGACGACATTGTTTCTCCGTTCCGACCCAGCCATATACATGAGCCCTGGCCGTACGTATGCGCGAGCAGGCGTTCGAGACCCCGCCCGTATGTACGTACATGACCGTATTTTCTTTCTTGCACACTGGCCTTGTATGTACGTGTACATGCTACATGCGCGCCTCTACTAACACGTGCGCGCATCTACGTCGACCAGTATGTACGTACACGTTCACGACCAGAGTGACAATGCTACGTACGCTTCGACCAGGTGGGTCCCGACTATCAGGCACTTCCTTGCGTGCGAAGATATAGATGGTGGGTCCCAGCAGTCTGGGGGTGAATCGTTTTTTTTTTGCCCGGACGCACTTCCGTGCGTGCGAAGATGTAGTTGGTGGGTCCCAGCAGTCAGGGGGAAAACATTTTTTCGTGAAATACGGTTGCCCATCTGTGGGTCCCTGCTGTCAGGTGGAGGAATAATTATTGTCCGCGTAATAAGGAGGCACTTCCTTGTTGCGGTCGTGGACCCAGCTGTCAGCCTCTCCATGTACAGTACTCTTCCGACGGAAGTTGGTCGTTGACCACATTGACCAAGCCGCGCCGAGAGCACCAAGGCGATGGACAACGGCGAGGCCTAGGAAGGGGACGATGTGGAGCCGGGGAAGACGTGGCAGTGGATGCCCACGCGGAGAGGAGTACGAGGGTTCACTAGTTCGGATGCGGTGTGAGGTTGCCGTCACCGCAGAATAACAGGGGGTGTGGGTGAGTAGAGGGATGGCCTGGCCAATGGTGGGAGTAGTAGGGGGTAGTGAGGCCTCCGCGGCATCACAGCTGGCCACGGGAGGTAGGAGGAGACGGCACGACCAGCGTTGGTTTCGGCGGCTGGAGCAAGAAGACTAGAGATTGAAGAAGCACTATGGCCGTTGGATGGACATCGTACGATCACTGGAGCTAGAAACGTTCATATTGACTAAGTTGACAAAGCCCTCTGTCCCCCTCAACTTAGTTGGCCCACAAGTCAGCCTCCCACTATGGTGGGTCCCAGCTAGCAGGGGGGTATTCATTTTTTTGCGTAATAAGGAGGCACTTCCTTGCGTGCGAAGATATAGCTGGTGGGTCCGACCTGTCAGCAGGGGAACATTTTTCGCGAAATACAGAGGCCCTTCCGATGGGTCCCAGCTGTCAGGTGGAGGAATCATTATTTTGCGCATAATAAGGAGGCTTTCCTTGCGTGTGGCCGTGGACCCAGCTGTCAGCCTCTCCACGCACAGTCTACTTTCGATGTGTCGTTCGTTGACCATGTTGACCATGCCGCGCCGAGCACGTCCAAGGTGGTGGACGACGGCGAGGCCCCGGACAACAACGAGCCGGAGATGGGAAGACGCGGGAGTAGAGTCGCAGACGGAGAGGTGTACGAGGGTTAACTGCTTCTGGTGCGGTGTGGTTTGGCAGTCAGTGGAGAAGAACAGGAGGTGTGGAGGGGTGGAGGGATGGCCTGGCCAACGGTAGCGTAGCGCTTCACGATGAAGCGTGCTAAGCAGAGCTGCTAGCAGCAGAGCTGCTAGCAGCAGGAGGCAGGAGGTGGTCCTGGCAGTGCTGGAGGAAGAAGACGAGAGATAGAAGATGGATGCCAGTCGTTGGATGTAAATCCAACGGCTAACGATGTCAGAATCATTTGTTGACTAAGTTGACAACAACTTGCGTTGGCTTCGACCTATTGGCCCACATTTCAGCCTCCAAAAATGTGGCACGTATTCAACCCATTTTTTCAGAATTTATAGTCTTTTTTTTGCGGGGTAGAATTTACAGTCAATTTGATCTTCTTTTTTTTGAATTACGGTCCATTAGCTGCGCTGGGTGAACAAATAATGTAGCATCCATGCGGCCCATTTATTTTTTCCCTAAAAAATTACAGGCCATTTGCACTTTCTCAAAATACATGATTTTGCTGGGCTGATTCTAATTATAATGTTGGGTTGGGCCAGCAATGTTATCAAAAAATAAACAGGGGTTGAGCATTTTGTTATAAATATATTTAAATAATAAGTGATTTGTTATTAACTTCGTCCTTAAATCTTACCAAGCTTTTATACACAATCACTAGGATTTTCGTGCCAAAAAAATTCAGGATTTTATTGTTAAGAAATTATTTTTATAAGTTAATAAGATGTGGGATATTGTTTTCTTACATATGTAAGTATTTGTTAAATATATGATGACAATAAAAATAATATATAATAACATATAAAATAATTTAAATATATATAATATAGTTAGAAGGGAAACATAAGTTGGACCAGGCATTCCTATTCTTATATAGAAAAATAGAGCAGACCTCTACGTTTTCTTCAAAAAAATACATAAATTGGGTTGCCAATGTTTCAGGAAAAATAAAACCTCGGTTGGGAGGTCCATAGGCCGGTCGATACATGACGGCCCTCAAGAAAATACAAACCTGCATGTCGTGGGCTATGCATGTTAAAAAAGAAAGCCTAGACGGGGCAGACCAAAACCCAGTTGATACTTGCTGCCCCAGTGATAATAAATGATACATGCCAGCTCCCTGACTTCGTTGTGAATTTATCTCCTATAGTAACTACATTGAAGCACCTAAAAATGTAACTATGTCGACAAACCCATGGGCTCCAACGTCAGTATAGCCTAAGGAGGAAGTATTTTTTCGATGAGGCACTTGCTTGCGTACGGATAGACCTGGTGGGTCCCGACTATCCGCCTCTCCACGTGCATTCCTCTCTAGATTCCTATCATTTGTTCAGCATGCTCACAACGGCAAATAGCGACGTTGCGGCGGGTGCACAAAGGCGCAGGAGGGGATCCGACCACTTGAGGAAGTGCCTTATTAATAACGAAACTACAGAACTAGCCTAGTGGCCAAGTGACACTACCCAACAGCTGTTCCACCCGAGTTCGATTCCACCTGTGCAGGGAAAATATCTCCAAATTTTTTGCCTCTGCCTTTATTGACATGTGGGTCCCCATTGTCATCTACGCACACCACTTCCAACACTTGCCAAAACTTCGTCCCTCATTTTCTCTGTATTTCGCACACTCGACATTGTGTGGGCATTTTGAAAATAGCATATCTTTTTGACTGTGCATCATATGAAGATGTGCTATGCATGAATGTTTATCAGCATGATGTTAACTGGCTGGTAGTTCCATTTTCAACCATGAATAAAACTTCCAACATGATGTTAACCCTGCTTGAAAAGGCCGTGTTAATATAAATTCTCTTCCTCTAAGTTGCAGTTTCTTATCTGAAACTGAACTTGCAGTTTCTTATCTGAAACTGAAATTTGTAGTTTCTTCTCTGAGAATCACATAGTCTGCACTTTTATACTCCTATGAAACTACATTTTTTAAGTGCTAAAAATAGATCTCTAGAATTCATAAAATACTTCATATGCTCAATACTGCAAATCTGAAATTCAAAAGACATTCATATCTGAAAGTACTTTCAAAATACACAACACAAAACACAATTCACAACCTGCAAATACTAACAACCCTAAGCTCCTCCTGACAATTCACAACCTACCTGACTATTGGGCTGGGGGGCACTCCCCTCCTATTCCTCGATGGCAGACAGCCGCCCCGTGAGACGATGTGAACGGCGAGGGAGAGGATGGCGGGGAAGAGTTGTCGGGCCAACTGCTTTTCTCCTCTTGTAGTTGGGTTCGGTCGACGAAGACTCCACCAGCTCGCTCTGGAATGGCACCCTCACAAACAGAACCCGGTAGATGCTCGATCCTTCAATCTCTGGTGGATGCTCCATCTGGGATTGACACTCCCACCACCGCTTCCTCACGATCGGATTCGGTGAACCTGTTTGCTCCATGGCCCAGAGGAGCAGCTCTATGTACTCCCGCACGACTCCCTCCGGGAGTATCGCCGCCTTTTCACTCTGTTACAGATATTTGGCCATGGATGTCGCCGTCGCCGCTAGTTGGTCCTTGTTGTCAAACCAAGAATGTATCTCCAACATCCTAGCTAGCTTCACAGGGTCGTCGTCTGCTGATCCTCACGTATCGGTTGTACTCCTCCATCGACCTACTTCTCCACAACACCTTCACTCGCCGGTGGTGGTTTTTGAATGGAAGAGGAGAGGAGGAACGCTGGTTTTGTATTAGAACGGGAGAGGAGCGTTGCTGGTTTTGGATTGGAACAAGAGAGGTGGGGCGGTGGTTTTGAAATGGAAGAGGAGATGAGCGGCACTATATTTAGATTGGAATAGGACAGGAGCGGTGGTGGTTTAAGAGGAGAAGAGCGGAAGAGCAGCGCTGGTCTTGGAAGTATTTTTTTGTTTTGCATATTTTGGGTCAAAGTTTGACCACGTACTGTTTTTGACAAGCAAAATGTGAATGCATGTCACCAAAAATTGTATCATTTGGTTTGTATCTGAATGTACTTTAAAATTATATTATTTTTGCAAAACCACCTCCTCTCCTCTCCATCATCTCCATTCCAAAACCACCGTCTCGCCTCTCCCTCTTCTCTATTGCAAGACCACCGTCTCTCCTCCCATCTTCCAAAGCTAGCACCGGACCACTCAGAAGGACATCTATGGAGAGGATGCAACAGCGAATCAAGCAGATCACCAGCGGCGACCAGGCAAAGTTAGCTAGGTTGAAGGAGATCCTTACTTGGTTTGACAATGAGTGGGAGATTTCATGGATGGTGAGGGCCATGTGGCAATGTATGTGAAAGAGCGAGACGGTGGCGATGAGAGCGGTGATGTACTCCTTGGCAGCAGTCACGCCGCAGTCTTTCAAGTTCATCGAGTATCTCCTCTGGGTGATGGAGCAGAAAGATTCACCCGAGGCGAAAGTCAGGCGGAGGTGGTGGGCGTATAGGTCGAAGGTCAAGCACCCAGAGGATAATGAATCGATCGAGTACGGTATGCCGTTCGTGAGGGTGCAGATCCAACCGAAGCCACAGGAGTATTTGTTCTCCCACTGCAAGAGGAGGCCGGATGGCGCGATGTCGCTTCCCCACCGTTCTCCAGGGTTCCCTCGATGCTCCCCTCGTTTCAAGGGCGGCGGTAGGCTTTAAGGTAAGCTTTGCAATAACCTAATCTTCCATCTGCTCATGCTTACAATCAGTGTGACAGCTAATGAAAATCATGCTTACAATCAGTCTTTGAGTACTACACCAATCACCCTAAAATAGCTCTGGACCTTTGGGTCAAAGTTGTGACATTGTACAAATAAATAAAAATAGATTGGTGCTTCTTTCAGAAAAGAGTACTCCCTAGAAAACTGCCAATATAAGCTACTAGTATTTGGTTAGAGGATTTGCTGTCGAGAAAGATCCGTCCACAGAGAGCGCCACACATCCCACTGGTGGTGGTGGATGCCAATGCATGCATGGAGCATGGTTGGTGTCGGTAATTTTTACTTGGCACACCTCGCACTCTACATATATGCCGGTTCCATCCATACATTTGTGCAGTTCCACCAAAATGCAGCTGAATAACCTTGTTTGCACAGATAATGAAAAAGGGTGATTACATTATAGTGGCACTAGTTGATGAAACATACACTAATAAATAGAAGAAAATATTGCGATAGTATCATAGTATGCCATGCTGCGAGGGCGAGATGGGCCCTGCGACGCCTCATATGGTACGCCTCATACTGGAAATCGTCCCAAGTCTCCCCGATACACCTTCTGCCAGTGATGAACATCAGTGTACAGCGGTAGTACAAGGAGGGGCCTTGAGACATTCAAATCTCTATTTTTGTGCAGATCAACTAAAATTAAGCACCCCAGTTTGCAGAAACGCTTAAACATTAACAATGGGACTAGTTGATGAAACATACATTAACAAAGAGAAGTACTTTCTTTATCTACATTGCAAATGAAATGATAGAGAGGACACTGGCTCTATTTTAATTGTATTATTACTTCATTTTATCAGTGACACTAGGGTCGAGCAGGTGGCAAACAAGGTGTACCATGTGTCGCAAGGATGTAGTCCGGGGGTGCTTAGACTGGGATGCTGAAGCTGGCTCTTTTAGTCCCGATCTTCCCCCTGATGTTTCCGTGGTAGCATTTTGGTTGTAATACAAACTTGGTCGAGCTGGTGCTGCATCCCCCTACCTGCCTAGCTTATGTGGCGAACATGTCTCCTGCTAGTACTCAGTCCGTTCTAGTAGTACTTGCATAACTGCCAGTTTACACTGAGATGTTGTCGGATAATGGTTCTCATGGTTGGGTCTCTTTAATGAAATCGGAGGGAACCCCCTCTTTTGATATATAAAAAACAGTGGAACTAGAGGGGCCACAACATTGCCTCAAAGTAATAGTGCCACTAGATTAAGGTGCAAAATAATAACATTACTGCTTTATCATGGCAGTGCCAAAATAGTACCACACGAGCAGGATTAACATGCAGGATCTTTGGCAAACGGTCAGACCAAAAAGGAACATACCTCGTGATGGGAACCATATCTGCAGTCAACGTTATCGTAGAAGGGATGACACTAGTCACCAACATGGATGACTCAATTCATGGGACCTTTTGGTGCAGTTCACGTAAAATGAAGCAATGTCCCATGAGCTAGCAGTTTCTTCTTCTTCTATTTCAAGAAAAGGGATCCGCCCCGGTTCCATTTCCATCAGAAAATGAAACCCATAGAGCTTCTTCTTCATTAATTGCAATAAAATTGAGCAACATCAAGGTTGGTCGTTAAGCTCCTGGAATGTTCAATTATAATTTGGATATCATTTGTGTAGTTGAACTAAGATCAAGCGTGAAATGTATATCTCTGTTTGCACAAAAAAGGTGGAAATGAGGGTGACTAACAAGTATCAAAACATGCATCAAATGAAAAAAACATGTTCCTTATCTGAATGGCAATCCTACAAGGACAGTAGCAATTTCTGAAGCAGCGGCATTGCTAGATATTAGTGTGGGCATTAGGATTAACTATGACAACCGTTAAATACGACATTACTTTAATGGTGCCATTGCTTCATTTTACCAGCAACATTATATTAATAGCTGCTACAGAGTCGGTATTTGGGCACGGGAGAATAGGCGGACCAGGACAGTTGCATTTCTAACAAAAAGAAGCAACTTATCTTAATGGGAAATTTAGCAGGACATGAAAAAAGTGCCATTGATTCATATTACTGGAGGCACTACATTGAAAACAACATTGGTTTAATGTGTCCTTACTTTTAACAGTGTGACTGATACATTTTACCAGTGGCATTACATAAGAGTGGCTCGGGGCAACAAACATTAGAACAACCTTATACCGTGTTCCCATTTTTGTTCGGTATAGCCACCTTATACCGTGTGAGACTAGCAAATCTAGTGCTGGACTTACTCTGTTGACTTGTCCCCCAGTCCCCACTTTATTTCCTTTTTCAACAAATAGATTGGGTTTATATTGAGTATGTACTGTGTTTCCCTTTATTTCCCTATTAGACCTAGAGACCAGTTGGATAGCCAGTCTCTGCTACTTTTCGCCCCCATTATTTCCTCTTTCGACCAAGTCCTAGATTCAGGTAACAAATCTTCCCCCACCCCCACCCCCTTTCTTCCTTGTTTGAACCAAGTAGTACTAGATTCGAGTGCATGAACTAGTTTTACCTCTTAACAGTAAAAAATTAGGTGGTTTTCCAACAGCCGATCGATCCTATCTACGAGGGAGCCTGAGAAATAGTAAAAGATACAAATGCAGCGACATCAGGAGCTCGGGAAGTAGAGCAATGCCGGTTTTGAAGGAAGTTATACCTGAGGGTCCCCGGGATGTCGCTAGGTGGGCGGTGGGAGGCCGGATCTGCCCACACTACGGCAGCGAGGAAGAAGGGGTCGGAGGCCCTCCCTCGCCAGTGATGCTTGGGAGAGAACGGCAAGGCACGCTAATCGGGGCACTCCGGGAGTGAGTAAGAGCCGTCGCCGAGGACAACCACGTGAACGTTGCACCTTCTCACCTTCCCCGACGGAGAGGATCCGGCTAGATCTATGACCAGTGGTGAGCAGAGAGAGAGAGAGAGTGTGGCCACCACTGTCGTGTTTAGATCTGGAGAGGACGAGACAGTGTGAAGAGAGCAACACTAGCAAGCAAGTGCAGAGGCTCCTGCCTATATAGTGGAGTACTAGTTTTCTTTTGTCTACCGCAGCCGGCTTGACCTCATCAATGACTGTCGAGAATTCTTGACGCGCGTGCCCCGGAGGCATAGTTGTCATCATTTTGATATGAAGCTAACATAGTATTAGACTAGCCATAGTGGGAGTAACTTCAGCTGTAACATCGAGTCCAACTCAGCAAATTTGCTTATGTGGCAATGAGTTAATGAGGTGAGAGGTAGTTTGAGTAACTTAGCTAGTTACTGTAACATCACATGTCCCAATGCAATATGAGTCTATAACCTAATAAATAAAGCTTTGCATGTTACTACACTTAATGTTACTACCCACTATGAAGGTAGTAACATATTCTAGGAATATATGTATGTTACTAGTGTATGTTACTCTCCACTGTGACTAGTCTAACACGAAAAAATGCCACATGACAAGAAATCATAACCTCACTGCCCAAAGGAGACAAGATGAATCCCAACGGACAAACTAGATGAGGATCAAAGCTCAAATTAAAGATAAACTCGTAGAAAAGGGGTCCGTCAATAGATCTCCTAATTAACATAGCCGGATTGACCTAGATGGCAGCCGAGTAGTCTTCGTGCATGTGCCCCCAATGACTAGCCCAACTCAGTTGTCGTTGTTTAACCCTCGCAGTGATCCAAAGCACATGCCACCTAATTTTGCGAGATGACAAGAAACCATTTTTTAGATTTCTCACCAGAACTACAGCCATGTACAACACAGCCTACATGATATGTAGACGATAGCCAATCCAGGTGTGTCTGCTGGAGTTTGGTCACATGCATGGATGAACTGATCTTCCGTGACTTGCAAGGATCATCGAGGCACCAACGTATGTACTCCCTCCGTTCCCAAATATTTGTCTTTCTAGAAATTTCAACAAGTGACTACATACGAAGCAATATGAGTGAATCTACACTCTAAAATATGTCTACATACATCTACATGTTGTGTCCATTTGAAATGCCTAGAAAGACAAATTTTTTGGAACGGAGGGAGTACAACACTTCTCTAGTACTATCGCTCGTCTCTCTCTTCTATTAAGTCACCCGACTTGCGGGGCCGGGGAGTGTGCCTATGGTCGGTTCTCAATTGCGATCCCACATGTGTGTGCAAACGCAATATGACGCGTGTTCCATTCGGAGAGCAGCGTGCCAGACCAACCAACCGTCTGGGGTGCGACGCAAATGCAACGGGCGTGCTGTATACTCCGTACATGTGTACCGCCATTTTCTTGAGGCTTTTCTCCATGGCGCAATCCATGGATACAAAATTAGTATATTGTACTATTTAAAAGTCGAGGGCGGGGCTTTTCCTGCACAGTAGGCGGGGTAGTTTCGCCTAGTCGATTCAACAGAGACGCGAGAAGATGAGGGAGTAGGCTGCTGCAAATGTAGGGCTGTGTGATTTGACAGCGAGTTACTGCTGGACAGGTGGGGCCCTGTGATTTGACTTGCCATTATCATTTTAACTGCGGCGCTATGACCGGTGTGAGTCTCCTGATTCCTGACCACCTCCATACAGGTGCCTCTCCCAATGCTCCACCATGTAGAGGCTGGCTCTTGCATGAGAGCCCACTTCTCCACTTTTTCCTTGCCTCTTTCCTCCACATATGCAAAAATGCCATGTAAAGCGGGCTTGTAGCCCACTATTGTACTTACTTGCTCCTACAGGTGCTAAGCTTGCCACATAGGCATAAAGTCTGATGTGGAAAGTTAATTGAGAAGAAAGAGACTAGTTTGGTGACCCAAGGAAGAAACAGTGCTAAGCGTGTGTACCTAGGTGAAAAGTCTGATGAGTGTGTGCGTGGCGTGTGTGCACATCTTTGCTTCGTGCATGTACCGCTAGTATATATGGCTCAGGGAGGACAAGTACATTCTTCTGGAACCAGCAGCACCTCACTGTGATCAATCCACACAAGGAGGTCGCGACAACGCCTCCACATGTGCCACGTGGCTTCATGAACTGTAGGAGACAGACTGTGCAGCGTGCCATTGGAATTCTAGTTTACGTGTTTTGCACATACTCGAAGTACTAGTAAGCTACACATGCATTGCACACGTCAGATTTTGCAACCAAATTATGAATAAATACCACACTATAGCATGCAAGCTCTGAGTCATATATGCCTGATATAGACCTTGGTTTAATTCTTATAGTTCATCTCATTCAAAATCAATTAGTTTTTATAAAAAAATCTAGGGCCTCTTGGATTCGTAGGATTTCCAAAACGCGGGGATAGGAAAAACATGGGATTGTTGTGGAATGTCGTTTGAATCCTACAGGATTGTACGAGTGTTTGATTGTGCATAGAAAAAACGCAGAATTCTTTCAAAGAGGTTTGAGTGGATGGGATGTTTCCTATGAAATCTAGTGCAAATGAATCATATGGAAAAGTTCCTATGGTTTAAAATCCTACAAATCAAACAACCAACATAGGAAAAATTCCTAAGGATTAGAATCCTCCAAAATTCCTTTGAGAATCCTCTGAATCAAAGAAGCCCTTAATCTATTTTATGATTCATGGAATTGTGTGTTGTAAAGCATAAAGTAAAAACAAATAATGGCAATTCAACTAGAAAAAAGTTTGGGCAGTTATGATACGGAAGATTCTAGAACAAAGGAGAACCACTATGGTTTTGAGGTTTGTGCATTATGCTTAAGTTCAACCATGGAGTCTGCTAGATTGTACATGTGGCAAAATCTGGTGGGGGGCTAGAAGATGGTGCGAGGGGCCAAGTGGAGGGAGACTATGAAGGAGTGCACAAGTGCGAGGTCAATATTTAGAGAGAGGGGGCGAGAACGTGCGTTGTTGCGCGCAGTGGCGGAGCCATGAAAAAAATGAGCTTGGGGGCCAAGCCTTGCTAATCCTTTATGAGGAGGGACAATTCATGAACTTAAACCATTTTTACTAGCAATTGTCAAATGATCACATTCATATTAGCCTCGATATATAGTGATGTTACAGGGGGGCAGGGCCCTTGCTGCCCCCTGTCTTTGCCATTGTGTGTGCATCTGAGAGATGAAGAGGAAGGCATGGATGATGAGAGGGGGACGTTGGATATATAATTAATGTGGGTGTATTATCTATATATGTAGGGGTTGTTTGGTTCTAGGCCTAGGAGTGCCACACTTTGCCATACAATGTTGCCAAACTTGCCTAAGGTTAGTTCTTCAAAATGAGAGCCACAAGTTGGCAAGCCTAAGGGAATCTTGCCAAACTTGTTGTGTGTATGTTATGTGGGACCATAGTGTGGCTTGCCTAAGGTGTGGCTTGAACCAAACACACACCTAAGTTGGTCAAATTTGCCTAACCTTAGGTGTGGCAAGCTTTGGCAAACTTAGTCTCAAACCAAACAACCCTGTAATCCTATATAGAGAGGTATAGATTGATCGATGTCGACATGGGAAAGAGGGTGAGACCTCACTAGATATATAGATTGATCGGTTTGTGTGGAAAACTATGAAAGACCTAGCTATACACACACACACATAGAGGAACATCAATCGTTGTGCATGCACGCGTGAGAGATAAAGAATGCCCGATATGATGGAGAGAGGGATGTGTGTGTGTGTCTGTGTGTGTGTGCCTTCATGGGAGACCGACCTAAAGAAAAAGATTGCATGTGTGCGATGGATAATGCCAACTGGTAGTGTGTGTGGATGCATGCACGAGAGAAAGTAAGTGGTACAATTACAAAGAGAAGACGACTGTGTGAATGTAAAAGACTAGGTCAGGTCATAATCAATGTAAAGTTGAATTCAAATATTTGAATAAGAGATCATGATGTTTGAAACCCAGGCATGCATGAATATAATTGGAGATCTGCGCGGTGTGGTTTGGAAACGAGCATGTTGTAATGTATACATATTGAACAAGGTCAGACTGATTTCAATTTGAGATACCGAGGGCAGACATCATTTGGCCACATTGCATCCGTGCATGGACACACTATTCTAATTGGAGATGATGGGTGGCTTTAGCATCACATATCTATATCTATACCCCTATATATATTATATTTTATATTTTATCTATTGTGCGCGGGTAACTTTAACTTTGAAAGATGGTCATTGGATGAGGCGAATTCGATGGTGCAGAGATGGCAAATTTGAGCACTACTGGCCGTTGGATATCATCTAGATTCCACCAGATTTCGCCACATGTTCAATCTAGAAGACTCCGTTGTTGAACTTAAGCATAATGCACAAACCTCAAAACACAAGCACTTCTTCTTTGTTCTAGAATCTTCCGTATCAGAATTGCCCAAATGTTTTTCTACATGATTTGCCATTATTTGTTTTTACTTTATGTCTTACAACGCACAATTCCATGAATCTTAAAATAGATTAGCTTTCTTATAAAAACTAGATGATTTTGAATGAAATGAACTATAAGAATTAAACAAACATCTACATTATGCATATATGACTCAAAGCTTACATCCTATAATGTGGTATTTATTCATAATTTGGTTGCCAAATCTCATGCGTGCAATGCACGTGTACCTTACTAGTCTAAATGGTGTTTGTGTGTGTGTTGTGCATGTTGAGGTGCAAATTGTCTTTTTTTGGTACACGTTAAGCTTGTTCTCCCGAAATTTAAAGTCGCGCCTTGTTATACCGAAATTTCAAGCTGGAGTCTTTGTCTATCGTGCTGCGAAACTCCCGCCTCTTCAACCTGCGCCTTGTTACCCCGAAATATTTAAGATTATCTTTGTCTCGTTGTGCTCCGACAACTCCCTCCATCTCAACCCGCACCTTGCTATTCCAAAATTACAACGCACGCAAAAACTCCCACCTCCTGCGAAATCCCGACATGCGAAATGCCCGTGGTACCCCTGAACCGAAAGAACCGCCTCAAATCGGTGGGGGTACTTTTGTAACTTACCCCACATTTCAGACAAGCGCGTCCCTAAGCCATGGTTCCCCACTCTCAGCCCAACCGCCCACCCATTCGTACACCGAGTCCGCGAAAACCCGCGAAGCCCCACACCCTCCTCCGTCCGCCACCCAGCTAATACGTCCATTTTGCATCATGCTTTTATATTGATATTTATTGCATTATGGGCTGTTATTACATGGTATATCACAATACTTATGCCTATTATCTCTTATTTTACAAGGTTTATATGAAGAGGGAGAATGCCGGCAGTTGTGATTCTGGGCTGGAAAAGGAGCAAATATTAGAGACCTATTCTGCACATCTCCAAAAGTCCTGAAACTCCACGAAAGCATTTTTGGAATTAATAAAAAATATTGGTGAAAGAATCAGCGTTAGGGGGCCCACACCCTGCCCACAAGGGTACCCCCCCCCCCCCAGGGCGCGCCCCCTGCCTCGTGGGCCCCTAACAGCCCTCCGGTGCCCATCTTCTGCTAAAGTAAGTCTTTTACCCTGGAAAAAATCATAAGCAAACTTACGGGACGAGACTCTGCCGCCACGAGGCGGAACCAATCTAGGGCTCCGGGGGAGCTGTTCTGCCGGGGAAACTTCCCTCTAGGAGGGGGAAATCATCACCATCGTCATCACCAACGATCCTCTCATCGGGAGGGGGTCAATATCCATCAACATCTTCACCAGCACCATCTCCTCTCAAACCCTAGTTCATCTCTTGTATCCAATCTTTGTACCAAAACCTCAGATTGGTACATGTGGGTTGCTAGTAGTGTTGATTACTCCTTGTAGTTGATGCTAGTTCGTTTACTTGGTGGAAGATCATATGTTCAGATCCTTAATGCATATTAATACCCCTCTGATTATGAACATGAATATGCTTTGTGAGTAGTTACATTTGGTCCTGAGGACATGGGAGAAGTCTTGCTATAAGTAGTCATGTGAATTTGGTATTCGTTCAATATTTTGATGAGATGTATGTTGTCTCTCCTCTGGTGTTGTTATGTGAATGTCGACTACATGACACTTCACCATTGTTTGGGCCTAGAGGAAGGCATTGGGAAGTAATAAGTAGATGATGGGTTGCCAGAGTGACAGAAGCTTAAACCTTAGTTTATGAGTTGCTTCATAAGGGGCTGATTTGGATCCATATGTTTCATGCTATGGTTAGGTTTACCCTAATACTTCTTTTGTAGTTGCGGATGCTTGCAATAGGGGTTAATCATAAGTGGGATGCTTGTCCAAGAAAGTGCATTATCCAAGCACCGGTCCACCCACATACCAAATTATCAAAGTAACGAACGTGAATCATATGAGCATGATGAAAACTAGCTTGACGATAATTCCCATGTGTCCTCGGGAGCGCTTTTCTCATATAAGAACTTGTCCAAGCTTGTCCTTTGATACAAAAAGGATTGTGCCATCTTTTTGCACCTTATTTACTTTCATTTCTTGTTACCCGTTACAAATTACCTTATCACAAAACTATCTGTTACCGATAATTTCAGTGCTTGCAGAGAATACCTTACTGAAAACCGCTTGTCATTTCCTTCTACTCCTCGTTGGGTTCAACACTCTTACTTATCAAAAGGACTATGATAGATCCCCTACACTTGTGGGTCATCAAGACTCTTTTCTGGCGTCATTGCCGGGGAGTGAAGCGCCTCTGGTAAGTGGAACTTGGTAAGGAAACATTTATATAGTGTGCTGAAATTTACTGTCACTTGTTACTATGGAAACTAATCCTTTGAGGGGATTGTTCGGGGTATCTTCACCCCGACCAATAGAGCAAAGAGTTTCTCCTCAACCTACTGAACCTACTGAAAATGTTTACTTTGAAATTCCTTCGGGTATGGTAGAGAAACTGCTAGCTAATCCTTTTACAGGAGATGGAACATTACATCCCGACTTGCACCTAATCTATGTGGATGAAGTTTGTGGATTATTTAAGCTTGCAGGTATGCCCGATGATGTTATCAAGAAGAAGGTCTTCCCTTTATCTTTGAATGGAGATGCATTGACATGGTATAGGCTATGTGATGATATGGGATCCTGGGACTATAAATGATTGAAATTGGAATTTCACCAGAAGTTTTATCCTATGCATCTTGTTCATCGTGATCGTAATTATATATATAACTTTTAGCCTCAGAGAAAGCATCGCTCAAGCTTGGGGGAGGCTTAAGTCAATGTTATATTCATGCCCCAATCTTGAGCTCTCAATAGAAATGATTATTCAAAAAATTATGCTCGGCTTTCTCTCAACAATCGCTCCATGCTCGATACTTCTTGTGTTGGGTCTTTTATGATGAAGACTATTGAATTCAAATGGGATTTATTGGAAATAATTAAATGCAACTCTGAAGATTGGAATCTCAACGAAGGTAAGGAGTCAGGTATGACACCTAAGTTTGATTGAGTTAAATATTTTATGGATACCAATGTCTTCCATGAGTTTAGCACTAAATATGGACTTGACTCTGAGATAGTAGCTTCTTTCTGTGAATCATTTTCTACTCATGTTGATCTCCCTAAGGAGAAATGGTTTAAATATAATCCTCCCACTAAAGTAAAAGTAGTTGCACCTATTACAGTTGAAGAAAAGACTATCACTTATAATGATCCTATTGTTCCTTCCACTTATATTGAGAAACCACCTTTCCCTATTAGGATAAAGGATCATGATAAAGCTTCAACTGTGGTTCATAAGAGTAATACTAGAACATATACACCACCTGAGCAAATTAAAGTTGAACCTAGTATTGCTATGGTTAAAGATCTCTTGGCTAATAATATTGATGGGCATGTTATCTATTTCTGTGATGAAGCTGCTAGAATTGTTAGACCTGATGCTAAGAAACATAGACCTGTAGTAGGCATGCATGTTATTTCTGTTAAAATAGGAGATCATTGTTATCATGGCTTATGTGATATGGGTGCTAGTGCCAGTGCAATACCTTATTCCTTATATGAAGAAATTATGCATGATATTGCACTTGCTGAGGTAGAAGAAATTGATGTTACAATTGAGCTTGCCAATAGAGTTACTATTTCACCAATTGGGATTGTTAGAGATGTTGAAGTCTTGTGTGGGAAAGTTAAATATCCTGTTGATCTTGTTGTTCTTGGTTCCCAACAAGATGACTTTTGTCCCATTATATTTGGTAGACCCTTCTTGAATACTGTTAATGCTAAGATTGATTGCGAAAAGGATGTTGTTACTATTGGTTTAGGGGATATGTCTCATGATTTTAATTTTGCTAAGTTTCGTAGACAACCCCATGATAAAGAATTGCCTAGTAAGGATGAAATTATTGGTCTTGCTTCTATTGTCGTGCCTCTTACTGATCCTTTAGAACAATATTTGTTAGACATGAAAATGATATGTTTATGAATGAAAGAAGGGACATAGATGAAGTATTCTTTAAATAGGGTCCTATTTTGAAACACAACTTACCTGTTGAAATCCTAGGGGATCCTCCAGCATCCAAGGGTGATCCTGTGTTTGAGATTAAACCATTACCTGATACTCTTAAATATGCTTATCTTGATGAAAAGAAGATATATCCTCTTATTATTAGTGCTAACCTTTCAGAGCAGGAAGAGGAAAGATTATTGAAAACTCTGAAGAAGCACCGTGCTGCTATTGGATATACTCTTGATGATCTTAAGGGCATTAGTCCCACTCCATGCCAACAGAAGATAAAATTGGAAGAAGACGCCAAAGCAGTTATTGATCACCAACGACGGTTAAATCCTAAGATGAAGGAAGTGGTAAGAAAGGAAATACTAAAGGTCCTCGAGGCAGGTATAATTTATCCCATTGTTGATAGTCAATGGGTAAGTCATGTCCATTGTGTCCCTAAGAAGGGAGGTATTACTGGCATTCCTAATGATAAAGATGAATTGATTCCGCAAAGAATTATTACAGGTTATAGGATGGTAATTGATTTCAGCAAATTAAATAAAGCTACTAAAAAGATCATTACCCTTTACCTTTTATTGATCAAATGCTAGAAAGACTATCCAAACATACACATTTTTGCTTTCTAGATGGTTACTCTAATTTCTCTCAAATACCTGTGTCAGCGGAGGATCAAGAAAAGACCACTTTTACTTGCCCTTTCGGTACTTTTGCTTATAGACGTATGCCTTTTGGTTTATGTAATGCACCTGCTACTTTTCGAAGATGCATGATGGCTATATGCTTTGACTTTTGTGAAAAGATTTGTGAGGTATTCATGGATGATTTCTCCGTTTATGGATCCTCTTTTGAAGATTGCTTGAGCAACCTTGAACGAGTTTTGCAGAGATGCAAAGATACTAGTCTTGTTTTGAATTGGGAGAAGTGCCACTTTATGGTTAACTAGTAAAGTGGCCTGCTCGATGCGCGGGCTAGAACTTTAGGAAGTTTGTAATGAGAACATACTAATTGTTTTGTGTAAAGAAAATTGAGACTAAGATATATATAAAGTCTCGCTGTTTGTACTTACGAAAACACCCAAAAAATAATTGACTTACTCTCCTCACATCATCTTTAGCTTAGATTTTATGCGGGGACATCATTTTTATCTTTGTAAAATGTTTAAATTTTACTTTTTATGTTTTCGTAGGTAATACTGCCAATTGCATGGTCATTTTTGTGTGCCCATATATTAGTATACATATAATTTAATCTAGATCTCGTGACAGGTTATAGTTTGTGTTTGACATTACATGAGTATGGAGTTGAGATTCATGAGTTCGTATGCAATATTAGATGTGTGCGATAAAATAGTTCATTTGCATTGACAATTAAGCCATTGAATATATTTATCACTATATGCATTCATGTCATTTACTCACTATGTTCGAAGATACATGATATCTTATATTGGCAATATCTAAGATATTAAATTGACAATTGTATGAATTACTGCTAGCAGTTGCATATTCTGTGCAATGATGAAATACTTATGAACAAAAATTTAGTCATTTTTTTCTTTGGACCAATTCCAGCATGTGTTTATATATCGATTATAGAAGTAAAGAAACTTTTCTCTCTAAAATTGTGAACAAATTCACATTTTAAGACACCTATTCTCATTTTGAAACATAAATGCTATTAGTGCTATTATATTAACATTGGCATGTGTATAATTTATATTTAGCTATTAAAAATAGTATGTTAAATCTATCATAGTGGCCCATGCAAGTGCGCATGCAACATGTTTATTTGATTTAACATTGAAAATAGTGTTACTCCCAACATTGTTGAAGACTATCACTACAAAAAAAAGACACATCCGTGACATTTTGGGCCGAACGAATTTTTTTCTGTCATACATATGACACTTCTATGACGCTAATTGTGACAAAACCCGGTATCATCATAGATGTGGTGGGCTCCTACTTCTATGACAAAAATTCATGAGAGAAAATGGGCTTTTCGTCCTGGGCGGGCTGGAGACGCAGCTGCATGACATTCTTTGGGTCGTCCATGATGGAAAAAACCGTGGTAGAAGCCATGGGGAGGAAAATTTCGGGGAGTGGCCGGTTACGGTGGGAGGTCGGGGGCCGAGCGATGCGCGTTTCTCTCGTACACGTACGCGCGTGTGTGCGAGGCGTTGGCTCTAACTGAAACCAAGCGAGGCGTTGGGCTCTAACTGAACCCGAGCGATTGCACTGCAGGCTACGCGTTACTGAACCCGAGCGATCGATCGATGGTTGTTAACTGAACCCGAGCGATCGATCGATGGTTGCTACTGCTGCTAACTGAAGCCGATCGATTGGATGAACAGTGAGCGTTGCGGGGGGGGTTGGATGAATAGTGAGCGGTGGTGTTGCCTCTCGATGAACAGGACCCCGTTGTGTGGAGGGCTGGATGAACAGTAGATGGTGGAGTGGTGGCCGTGGACGGATGGTTCAACAGGACCCTGTGGTGTGGAGGGCTGGATGAATAGTAGATGGTGGAGGGCTGGATGAACAGTAGATGGTGGAGGGGTGGTTGAACAGTAGCCGGTGGAGTAGCGCGCGGTGGAGGCTGGATGAACAGGAGCCCGTGGAGGCTGGAGGAGGTCGACGGTAGCCCGTGGAGGCTGGAGGAGGTAGACGGTGGAGATGAACAGTATCCCGTGGAGTCCCGTTTTGCGGTACGCCACACCCCTCCCGATGAACAGGACCCCCGTTTCGACCGTAGGAGGTCCATTTCGTCCGTTTTGTGGTACGCCACACCCCTTCCGATCAACAGGACCCCCGTTTCGACCGTAGGAGGTCCATTTTGCGGTACGCCACACCCCTCCCAATCAACAGGACCCCCGTTTCGACCGTAGGAGGTCCGTTTCCTCCGTTTTGCGGTACGCCACACCCCTCCAGATCAACAGGACCCCCGTTTGGACCGTAGGAGGTTCGTTTCCTCCGTTTTGCGGTACGCCACACCCCTCCCGTTCAACAGGACCCTGTTCTGAATGTAGGAGGTATGTTTCCTCCGTTGTGCGGTATGCTAGGCCTCGTTTCCATCACCTGTTCCGTACAAGCCCTCCCGATGAACACGACCACGCATTCCGTTCCAACCCAGCCTGGGGGCAACCCATGAACACGATGACGACGCTGTTTCTCCATTCCGACTCAGCCATGTACGTATGCACGAGTAGGCGTTCGAGACCCTGCCCATATGTACGTACGTGGCCGTATTTTCTTTCTTGCACCCTCACTGTTGTACGTACGTGTACATGCTACGTGTGCGCCTCTACTAGGACACGTGCACGCCTCTACTACGGCACGTGCGTGCCTCTACATCGACTAGTATGTACGTACACTTTCGCGACCAGAATGACAACGCTATGTACGCTTCGACCAGTTGGGTCCCGACTGTCAGGCACTTCCTTGTCTGCGAAGATGTAGCTGGTGGGTCCCAGCAGTCAGGGGGGTGAATCATTTTGGGGTTTTTTTTGCCCGGACGCACTTCCTTGTGTGCGAAGGTATAGCTGGTTGGTCCCAGCTGTTAGGAGGGAAACGTTTTTTTCGCAAAATACGGTGGCCCGTCCGGTGGGTCCCTGCTGTCAGGTGGAGGAATCATTATTTTCCGCGTAATAAGGAGGCACTTCCTTGCTGCGACCATGGACCCAGCTGTCAGCCTCTCGACGTACAGTCCACGTCCGATGGAAGTTGTTCCTTGACCACGTTGACCACTCCGCGCCGAGAGCACCAAGGTGGTGGACGACGGCGAGGCCTAGGAAGGGGACGACGCGGAGCCAGTGAAGACGAGGCAGTGGATGCCCACGCAGAGAGGAGTATGAGTATTCACTCATTCGGCTGCGGTGTGAGGCTGCCGTCGCCGCAGGGCCTGGCCTAAGGTGGGAATAGTAGGGGGCGGTGAGGCCTCCACGGCAGCATAGCCGGCCACGGGAGGCAGGAGCAGGCGGCACGACCGGCGCTGCTTTGGGCGGCTGGAGCAAGAAGACCAGAGGTTGAAGAAGCACTAGGCCGTTGGATGGGCATCGTACGGTCACTAGAGCTAGAATCGTTCATATTGACTAAGTTGACAAAGCCCTCCGTCCCCGTCAACTTAGTAGGCCCACAAGTCAGCTTCCCACCAAGGTGAGTCCCAGCTAGCAGGGGGAGTATTCATTTTTTTTGTGCATAATAAAGAGGCACTTCCGGTGGGTCCGAGCTGACAGCGGGGGGAATGTTTTTTTCGCGAAATACGGTGGCCCGTACGGTGGGTCCCAGCAGTCAGGGGGGAAACGTTTTTTTCGCGAAATAAGGTGGCCCGTCCGGTGGGTCCCTGCTGTCAGGTGGAGGAATAATTATTTTGCTCGTAATAAGGAGGCACTTCCTTGCGGCCGCCGTGGACCCAGTTGTCAGCCTCTCCACGTACAGTACTCTTCCGATGGAAGTCGGTCATTGACAACGTTGACCACGCCGCGCCGAGAGCACCAGGGCGGTGGACGACGGCGACGCCTAGGAAGGGGACGACACGGAGCCGGGGAAGACGCAACAGTGAAAGCCCGCGCGGAGAGGAGTACGAGGGTTCACTGGTTCGGCTGCGGTGTGAGGCTGCCGTCGCCCCAGAATAACAGGGGGTGTGGGTGAGTGGAGGGATGGCCTGGCCAGTGGTGGGAGTAGTATGGGGGCGGTGAGGCCTCCGGGGCAGCACAGCCGGCCATGGGAGGCAAGAGCAGGCGACACGACCGGCGTTACGTTGGGCGGCTGGACCAAGAAGACTAGAGGTTGAAGAAGCACTACGGCCGTTGGATGGACAACGTACGGTCACTGAAGCTAGAATCGTTTATATTGACTAAGTTGACAAAGCCCTTGGTACGATCCAACTTAGTAGGCCCATAAGTCAGCCTCCGAAATGGTGCGCCCCAGATGTCAGGTGGAGGAATCATTTTTTGGACGGCCGAAGCTAAGAATATACGAGATTGAAGAAGAAGAACGACATCCGTTGGATAGATATCCAACGGCCACTGCTGGTAGAACCGTGTGTTGACTATAATAAGTTGACAAAGCCTTGCATACGCGTCAACTTATTTTTTTAGGGGACACGTCACTTAGTAGGCCCACAAGTGTGTGCCAGAGAACTTATAGCCCATTTGCGTTTTGTAAGAATGTACAACCCATTTTTGAATTCTAATGGAATTTACAACAGCCCATTTACAGTTTGTTAAAAGTACAGCCCATTTTCTAGCTAGGACAACGATTAATAATTTCAACCAACCGTTGAAGACAGAATTCAATAAAATTTCCCACATTTTGATGGGATCCAAAAGATTTTTATCCCGAAATTTCTAGTCAGATTAAAAATAAATTTGTATTACGTAAAAATCCAACGAAACATTGCGCGCGCAACAATGAAAATTTAAGATTTTCAAAATCCATAAATAATATTTTATAAACTAATTTCGTGTTTGGTGCATTTTTTATAGTTACTGCCCAGTTTTTATAATTACATTCCATTTATTATTTTTAGATCCCATTTTCCTATTAAGCCTAATGCATCCCTCCTAGGAAAGATTTGCAGCCCAGCGGGACGGACAATAACAAGTTGACCTTGCCTGGGTATTCCTCAAAAAGACGTATAGCTGGGCTAGCCATTTTCATCTTGAAAAAAGTAGTATCTGGGCTGGATATCTGGCCTGGGCTAGACGGGCCACAGCCCGCCCAGTTAATACCCTGCTCTCCTCTGAACAACAACGAAATCATCGCCAAGAAAAACTCTGTAGTGCTCACGCCTCAAAAACACAAATACTACTCGAGCTGCTTGGTCCCAGCTGTCGGCCGCACCTTGTGCAATTCTCTTGTTTATATTAACTACATAGGTTGACAATGGTGTGGGACCGTGATGTCAGGAAACCAGGAGAAAGCAAAAATATATAGTTGTACATAATAAGGAGGCACTTGCAAATGATGGAACAGCAGGCGCAGGTATGATTCTCCGCGACTACACGGGAGCCGTGATCTTCGCGGCAAGCCGGCAGATACGTGTTGGCATCGATGCACTCGACTCGGAGCTTGCAGCGATGGAGGAGGGCCTCGCCCTCGCGCTGCACTGGACTCCGGATGCCTTCACTCTAGAATCAGACTGTGCTGAGGCGATCAAGCTATTGGATGTGAGAAGTCTGAATTCGCCCATGTATGCATCAAGGATCAGTGTGACTCGGGATCTCATCAGGGACAGAGATATTCAGGTAGCCCAAATCAGCCATGATGCTAACAAGGCAAGTCACGAGCTGGCTAGACTAGGTAGAGTACAAGGCAGAACTGCCGTTTGGCTTAGAAACTACCCTCCAGAAATCGCTGAGGCGATTTGTGCTGATTGTACTCATACCCTAGTTTAATTTAATCTCTTTTCCCTGCAAAAAAATTAAGGAGGCACTTGCGTACGTACGGCTATGGCCCTAGTGGGTCCCTAGTGTCATCCAGTCAAAATAAAGTCATCTCCTGAATCCTCATGTTCTTTGACCATGTTAACAATGCTCGGCGGCACGACGAGCAAAACAACTCGAAGGACAACGGAAAGGGCCTCGCGGGACCTAAGGAGGTCTGATACAGCGCCCGCTGCTCATTCAGGAAGCCAGGATCATCGGACACCTATGAGCACCTTCGAGAAACTGAGACGGCATGAAACGGTAAGCCCATGCTTGGGAGCTCTGGTTTATTTCAAACCTGTACTAACATACAAGTGTAATTTACTCGTCATCGGAAGGCCCGAGGTCTGTAAGTAAAACCGGCGGGTTACACGTGTAATTTGAGAGACCAGTGTATATTTTATGAGCACTGCTATATGGACGACATTACCAGACGATACATGCACGACGTGTGTATCATGCCATCCATGGGCAAGGCTGAAACAATAGCTAGCGGCTGAATTAGCAATTGTCCGAGTGTCGTTCAGTGTTTTTATCATGTGTGGAGTACTTCTGATATTTTACTAGTCGAAATCGACCAACCAAGCGCCTTCGCCCGAGACCATCTGCTTTAATTTACAAGCGTCAGTTTTACAAGCGGTTTTGGTTGGAAAACGACGATCCAATCACGGCCTAATATCATGAGTTGGTCGCAAGATCATATGGTTTCACGTCTAACCTACCCGACATGTCATATAGGCTATGAATGAAACATCAGACGATGAACTTCTTACGCACGGAAACAACAGAAGAGGATGATCTTCTTAACAAGCAAATCACTGGCATTAGATTGACATGCAAAACAATACGAAGCATTATTCTCAGGAGGCACGGTGAACAGCTCGTGATGCCGCATGCCACAACATTCCAAGCTCAACTTTGCAATCAAACACAAGGCCTGGCATTACATAGACAATATTCAGAACAAACTCTTAACACAGGAATATCTCAGCAGAGTAACTATTTACTTCTAAACTGAACACAGGAATAGGAAATAACACTCAACGCTGCTCACATCAAGGGCGTCCCACTCAACAATATCAAATGCATGTCTTCTGGCTAACATCAATGAGCAAATTTTGACAAGGTTTTCCAATTCCAATATATTAAACAAACGTCTTCTTGCTAACATCAATGATTAAACTTTGACAAGCTTTTCCCATTCAAAATATGTAATGCCTATGATCGTGTCCTGTCGTAGCTTCTTGTACTTGTTTGGGCACTTTTTGCCTAGGGCACTCCACGTGTTGTTAAATTGCCAATGGTCTCTGCAGACTAGTCATGTCACCGATGTCTAATAATACTCTGTAAAGCTTCTCGGTCATTCCTTATGTAATGTACCGTAGCCAGTGACTGCTTCTTTCTGCAAAGTGGAACGACCAACTGGACCCAGTAACGCAGCGGCTTGCCTTGGACACATTGGCTCCTTTTGTGCAGTTCAACTAAAATCAAAGTCGGAATAAAACCGAGCTTTAATTTTGATATC
Source organism: Triticum turgidum subsp. durum (assembly GCA_900231445.1). NCBI lineage: Eukaryota > Viridiplantae > Streptophyta > Magnoliopsida > Poales > Poaceae > Triticum > Triticum turgidum. The sequence continues at coordinate 680,469,489 of LT934122.1, read as the reverse complement.
CATGTAAGAAAAAATAGGTATAAGGGAAACAATTACTGAGAAATAACGGTTGATGACTTGTCTTAATGGGAAACAAAGCAGGAGAGTAGCAATTCTCCATCAGTGTGATTCATTCATATTGACTGAGACATTATCTTAACAATGCCTTGTTTCAACATGTATAAAGAACGACAAAGCAGAAAAGTACCATTCCTAAAACAATGCAACTGATTCATTTTTAAAGAGACATTATCTTAACAATACCTTGGTTAAACATGTAGAAAGAACTGCAAAGAAGGATAGTACCATTCCTAACAAGTGTTGCAGTTTTGAACTAAGATTCAGTAGTTAATTAATTCTGAGAGTGGCATTGCTTAATTTTACCAGTGGCATTAGATTAACGAAAACCATAAACAGTTCCAGGGGAGAGTGGGCGTAACAACAATATGTGCTTCCATCTACTTATAAAGGGGGTGATGCAGAGTTTGTTGTAACAAAGCAACAAGCATCATGTCTGGGTTGGTCCCATTTTTGTTCACTGCTTAATGGGAGAAGACAGTAATACAATAGCTTCAATTCAACATTTATTTAAAACAGTACCAATACAGGTAGCACAACATATCAAAGCACACTGCACAATCATGTGGATGAAGGCATGTACTGACCTTTCATGAGAACACCAGGATAAAATATGAATCAGCTAACACGAATAGGAAATCCAATCTCCTTTTGTGCAGTTGCACTGAAATCAAGCAAAGTGTTTCGCGTAGCGAAGCAAAATGTCGCAATAGCAACAAGTTGAATAGATATCATGTGGTTGAGACCAAGATTTGAAACAACTCGACAGGAATACTGGAAACAAATCTCGGATCTCCTTTTGTGCAGTTCCACCAAAATTAAGCAAAGTCACCGGTGTGACATTCAAGTTGAACTGCACAAAACACTCTTAAAACATAAGTGTTTCGAGTAGCGAAGCAAAATGTCGCAATAGCAACAAGTTGAATCGATACCTCTATTTTAACAGAGGCAAAAAAGGAAACAATTACTTGCCGATAAAGGAGGATAAAACAAACGGTGACAGAAAGAAGCATCTAACTTATCTTGGATGGAAAACAAAGTATGATAGTAGCATTTCTAAAACGGTTGCATTGATTCATATTAACAGAGACACTCTCTTGAAATAACATTCGTTAAAATTGTAATTTACTTTTAACAATGGCATTACTTCAATTTTCCGGCGGCATTCTTAGATTAACAACAGCAAAATAGCTGTATGGGACATGCTAGCACCATGTGCGTCCACATGTATAAATGGGTGATGCAGAGTATGTAGCCAAGCAGCATATCTGTGTTGGTCCCATAATTGTTCTCTTTGAACTTTTTTCCTATGTGAGGGCAGCAAATCTAGTCCTGCACAAACTACTCGACCCCCCCCAGTTTCTTTCCCTTTTCAATAAAGAGATCGGTTCCTTACAAATGTGTGTACTGGGTTACCCCCTTTTTCCCTTTTCGACCAACAAAGCGGCTCGATAGCCAGTCTATACTACTTTTCCTCCCTCCTTTCCTCATTGAACCACGTCCTAGATTCATGCTCCACCCCACCGCACCTTTCGTTCCTCTTTCAACCAAGACCTAGATTCGACTACAGATCAAAAAAGATCCACATGCAGCTAGAGCAACGACGGTTTCAGAGAAACTTATACCTTAGGGTCGTCGGGGTGTGGCAAGGAGTGCGGCGGGAGGCCGGATCTGCCCACACTACATACGGCAGCGAGGAAGAAGGGGTCGGTGGCCCTCCCGCATAGGCGCTGGGTGAAAGAGAACAGCGTAGCCGGCAGTGGATTGCCTCCCTCGCCGAAGGCAATAGAGTTAACGCTACACCTCCTCCCCTTCCCGGTGTGACGGGATACGGACGCCTCCTTCACCAGCTATGAGGGGGGAGAGAGAGACAAGAGGCCAACGCGGTCTTGTTTAGATCTGGTGAAGAGAGGGTGAGAGACTGTGAATATAGCAAACCCTAGCAAATGAACGCTGAGCCTCCAGCGTGTAACATATATGTATTGCGGCGAGCGTGTGGAGAGTGCAAACCCTATCTTGATGGGAACTAAACCAGAATACCCGAGAAAAAAAGCATTTCTTCATTTAACCATTGATAGTACTACCACCATATGGACAATGACCGCACAACTACCATGTACTTTTTGTTGAAACAACATGTATAACTCCACCAAGGCATAAATCGGGACAATTTTTCAAGGGTCTGTCTAGGACACATCTAGATGTTTAAGTTGATGTCCACTCTGTTTGTGGTCTATTTTTTTGTCCTAGTTTTTTTTTTGTTTCTTGTTGCTACATTATATACTTGTGGGAGCTAGATGTGATATCCTTAAATAACATCTAGATGTGAATTAGACAAACTGATTTTCTAACGTACCAAGAAAGAAAACTCGATCAAAAACACGCCCTCGCTTCCAGGTCGCGAGAGTCGTCGCGCACACACACATAGACATAGACATGCATATCCGTGTTTACATAAATTCCATTTCCATCTCCATCTCCAATCATATTTGTCCAACTGGCACATTATTTACGTTGTTAATTATATACGCAGCAATATTAACGTACAGCATCTCTTGTTTGCGCACATCCGGACCGCTGCCACGGCCGGTCCTGACCAACCTGAACCCTCTTCATCACCGGCGTGTGCTTCCTGCCCGAAACGGACAGTGCCGTATTCATGCCCGGCCAGAGCAGACGCGACCTCTCACTGGCGCCGGCATTGAAGCGGCGCACCGGCCGAGAGAGCATCGCCCGCGCCGCTTCCGGGTGCACGCGGCTGCTCTGCGTTCAAAGGTCGCAATAGCCGGCTACAACATGCATGTAAAAAGTTCTTGGGAGTCCGTGCTACAGCTAGCTGTCCTCCCCCAACTCGTCAATCTCTTCCAGTAGTGCTAGTAGTACTCCATGGCGCGATCCATCGACAAGAAGGCGAGAAAGTTATCGTATACTCGGTTTGCGGTGAGTGGCATGTCGAGCGACCGTGTGGGGTCGAGCCGTGGAGGAGGGTGAGACACGAACATGACAGACGTGATTTAAACGTTGGTTTTGCTCGATGGCGCGATCCAACAGAACGAAATGTTGGTTTCTCTCCGTTTCCATTTTTTCTCCGGAAAAACGGAAACTTTCCACTCCATTTTCATTCCTATTCCAAGGTTGCCCCGTTACAACATTCCATAAAATACAAAGGAAAACTAACACGCATGTTGATGCATCTCAATGATTCACAGATCATAGCCAATATTTACTTCACAACTAAAGAAAAAAATTGTGAGAGCGTGTACGAAAGAAAAACTACTGATGGGGTCACTACGACTTAAACCTTAAACCCTAAACATGATTTAATTCCCTGGCTAGGTAGAACCTGTCGAAGGAAAGACGGCTGGCACCCTCGGATCATACGATGCTTTTGTGCAGTTCGACTAAAATCAACCTGAGCATCCCTGATGGCAAAGATATTGAAGAAGTGTGATTAGAATAATAGTACTGGCACTAGTTCATGAGACATAAACTCATCACAAGTAGAAGCCGGTAGAAGTAGAGAAAGATCAACATGGAGATGGAGCTACGGCAGTGGAGCAAGCCGGCTCCAAAAGGAAGATGGACTACCTGGGACGTCGGGCTAGAAGGGCGGTTGGGACGCGGCATCGGCCCATACCGCGGTGACCCCCGATTGGGACGCACCGACTGTGGGTTTTCTCCCTCGCCGATGTCGACCGCGTCTATGCAGAACATTGTTCCCTTCCCCCAGCTGCGGGATCAGGCTCGTCGTTCTATGCTTGTGAAGAAAGCAACCTTAGCAAGAAGGCTTGTAGCTAAGGCTCCTGCTAGTGTATTTATAGTGGTTTTCTTTTTCTCTCCATATCAACCACTTTATATTGCGTACGTGTCATTCAAGAGTGAAATGATGGTTGCTTCTTCCGACTAACTTACTGTGTGATTTGACTGCTCCTTAGTGGCCCCTACACGTACTCCCCCTACATGTATGCAACAGTCACACGTACACATGGACGCAAAAACACGCGCGACGCCCTAATCCATGCATGCCCGAGCACACGACGGAACACACACGGTCACGCTAAGTGCTCAACCTACACATGCATGCACACACATACTCAGTCAGGGTGAGCTAGTGACCATATAAACACCGGAAAATATATATATTGAGCGCAATGAGCGTATTATGAAGTCCACTGCCGTATTTTTACAAATATACAGTGACAGACAGTGTATTTATCTCGTTTGAAATTAATCCATATTAACCAGAGAGGAGGCAGTATGGACTAGCATTACTTGCACGCGGTGGCTCGCAGGACAAGGAGAAATTTTTGACTAATGCAAGCTCTCCCTCGCTCAGGCGGTGGACGTGCAACACTTAATTCAGTGTCAGATTGCCAGAAGCATACACTATACTACTAGTGCTACTATTGTTCGACTTCCCGAATAGGCGAACACGCAAGCGCAAAGTTTACTACTACTAGTACTACTAATATAGTAGTCTATAAAGGTACGTACTATACTAGTACTAGGAACCGGATGGAGGAGCGTCTGCACTCTTATTATAATTTTAAAATGTGATAAAGCAATCTTCAACACATTTGGTTCTCTTCGAGGGTTCTCGCATGGGATAATGGAAGTTGATTGCATGTAACACTCGCCGCAATTCTCTCTTAATTCTGGCTCATATCCTGTTACAAATAGTAATGCTCGGTAATATTTCCTCTTTTTTGTTATTCAGCATGTAAACAGGTCAGCAAACCTTGCGGCGCATCTTCGTGCGAACCGTGCTTGCTGCACTTTGAATGTGGCCGAGAGATGGCTTGATGAAACACCTCGCTTCCTACTTCTTTTTTTGCGGGGTACCTCGCTTCCTAGTGACCAGTGTCTTGGTTGATCGTCCTAAGAATTCTTATATATGAATAAAGCTCTCTCATTTACCCGCAAAAAAGATTAAGCCATATTAACCAGAAAGGAGGGAGTATGGACTAGCACTATTTTTGGTGTGTCCCGTCAACTCGCAGAACGAGGAGAAGCTTGCAGGACAAGGTGAAGCTCCCTTAGACTAGCCACAATGGGTAGTAACATACACTAGTAACATACACGTATCCCTGGACTATGTTACTACCTTCATAGTGGGTAGTAACATAAGTGTGGTAACATGCGAAGCTTCATTTATTAGGTTATAGACTCATATTGCATTGAAACATGTGATGTTACAGTAACTAGCACTACAGGAAACATATAATTTGCCGTCTGTGGATCACAGACAGCAAACTCAGACGGCAAAGATAAGTCGGCAAAGAATACTTTGCCGTCTGCTTTTATCGGGAAGACGGCAAAGACTTTGCCGGCAGCCAAATCTGCTTCGCCGTCTACCTTGTAAATAACAAACGGCAAATCATAATGTCTTTACCGTCAGTCAAAAAGTTTTCTTTGCCGTCATCAATACTAAACTACGGACGGCAAAGGTTGTTTTCTATTAAAAAAAATAAAATCAGTCAAAGCGTTCATAGGGCGGCCGATGCTGCTCCGGTGAGCTCGGGTAGAAGGGAAGAGGAGAGGACGGCAGCTGCTGCTTCGTTGGTCGCCGGAGTAGCCAACTCCGGCAATTACTGCCACTCCAGGGGGAGCTCTGGTGCTCGGGGCAGAGAGGAGGATGTTGGGGAGGCTCAGGCGCGGCGGGTTCCGGCGAGGGGTGGCTCAGGTGCGGCAGGGTCCGGTGAGGTGCAGCCACGTCGGGGTCCTGCGGCGGGTCTTGGTGAGTGTCAGCCGCGGCGTAGTCCAGCGAGGATGAGGTTGGGGAGGCTCAGCCGCAGCAGGGTCGGGCGAGGGGAGGCCATGGTGGGATCAGGGAGGAGCGGCCGCGACGGAGTCCGGCGAGGGGCCCGGAGAAGAGACAGAAACAAGCACTCGGGGCAGGGACGAGGCCGGACGTGCAAGGGGAGGCGCCCTTCTCTGGCGGCGGAGGTCGAAGGTGGCCGCTGGCCGGCGTGTAGTGCCCGCCTGGCCGGCGCCTGGTGCCCGCCTGGCTGGCGCATGGTGCCTGCCTGGCCGGTGCGCCAGCGCTGGTGTCCGCCTGGATGAGGAGCATCGGGGCAGGAGGTGCGAGCTCCGGCGGCAGACCAACTTGGCGAGGGGGTGTGCGAGAGGCGGCAGAGGCGCGCGACGGAGATGCGTCGCCATTGTTGCAGGTAGCACGGGCGGGGGCATCTCGGGTACGGGCGGGTAGCACGGGCAGGGGCACATGGGCATTCTGACTTTGTCTCGTGGGTGGGTGGGTCCATGCTGTTCGGTTGGCAGAGAGACAGAGAGAGCGTGAGGACGTGCGAGAGAGAGATCTGAGACACAATGTTTGGTTCAGATCATGACACCTCATCGATCCAGGAGATCGATCCGCGAGATGTGTTTCTTCTTTGCCGTCTGTGTTTTATATTACAGACGGCAAAGTACGCACTTTGCCGTCTGTAATATAAAACGCAGACGGCAAAGATCTTTGTTGTCTGTATTTTATATTGCAGATGGCAAAGTATGCTCTTTGCCGTCTGTAATAAAAAACACAGATGACAAAGACCTCTGTCGTTTGTATTTTTTTTGCAGACGGCAAAGTGAGCTCTTTGCCGTCTGTGTATTTTTTCGCAAACGGCAAAGTCTATTTTGTTGTTAGTATTTCTTTGCCGTCTGTTTATGATGGAAAATCCTTTCTTTGCCGTCTGCCCGACAAAAAGCTGACGGCAAAGACGCCTCCTGACGGCAAATTAGCAGTTTCCCGTAGTGTAGCTAAGTTACTATAACTATCTCTCTCCTCATTAACTCACTGCCACATAAGCAAATTTGCTGAGTTGGACTCGATGTTACTGCTGAAGTTACTCCCACTATGGCTAGTCTTACACCTTTTGACTAATGCAACCTACCCACGGTGGACATGCACCAGTCCATTCGGTGTCAGATTGTCAGAGGCATACACTGTAGTACCCAACATGCGGAGTACCATCATTGTTCGACTTCACGAAGAGGCGAAGAGCCAAGCGCAGTAGTACAAGTAGTACTACTACTAGAACCGCATGGTGGAGCGTCTGTACTCTTATTTTTTTATCTCTGATAAAGTACATGTTTATTTCGGAAAATGGCAACCCAACATGTAATGAATGATATCGATCAACCAACCATGCTCGAATATATCTTGGCCTCCGTGCGAGCCCGTCTGTGTGTTCTACCTCCTCGTCTCTCTCAAGGAACGGCAGGTTGGCTCTTTGCCCTCAATTGAGATTGATTTGCTCACACTCCTGTCCCAAATGTCAGTGATATGCCAAGAGGAGGTGCGTTGACCGACTGGCCATACATGTACTTGGTTTTGCACCTTCATACTACTCCTCCCTCCGTCACAGTTTACCGGGTGCGCTTCATTATGATGCATTTCTCTCAATGCATTTCCAGCACCAAAGAGACTTTAGATGCGTTTGGTTTAATGCTCAATTAATTAGGGCGTCGTAACCGCAATCAAGTCCACAATTTTCTCTCCATGTACTCTGTACTATTACGGAGTGGAGTACGTGCATGCATGTGTGTACCCGGGGTGGAAGCACTGCATGCATGTGTGTACGCATTATTCCTCTAGTAATAGACGCCGTGCTATAACTAGCAATGCTATTTTTCAGGCCGATCGCTAGTCGCGTTGGTCCCACAGATTCGTTTTATTTTTTCTGAAGCGCGCTGTATAAACAGTGACGGATGGAGTAGTATGAGCGGATTCAAAGAAGAGTGTCTTGATGGTTGCTTCTTCAGAGCAACTTACAGTGGGAAAGGTAGGGCTTATGATTTGACTGCTCATTACTCACTATTAATGCGGCGCAACGACCGAGTTGAGTCTCCCATGCGGTTGTGCACTACCCCCTAGGTTCTTAAATATACTCCAGAGTATTTGTCTTTCTAGAGATTTCAATGAGTGACTATTCAAATATTTGTCTTTTTAGAAATTTCAAATGGACTGGCACATACGGATGTATATAGACATATTTTAGAGTGTAGATTCGCTCATTTTGCTCCGTATGTAGTCAGTTGTTGAAATCTCTAGAAATACGAATAGAATATTTAGGAACGGAGTGAGTACACATACGAAGCAAAATGAGTGAATCTACACTCTAAAATATGCCCGTTTGAAATTTGTAAAAAGACAAATATTTAGGAACGAAGGAGTATAATTTTGTGCATGGCACATGGACCCGGATGATGAAGAGGCTTCTGGCAATGCTATCAAGCTTCCATCATTTGTTTACATAATTGACGTACTACACAAATAATTTTCCAGCGACATGAAATTGTACAATGGTCTGAGCTTTCAGCTTTTGTTTCGTGTGTCTTGCCATCGATGCTCTTTCGGAAACAATAAAAAACTAACTCCCTTGCTAATGCATGTCAATTATTAGCATATCAGAGCTAATAATTACATCACAACTGAAAACAGAATTGTGAGAAGGTGTTAAATTAAAATTGATCCATGCTTTCATTGGCAGCAACGTCCCCCCAGCTCTGTCTAAATCAACAAGGCATGTTGGGGAAAAAAGTAGCTGTCTGGAGCATGCAACATTGCGATCATTTTGTGCAGTTCCACTAAAATAGAGTTGAGCGTCCCTATTCCAAAGATATTAAGTGTGATTATGATAATAGAGGACTGCTGATGAAACAATAAACACATAAATAGAAGTCGGTCACCTTTGCAGTCTCTCTTAAGACTAACTAGTTGGAGAAGATTAGGCTCGGAGTTGGATGAGGAGGATAGAGCAAAACCAATCTCCCTTTGTGCAGTCGCACTGAAATGTAGAGACGTTGCCCGTGTGACATTTTAGTACAACTGCACAAAACACTCTTAAGAAAAAAGTGATTTGTGCAGTTCACCAAAAGGTCGCAATAGCAATGAGGTGAAATGGATAGCCCTGTTTGCAAAAAAAGAGGTAGAAAGGAAACAATTACTGGCCAATAATAGTTGATGACACATGTGATGACAAAAAAGAAGCATATTCCTTGCCCTAAGGGAAGATAACAACACGGTTGTGTTTGTCTAAAACGGTGTGAGGACCAGAATGCAATATGGAAAGTACGCTGGACGAGCTACGTTTTGGGCAAAGAACTATGGAAGATCCACATGCAGCGACGTGGGAAGACGGGCAGTGGAGCAAGGCCGGAGGGGATACCTGGAGGTCGTCGGGATGTAACTAGGTGAGCGGCGGCGGGCGGAATCTGCGAGCAGGTGGCGTAGGCCCTGCCGCACCGGAGCTTGGTCAGAGAGAATGACGTGTGCTGCAGATCGGGACGTGCTGCCTCGGCACCGTCGAACGGAGAAACGATGCACTTCCTCCCTTTCCCCTGGAGGAAGGGATGCGGCCGGATCAGTGACCAACGATGAGAGAGAGAGAGAGGCCACCGCACTCCCTTTCCCCCGGCGGACGGGATGCGGCCGGATCAGTGACCAACGGTGAGAGAGAGAGAGAGGCCACCGCACTCCCTTTCCCCCGGCGGACGGGATGCGGCCGGATCAGTGACCAACGGTGAGAGAGAGAGAGAGAGGCCACCGCACTCCCTTTCCCCCGGCGGACGGGATGCGGCCGGATCAGTGACTAACAGTGTGAGAGAGAGAGAGAGGCCACCGCAGCCTTGTGTGAGATACTCTGAAGAGCGACAAACCAGGCACGCAAGGCTCCATTGTATATAGTGAGCGGACTACCTTTTTCTCCATAAAAATCATTTTATATTCTGTGTACGTGCCATTGAGCGATGTAACTTTATTTAAAAATAACGCGGCAACGCGTCAAGTCGAACTTTATTTCATGCAGGCGTGGTACACGACCTCCCTAGGTAAAATACCGCTACAGTCGTTCAAATTAGCACGTGGGCTGCCATTTCGTAAAGAAATGAGCTCCACCGTGTACCCGCGCGGGTGTGGCTGGGCACGAAGCGTGAGTACGTGCACGGTGCACCTATTCTCTTCTTGTATACGTACACCACCTACGTGGGGTTGTGTGAGAGAG
>LT934122.1:680442988-680458870 GCA_900231445.1 Triticum turgidum subsp. durum | reverse complement strand
TAAATATAGAGGGGGCGATCCATGAGAAGAGAGTGGAGGTATCGCCGGCTTGAGGTGTCCATAGAATCGAAAAGAGGGATGATGTGTGTGTGTGTGTGCGCGCGCGCGCGCGATCAATAAAGAGTGCCATCGAATTTGTGTGTGCCCACGTCAAAGATATAGAGTGGCTGGCCTACTGGAACATGGGAGGGGACATGTGCAGTTTGTCTCTGTGCCATGGATACCTACCTGCAGCGCTCGACTATCGGTGTGTGGTGGGGGAAGAGGGAGGCCCAATTAACTATAGAGGTACAATGGCTGGTATATGTGTGGAGGAGGAGAGAGGCCTACCTCATGTATTAAGGAGATCGATCTGCCTCATGTATTAAGGGAGATCGATCGGCATCCATGCATATGTGCAGGAGAGGAATAAGGTTGGGAGAGAGACAGAGCTAGAGTGTTGGAGGGGGTGGTAGTGGAGTTGCTTCTAACAAATGGTGCGATAGGCTTGCTAGACAAACGGAGGGCACGCCCGCAATATCAATAAGAGAGGAGATGGCTGCTTGTTGTCTATGCACGTGCGTGTGAGAGACGGGTCAGGAGGCATGCACGAATGATGAGGGGGGATAATGTGGCTATGGTAAGCAGACATAACTACATAGGAAGATCAATTGCCCTTTGTTAGAGAAAGGAGAGACATAACTTGTGAGGTACTTCGATCGATGGGGGGTAGTTAAAGTCGATCTAGGTATATGTTGGGAGATCGATCGGTATACATGCATGTGTGTGTTAGAAGCAAACGAGGCACGAGGAGAAGGATAGAGATAGAGGGATGCATATAGGAGGTGATACGAGAGGCATACTATATCGAGCGGGAGGAGTGTGCGAGTACGAGAACGATGAAAAGAGTGGTGGGAGTGAGGCATGGACGGTGAAAAGAGAAGAGGGGAAGCTTGTGTTTGTGCTAGGCACACCTGGCTAGAGAGGCATATCGATCGATGTGTGCCATAAAGAAGGAGCTGGGGGGCCTACACACACCGTGGGTGAACGACCTAAAGTGAAAAGACGAATTTGCGCGATGGAGCTAGAGAATGCTGAGGGAGGGTGAGAGGGATGCGGGCGTGTGCATGCACAAGAGAAAGTTAGCGCTAGCTACAAAGATAAGAGGGTTGTGTGGGTGTAAAAGACGAATAGAGATCATATATACTTCATTATAAAAAGTGAATTCGGATATTTGAAGAATTTATCATAGTGTTTTAAACCGACGCATGTGTGAATATATATAAGGGTGATACACATGGTGTGTTTATGAACATGTTATACTACATTTAATATATTTTATCTCTACTCTTATAAAAACGGAGTTGTTGATGATGGTGTGCCTGCCATCCTGCATTATAGGTCGTCCGATTTATATCTGGCGGATAGCAAGGAAACTATGATGGTTGAAGTTGGCAACAATCATGATTGTAGATTCTTATTGAAATAGAGACACGAATTCAAATTTAGTTCGAATTGCAGCGGTAGTATAGACATTTGGAATGCACTAAAATGTTGGTATGAGTAGGTTACATGCATTATACAGCAAGCGAAAAAATTTAATCGGACATAACATGGATTCATACTCCCTCCTTCCATCTATATAGGGCATAATGAGATTTTTAAGACCGCCTTTGACTATTGACAAGATTAATAGTACATGACATGCACAATGTGAAAATTATATCATTGAAAGAACCTTTCATAGACGAAGTTAACGGTGTGCTCTAATATTTGGTCAAAGTTAGCATCGAAAAACGCATTAGGCCCTATATAGATGGAAGGAGGGAGTAGCTTTGAATAGCATTTGTATTGTAAAACGGGGCAAGACTCTCTCTTTGTGTGGTGTGAATAGTTTTATTTTTTTCGTTTTCTTTTTGGTTGAGGGAAGTGCGAATTGATTTGGTACGTACAAGTACAATATTACTACACGTTAGGCTTGTCCCTAAAATTCAGATATCGTGCTCCCAAAACTGGCGCCTTCACAACCCGCACCTTGTTATCCCGAAATTACAACGCGCGCGAAAACTCCCTCAAGCTGCCAAATCCCGACACGTGAAATCCTCCTTCTAACCCTGAGCTGAAAGGGCCGCTAGTTCAAATCGGTGGGGGGTACTTTTGTAACACACCCTACATTTTGGACAAGCGTGTCCCTAAGTCATGCTTCACCCCCTCCCATCGCCCCCTTTTCACCAATCGAAATCCCAGGCCGCCATAACCTCTCCGCTCCAGCCGCGAAACCCCACCCTCCTCCGTCCGCCACGTCACCGCTGCCCAGCCGGAGCCTCTTCCCCAACGACGTCGTCCACCGCAACAGCTCGACGTCCCTCGTCCACCTCCCCGGATGAGGATCCGTCGTCCATCTCGCCGTCCAGCCGGTTCAGTCACCCCGTCCTCCACCTCCAGGGAGCTGCTCCGACGATCACCTCGTCTATCGCGGCTGCTCCATCCCCACAGCGTCGCCTTAACCTGCTCCACCGGAACCGCAGCAACCTCACCAACTCCTCGGACGAAGCCGAGGCCTACTCGGCGCCACCAAAGAGGTTGTACACTCATCGCATTGCACCTTCTCGTTAACTCTACCTCCTGGCACCGACGGTGCTCCATCCCGCACCCCCATGGAGCGGCTACCTTGAAGCCGGCGCCGCGGGCGACATCTCCACGGCGGCTCTCCCCCAGTGCGAGGCCCCTTTGGTGGCGGCGTCCATACTAGCCGGATCTGCTGCTGCTGCTCTGGCTCTCGCTGGATCGCTCGCTCGCCCAGCTGCTACTGGTGCACTCCCCCTCGCTCGTGCTGCTGCTCTACTCCGATTAAGCCACACTTCAGTCGACTGAATCGACTTTTGGGTCAGTCGATTTTCAGGGATTGGGGGGGGGCTCGCCGGAGTTAAGGAAGAACCACCCACAGCGGGGACGGGGGCTCGCCGGAGAGGTACCCCACTATCTATCTTAGGGTTCAGGGTAGGGGGCGGGGGACCTAGAGGGCTGGCCGGGGCGGCGGTGGCGAGTTGTTTCGGGGCGGCGAGGCGGCGCTGGGGCCGGCGGTTCGGCCAGTGGTGGCTGGTGGCTCAGGGGGTGCAGGTTGAAGATGAACTACAGGCCCTCCCTAAACTACATGTCAAGTGCCTCCCTGCTACCATTGCGTTCAGTTTCGATAGTAGCATTCAGATTCCACAGTAAATTTCAACTTCGACAGTTAAGTTCAGAGTCAACAGTTTTTACCTCATCTGTTGTAGTCAGGTGGTTTTTGGTGATGTTAATTTTACATCCATTTTACATCATCTATTGGAGATGCTATTAGAATCCCACTTGAGATTGACGATGTCTGTCTTGTGCTGCTTCAGCCTTGACGTCTTACGGCTCACCGGAGCTACTCCAACGACAGAACGATCCATCACAACAGAGCAGTGCCCAGGACGTCGTCTACAGATTCCTCAAATCTTCCTCCACACCTCCGACAGCCACCTCTGCCTCAACTACTTCAGCGACCAACCAATGATGCTGAGATCGACACGGCTACGGCAAAGAGGTTGTACACTTGTTGCATCACTTATTACTATACATTCATGTCGATCCATTAGGGCTATTTTGGTTCAATGGAAAAACATAGCAATAGGGATTTTTCCAATCACACTCTACGATTCAATTGTTCATGCATTCTGTTGAAAGGAATGAAGCAAAACATCCACCTGGACCTACTTTTCAAAATCCTATGCATGAAAACAAGACCAAGTGCATTAGTGCCAGAATAACATTCTAACTGTACACACTTTCATATGGTTTCTCTTTATTTTGGCCATGTTTCTTTGCATTCCTTTGCTCTTCCAATTCCTGTAAACCAAACACCCAAGTTGACAGAAATCCTGTGTTTACAAATGCTCTGTTTACCATGTGCTTTTTCCTATCCTATTCCGGTGTTTTTCCTATCCCTGTGTTTTAAGAATCATGCAAGCCAAATGAGCCCTTACAGAATTACTTCAGTTACAGGTACGTGTCGAAGGGAACTTTGTGTGGTTTGTCCTGCTCCTGCCGCGACGTCGTCCACCTCGCCTGAGCTGCTCCATCGACAGAAGCATCCACCAAACCAGACATCACGACTCCTGACCGTCTTTCGCCGCCTCAGATCTCCTTCCCTGCCCGGGCACCCACCCCAACGGCATCACCATCATCGACTCAGCAGATGAACCTGAGGAGTACACTGGTCCACAAGAGAGGTCGCACTCTTTTGTTTCTGCTTATGTTATGCATTGCTTAAACTTACCTGCTACTTTATCGTCCTGTTCCGCTCTTGGACTCCCAACTCAGGTCCAAATTAATGTTCAAACTTGAGTTCTAAATTAGTTGTGGGGCACATATCGAGGTAGCAATGAATAGTATGTCTGTCTAATATCTGGTTCACCTAGGGTATGCCTATGTTGTTCATCTTGGGTGGGAAACAAATAGTAAAGCAATCATCATCTGTCTTTTTATTAATTTAAAGCAATCATCAGCCTGCTATCATTATTTTTGGATCCACCCACTGGTTGTTACCATCACTCTAAATTTCTGCATGCTCTCCTTACGTAATCTCACCATATTTTTCGTATGCATGTCAGATATTGTACACAGTCATGCTGAACATGTAGAGAAAAAGAGAAGAGTTTTGTGCGGCAATACAATGCATACATTGCTCCATGGTGGGTTCAATGGCAAACCCTCCCCACCCCTCTCTAGATTGTAATCCAGAGGAAGATATCTGTTCTGAGGCGGATTCAGACGCCGCTGACCACTCCTATTTACCCCCCAAGGTGTTTGCTCTACCTTGGCATGATGATGTTAGTCATATCATGCATGTGTTGCCTTGCAGTGCCTACTTTTGACATCATATAAGTTCATCTGCTTAGTTTAGACATATTCTGTAATGCCACCTATTTAGTTTCTATATCATATATAGGAATTATGCAGTCTCATGTCTTTTAGCCATCCATAATATATGTGAAATGTGCAATCCCATCCTGTTTAACCAGGCATCATATATTTGAATGATATCTTGCCCATCCTTTTCTTCATTACATTTCCATTTGTCGACAATGTTTGTACATTAAACTACTCTTCCTGTGAATCAGCCATTTGGGTGGGAGATGGAAAAATCTGGAGTGAAAACAAGGCCTTCAGAGCAGATAGTGCTACCTGTCGAAGCAGATCTCTTGTTGGGTCCCGATAGCTCCTCAGAGATGGATTTAGAGACAGATGACCAGTCCTATTCCCCTACTAAGGTGTATGCTCTAATTTGGCACAGTTATACTGCTCATATCATGCATACGGTGTCTTGCATTGCATAGTTTAGACATCATATACACAATATTCAACACCATGTTCTTAGTTCAGACATCATATCGAATGCCCTCTGTTTAGCATATAAATCACATATGTGAATTAAATGATGCGATCCTGATTACTTAGATAACATGTAGGTGAATTATGTCATGCGATCCTGTTTAGTTATTCATCATATCTTTGAATTATCTTATGCTATGCTATCCAGTTTAGATAGACATCATATATGTGAAATTATGTCATGCTATCCGTTTTAGTTAAACAATATACATGTCAACTATTTCATGCCCTCTTTTTTCCATACTATCTATTGCATCTGTCTCTCATACAATGTATGTACATTCAACTATGTTTCCTGTTTATCAGCCATTTGAATTGGAGCGGGTGATGCCAGTATCTAGCGGAATAAAAACACGGTCTTCAAATAAAACAGTGCTACCTCTTGGTGGAGATAGCATCCCGGTTGTACATGCACAAGAACCAGCCCTACCACACATAACCCAAACTCTCGCAGATTGTACCCCTACTGCGATGGACAGAGAACCAGCTTCACCCAATCTAACCCCAACCCCAGCCGATAGTAACCCAGTTCCTGTTGACACAGCACCATCTCCACCATAGAGCTCCCAAACAAGAGCAGTTAGTAAGGCAGCTCCAGTGCCCAAAGGGCCAGTACTATCACGGCGAACCCCAACTCCACCAGTTAGTATGCCTATTCCTGTGGAGGAAACACAACCAGCCAGTCATAGTTTAGCATCTATCGCATTTGATGTTGTTAAATCGTATGTGCGTATCTTCCCATCTTGGAAATATTATACTGAAGATGAAGGAAAATGTCAGTTGTAGGTGTTTGTCCAGGAGTTATGTGTAAGTAATGTTATTCATGGCAATTACTTTGCTTCGTCCCATACATCCTACCTCCATGATGGTTATAATACAGCAAATTTTGTCATTTTTCTCTATAGAGAAGGACCGATTTGGACTCAGGATGAGGTAACCTGTGCTAATACCTCTGCTATCTTCAAGAATGCTTGGTGGCAGTATCGGAATTACCTGAAGAAAACATACTTCACCGGCAAAGAAACTCATCATATTCCCTTACGTTCTCCTGAGACACATTTACTGGACGATGGCTGGGAACGCCTTGTTCTGTACTTGTCCCGAACCAAGAATGTGATAAGGTCTATGTGCTCATTTTCTATTTTTAAGTATTATATTCTTGCATCTTACTGTACTCTGTTCATGTAGAACAAGTGCCTAAACCTGAAGAATAACTGTTCTAATTTAAGATTCCATTGCTATCATAGTTCAAAAAAGCGCTAGGCGTTAATTATGCGTTATGCAACCGCCTTGCACTTTACTGACCAAAGCGCATGCTTATGCGCAGTTATGCATAGATTAAGCGTAGTTATGCGCAATGCGTTTTGCCAACCTAGAGCCTAGGCGCGCTTAAGTGCTCGCTTAGGCGCGCCATTTTTAACTATGATTGCTTTGCTCTTGTATCACTGTATTTACTGATACAAACTTATTTTTAAATTGAAGGATCCAATCGAAACTCCAATGGGACAGCAGGTATGTTCACACATGTTTCTTTAACAGGTTTGCTCTTATCAATAGCTCTTTTGATTTCAATTTCAATTGTGTATACAGTTGACTTTCATATCATGCACATTACTAGCATCACAATAGAGCCAATAGTGTTGTTGTACATGTAGACCCATGGTACCCATCTGAAATCTTGTTGTGCCGTGTAGTTTCCCATGCTTTGTATTCTTTCACTGCTGCTTTGTCTTGAACTGATATGATTTGAACCGTGTCTCTATTTTGATTTGGCAAGACAATGCAGTGACCATAGGACATAGATATATGTTTGTTTGATGCTTTTATTATGTACTAGTACTTGGCAATAGAAGACTTGGTAGTTCAATCATGTCCACCTTACTAATGAACTGGTTCACCGAAATGAGTTTCATATACTAGTACATGCTAAACTTGTTATGTGTCTGCTTGTTTCTTCTTGTAGAATGCTGACAGGATATTAGGGAAGAGTGCCTTGTTGGTCTCCAACAAAGCTGATAAAACAGCTAAGGAAGACTATCTTCAAGACAGCGAGACAACCCCAAAGTCATGTCTTGGTTTAGTGTTCGAGTTACTGGCCACTACCGCTTGCACAAGCTATTCAAACTCACTGTCTAAATCAGTTCGGTTTCTTGAGTCTCAACTACAAGCTGAAAGACATCGATCAGCTGTGCTGCGACAAGATGCGGAAGGACTGCAGAAGTCCCGAGAGTATTCAGATGCATACTTTCTGGTGCAACAGCAAGCGTTGGAGGATTTTAGCGTCAAACAGGACAAAGCTAATCATCTTGCTAAGCTTATTGCCAGCATGGTGGATACCCAGGATAACGTTTCTTGAGCTCTTCTGAAGTTGTTTCAGTTATGCTCTTGTTTTGCTGTCGCGTTTATTTGCACTGGTGGCCAATTTTGACGGTCAGTGTATGTAATATGCTGCTTTTTTCCCTATATTTGCACTGGTGGCGAACTTTGATGCCCAGTGGATGTAATATGTGTAATAGCAGTAATAGGCTAGCCATAATTGCTTGCTTATTTATTTCCTTATTGTCTTGTTTAGTTGTTTGCTTGTAGTCACTGCAGTTCTTTTTCTGTGTTTTTCTAGTGGCCACAATAGCCTATTTTTGGTAACTAGGCCAAAATAATCATGGCAACACATGGACTGTTGTAACCATGGGCCTCCTGCAGGCCATATGATCCATGGGCCTTCGTTCGGCCATAGGACCATTGACCTTCTATACGGGCCGTAGGATCCATTGGCCTTCTATACGGGCCTTAGGGATCAATGGGCCTTCTACGGGACGTAGGGTCCATGGTCCTTCTACGTGTCGTACGATCCATGGGCCTTCTACGGGTCGTACTATATATCCATGGGCCTCATATGGGCCATAGGATCCATGGGCCTTCTACGGGGCATATCATCATTTCGTCAATCATGGGTTGTACTATTCGTGGACCATAACGGGCCGTTAATAGGCCGTATTTTATAACTCTATGAAAACAGCCCAACGGGGTTTTTTTACATGAAAACGGCCCAACGTATTAACGGTCCGCAAACGGGCCGACTGTAACGACGGGCTGAATTTGGCCTACAACCAGAAAATGACAGTAATGGGCCGTATGTAACCGAATGCTGCAAGTGAGCCCAAGAATTAATGGGCCCTGAGAAGGCCGAAAGATAACTTGGGCTGGAAACGGCCCAATGGAATAACGGGTCGTTAATGGGTATAAAGTGATACACTGTTCATTACGGGCCAGTTTCACCACGGGTCATTAATGGGCCAAGAGTTACAAAGGTCCTCATATGGGCCGAAAGAAGTCATGGGCCACACATGGGCCAGAAGTTAAAACAGGCTGAAACATATTGGACGGCCCAGATGACGCTACTGGGCCTAATTCGGATAGGGCGTAATGGGCCCTGGGTTAGTAGGCTGTAAATGGGCTATATGCGAACATGCCGTTAACAGGCTTTCCATGGGCCGGCCCGCCACCTTTTGACCAAGTCAAACGAGCCGGTCTTTTCACAGGAATGGGCCTCTGTTGGGCCGTGCCATGTGTCGCCGTATCATAGGCGCCTTCGGTCCAATGAGCGGATGACATATGTCCCAACGGTGAGCCGACACGTGTTTCCTCCAGCTTATGATGATTTTACACATGAAAAATCCCCATTGGTCGGGGTTGTTAACGGGTTATCGGATACAAAACCCGACCAGATAGCTTAACGGCGTTCCATTACGGTGGATGCCACGTGTCGGTCACCCTTGACGAAAGCACTTCTGTGACGCGCGATTTATCGTCATGGAAGTGGATACTTCCGTGATGATAATTTTGGTAATGTCATGGAACACTTCTACGACAGCACAGGTATGACTATCTTGATTCTGTCATAAAATCGTCATGGATGTACATGCATGACAAAAAACGCGACCTACTGTGACAAACACGTATCATCACGAAAGTGTATTTTTTTTATAGTGTATACCAAAAGTTATTTACAATCCACATGTTATTAAAGTTTTAGAAATAATAATCTTTAAAAAAACAAGCATGTAGTTAAAATATAATGTAGAAAACCTCTTATATTAAGTTCTGGAGGGAGTAAATTATAAGTTCGAATCGTGATTAGTACAAAAGCCAGTAGTGGTTCACTTCTTACCACATATATAGAAGAAGGCAAGAAGAGATACTTTCTGCAAGGATATTCATCGGCAACGAACTCATCGAGAAATAAGCGGGCACAGTTACGCACAATGAGACATAACTAATTCAGATTAATGTGCTCAAAGAATAGAAAAACCAGTAGAAATAATTTACATCCTCAAAGAAAATAAAACTAAGGTTCGTCACCGGCAGAACAAATTGATTGTGCTAATTTCCTCTCAAATATCAACCTAGATATTTGGTTTTAAGTCCAGAGCTCCACCATAAGCCCTTCGGATGTAGAAGTAAATGCGGGCGACTGCTTGTCGCCATGGACGGAGCAAATTTCAAACCTTTAAGCAGTGGACTACTACCAAAATTGTTACGACGAAAGCCGTTTTTATCTTTTATGGAAATAATTTATGTGACATATACACGTAAATGGTACCATTAGAGAGACAAAAAAAATCAAATGAAGCATACCATCAAAAGAAAAAGATATTGGAGTATTAAAAAAAGAAAATGTACGTGATAGAAGGCACATTAGATAGAAAATACAAACTGACATAACACATGACAATTTACTTTCTTTCAGAATTTATTTTGTCCACCACATATTCAGAGTGAACTATCCAGTCACAATTTTCACTAAACTGAATACAACTGATGGTGTTACCTCTTTTGTTCCAAAATAAATTAAGTTGCTGGAGACATTCAATAGTTTTTTAACTTTAGTTATTATTATTCAAAGAGGTTACTAAGATTGATTATGTCTATAAAGTACCATCAGATTTTCTGTATGAAAATAATACAACATTATTTTATTTATACTACCCTTTAAAAAGGTAAAGATAACACGTACATCGTAGACTGTGTTTATCTCTTAAGCATCATATAATTTGGAACTGCATGAAAAGTTTCTGCTGATTGACATGTATGTAAAAAAAAATTGAAGAACCATTTCGTCCTGGATTCGCCATTCAACGGTCTCCATCATTCATTTGCTCACCTGCATCTAATCTGTTAAAGCCAGACGTTGAGCACACTTTGTTTGTTAGGCACTTCTCTCTTTTTTCTAACCTGAAACGGTGCCAAAAAAGCATCGCTTAATATCAATGCCACAGCACCTGTGACGTAACCAAAAAAAATGTGGTAGTAATAGACTAAGATCCCGCCCCACTTTGAACTCGTCGAATGATGTTATCCATGCCACACTACGAACCAAATATTGAACTAATATATACATGTATGCAAAAACAGTTGTACAAATCAAACATGAATAAGCTACTGGAAAGCTCATTTTTTGGAGACATCCTGATGGAGATCAATTTTATTTGCGTTCTAAAACCTCGTCGAACTTATGCCATGGTATTAGTACACAATATTTGCTTATTTAAATTTGATATAACTACTTAGCGCTAATCCATCGGCCATCAACAATCCATCGTTCCCATAGTTGCAAAATCAAGACATAACTCTCGTTTTTTTAGCTCTATGCAGTACACACCTCTTGAATATATTATTTCTCCTTGCAGTGCACAATACCTAATATGCGAGAGTCCTAGGTCTTGTGCCCAGTTGTAACCTGCGGACAGGTACTTTACCCTTTCTCCTATGAATATATGATATATATGCTTGTGTGTATCCTAGAAAAAGAATATTAGAAATATTTAGAGATTATTGGCGAAAGTCCCTTATGTGGTGTTCTCTCGGGTGTAATTTCTACCACACGATTTGTAGCTTGTTGATTTCGGTCGCGAAATATAGAGCACACACAAATTTATTGCCCATGGTCAGGCAACTTAAGTGTGTGCGTGTATTCTTTCTTCCAGCCAATGCATGCATGCTTGATTTCTTATCAAGGAGTAGTATATATTAAGAGAAGCGTGTATACATGCATGCATGTATATACTCCTACGCTAGTCTCTAACCAGCACCCTTTTTTAATCTAATCAGCACATTCTTTTATATTTGATACTGGCACGTCCTTTTTGAAGGGAAGGCATAGCTTACTCTAGTTTTCTTTTGACTGGCACGTCCTTTTTTTAATAGTAACACGTCCTTCGCGTCGTCCTAGTTCTAGTTCCAGGCTATTTTTTTTATAGAAGTTTTTTTACATGGACTATTTATGAGCTTTGACTTTCACTTTTCAACGTAACCTAATCCTCACGGTTGGTTTGCTTTTCCTATATTAAATAAGGCAAAACTGAATGAAACGCTTTTCCCTTCATTAATGGCAATGGTGGGTAATTTTTCCACTTCAAACTTATCTAATGGCTCAAAAATTTAATCTATTAAATAAACGATCGGATGTTTCTAATTTTTGTGGGATTTTCTAGCCTAATTCTCTTTTTTATGGTTAACCAATCATTTACTTTTTAATATAAATAGATGAAGGCCTTATCTTAGGGCATAAAATTTCTGAAAAAGGTATTGAAGTTGATAAAGCTAAAATTGATGCAATTGAAAAAATGCCGTGTCCCAAGGACATCAAAGGTATAAGAAGTTTTCTTGGTCATGCCGGTTTTTATAGGAGGTTCATTAAGTACTTTTCTAAAATTTCTAGGCCTCTGACTAATCTATTACAAAAAGATATGCCTTTTGTCTTCGATGATGATTGTGTAGAAGCATTTGAAATACTTAAGAAAGCTTTGATTTCTGCACCTATTGTTCAGCCACCTGATTGGAATTTACCCTTTGAAATTATGTGTGATGCTAGTGATTATGCTGTAGGTGTTGTTCTAGGACAAAGAGTTGATAAGAAACTAAATGTTATTCAATATGCTAGTAAAACTCTAGACACTGCCCAGAGAAATTATGCTACTACTGAAAAAGAATTTTTAGTAGTTTTATTTGCTTGTGATAAGTTCAGACCTTATATTGTTGATTCTAAAGTAACTATTCACACTGATCATGCTGCTATTAAATATCTTATGGAAAAGAAAGATGCTAAACCTAGACTTATTAGATGGGTTCTCTTGCTACAAGAATTTAATTTACATATTATTGATAGAAAGGGAGCTGAGAACCCCGTTGCAGACAACTTGTCTAGGTAAGAGAATGTTCTTGATGACCCAATAATGAACAATTAGCTGTATGCTTCACGTACTGCTCCTTGGTATGCTGATTATGCTAATTACATTGTTGCTGAATTCATACCATCTAGTTTTATATACCAGCAAAAGAAAAAGTTTTTCTATGATTTAAGACATTACTTCTGGGATGACCCACACCTTTATAAAGAAGGAGTAGATGGTATTATTAGAAGTTGTATACCTGAGCATGAACAGGAACAGATCCTACGCAAGTGTCACTCCGAGGCATATGGAGGACACCACACTGGAGATAGAACTACGCATAAGGTATTGCAATCCAGTTTTTATTGGCCTACTCTCTTCAAAGATGCCCGTAAGTTTGTCTTGTCTTGTGATGAATGTCAAAGAATTGGTAATATTAGTAGACGTCAAGAAATGCCTATGAACTATTCTCTTGTTATTGAGCCATTTGATGTTTGGGGCTTTGATTATATGGGACCTTTTCCTGCCTCTAATGGGTATACACATATTTTAGTTGTTATTGATTACGTTACTAAGTGGGTAGATGCTATTCCAACTAGTAGTGTTGATCATAACACCTCTATTAAGATGCTTAAAGAAGTTATTTTTCTGAGGTTTGGAGTCCCTAGATACTTAATGACTGATGGTGGTTCACATTTTATTCATGGTGCTTTTCGTAAAATGCTTGCTAAGTATGATGTTAATCATAGAATTGCATCTCCTTATCATCCACAGTCTAGTGGCCAAGTAGAGCTGAGTAACAGAGAGCTTAAGTTAATTTTGCAAAAAACTGTTAATAGATCTAGAAAGAAATGGTCCAAGAAACTTGATGATGCATTATGGGCTTATAGAACTGTATATAAAAATCCTATGGGTATGTCTCCATATAAAATGGTTTATGGAAAAGTATCATTTACCTCTTGAACTAGAACATAAGGCATATTGGGCTATTAAAGAGCTCAATTATGATTTCAAACTTGCCGGTGAGAAGAGGTTATTTGACATTAGCTCACTTGATGAATGGAGAACCCAAGCTTATGAAAATGCCAAACTGTTTAAGGAAACGGTTAAAAGATGGCATGACAAAAGGATACAAAAGCGTGAATTTAATGTAGGTGACTATGTGTTGCTTTTCAACTCTCGTTTAAGATTTTTTGCAGGAAAATTTCTCTCTAAATGGGAAGGCCCTTATGTTATCGAAGAAGTCTATCGTTCTGGTGCCATAAAAATCAACAACTTTGAAGGCAAAAATTGAAGGTGGTGAACGGTCAAAGAATCAAACATTATTTCTCAAGTAACCTGTAGCGACCAGACCTCAAACAGTCTGATCTCTATGCATCAGTTTCATCCCTGGATCAATAATGCTGACACGCACAGTACTTGAGGGATTTATAACAGAGTAGCAATCACACACTTATTACATCGAATGTCTCAAAAGAGAACTTATTACAATAATATGGCTTAAGGCCATCTAAGAACGATAACAGCGGAAGGCTTGGAAGATAAAGTGAGTCCATCAACTCCAATGGCATAGCTGAGTGAAAGATCACGACCTAAGGCACCTTACTCGTCGTCTGAAAAGTCTGCAACACGAATGTTGCAGCCCGAAACGGGTCAGCACATGGAATATGTTGTCAATGTAATACATAGAGGGTAATAAATAGATAAATGCTATCACTAGATGCAACATGGCTGGTGGAAAGCTCTATGGTTACAATTTTGCATAAAGCCAATTTTTTCCTACAACAAAGGAATAAATTTATTTAACTATCATGGTGGTTGTTAAACATTGAGAAGGTTCCTCCAACTCAATCCCAATTAAGCATCATCATTAAAATCCAATCAATTTATTTAAGTAACATGAGGAGATCAACATGATAATCCAAGAACAAGATACTCAAGATATCCATAACTGGGGACACGGCTAACCATGATTAGTCTGTACACTCTGCAGAGGTTTGCACACTTTTCCCCACAAGACTCGATCTCCTCCATTGGATTTCTCGCACTACATGGTGTTTGAGAAACGGATGACCGAGACACAGTCTTTCAGAAACAATTACTCTTTACTCCGGGTGGACAGTTACACCTACTGTCCCCTACATCTGCTAGCCCGCCACTGAAAGAGGTCTTGCAACTTAATCAACTATGCTAGAGCCCGTAATAGCTTGTGGCTGCACATGGAAGTTTCTAGCATGAATAATCTTATGATCCCTTTGAGCCTGGGTGGCGGTCCATAGGAAAATCACACGATACCCCAGGATTTCCAGAAAAACAGACAACACTGGGTACTCCAGGTGCCTCAATCCACCCAGATGTGTATTAGAGTTGCCACCTTAAGTTAACCATTAATTAACAATACTCAGATCTATCATGGATACACTCACCCAATCCACATCTACTAGCATAGCATAGCAATATAAGCAGTACATAGAAGTAACTCCCAAAGGTTTGATAATAAACAAGTGAATAGGTACTACCTCATCTACTTCCCAAAACCCACATATTAATCAGATCCTAATCATGTATTGTTTGATGGATTGATCTAATGCAATAAAACTGGGTAGTAAAGAGGTATGATCAAAGTGTTACTTGCCTTGCTGATGATCTGCAAAACCTAGAGACTCGTAGTAGCACGCTTCGCACTCCGGGTACTCTATCATAAACAAACAAGCATACAATGAGCAATCAATCTAAAGCACGCGTAAAACTCAAATAAGAGATCTAACCAAAAAGTTTAACTTAAGAACTCCGGTTTGCAAAAAGAATCATATCAAACGAAGCAACGAAACTCAAACTGCGAAAGAAACAAGATCCAATTACTAATCTGGACTTAAGTCAAATTTTACAGTACCAAAATTGTGTTCAAGTTGGCTAAACAGAAAGAGGGCTTCGAAACGAAACTCTAGGCGCTTGAATCGCCTGATTCCGACAAACGAGCGAAAAGAGAAACTAAAACTAAGATTCAGGCTGAAATCGCGATCGAAAATAATCGCGAAAAAACCATGGAAAAAGAAAAACTGACGAACAGGCTAACAAACGAACGTTCGCTGTCTGCGGCTAAACTGTCAAAACCGTTCGTTAAAACTAATGAGCGAACGGGTGTTCACTAAAATAACTAAACCAGAATAAAACCGATCTAAATAAAACAAAACAACCGCGGTTTTAAAAAAAACGACGGTTTCTAACGAAAAATCGAGCTACCTCGGAGAACGTGTCGGCGGCGCGGCGGGAACTCTGGCGACGGGCTCTGGCAAGCGGCGGCAGCGTGCGGTGGCGG
>LT934122.1:680393993-680442618 GCA_900231445.1 Triticum turgidum subsp. durum | reverse complement strand
CGCGGGCGGTGAGGCGGCGGCGCGACGCGGCAGGCGGTGCGGCGAGGCGGCGGCGGCGGCAGCGGCGGCGGTGGCTTAGGGTTAGGGTTAGGCGTGGATGGGCTCGGGTGGGCTGAGGGGTCCGTTCGGGCGGCTTATAAGAGGCCAGCTGGGAAGAGTCCTAGCCGGTTACGGCCCGTCGGGTCGGTTCGAACTTTGTAAAAAAAATCGCGAACAGAAAAACAAATAAAAGAAACACTAAACAGACTCCAAAAATCCTGAAATAAATTTTCCCCGTCCTCTAAAAATAAGACGGATCGGGTGAACATTTATTTGTGCCTCTAATGCAATTTTGAAAAACGCACTTTTTTCCTAATTCAAATAAAATAGCAATAAAACTCCGAATAAAATTCTTATTTGATTTTAATATTAAATCTCCAATATTTATTTATTTTGGGGAAGTCATTTTATCCCCTCTCTTTTATTTTTATAAAATAAATATTCGAAGAGAAAATAATTAAAATCAAACAATCCACTTTTCAAAATTTGAGAAAACTCAAATATGAAAATAACGAAATTCCCAACTCTCTCCGCGGGTCCTTGAGTTGCGTAGAATTTCTAGGATCAAGCCAAAGTGCAATAAAATATAGTATGCAATGATGATCTAATGTATAACATGCCAAATTGAAAATTTGGGATGTTACAAACCTACCCCCCTTAAGATGAATCTCGCCCTCGAGATTCGGGTTGGCTAGAAGATAGGTGAGGGTGGTCCTTCCGTAGGTCTTCCTCTTGTTCCCAGGTTGCTTCCTCCTCGGTGTGGTGGCTCCACTGAACTTTGCAGAATTTGATAACTTTGCTACGTGTGACTCGGCTGGCAAACTCGAGAATCTTCACTGGTTTCTCCTCGTAGGTCAAATCGCTATCCAACTGAATCGCTTCAAGTGGCACTGTATCTCTGAGGGGAATATCAGCCATCTCTATGTGGCACTTCTTCAGCTGGGAAACGTGGAATACGTTGTGAACTCCTGACAATCCTTCGGGCAGCTCCATCTTGTAAGCAACTTCTCCCATACGTTCCAACACTTTGTATGTTCCCACAAAACGTGGTGATAACTTTCCCTTGACTCCAAAACACTTAACTCCTCGAAGTGGGGACACTCGAAGATAAACTTTGTCTCCGACTTTGTAAACTATCTCCTTGCATTTTGAATATGCATAGCTCTTCTGCCTGGACTGGGCTACCTTGAGTCTATCATGAATCAACTTAACCTTCTCTTCAGACTCTTTAATCAAATCTTGTTCGAACAACTGATGGTCTCCAACTTCATCCCATAGCAACGGGGTCCTGCACCTCCTTCCGTACAAGGCTTCGAAAGGGGCCATCTTCAAACTGGCTTGGTAGTTGTTATTTTAAGAGAACACTGCATATGGCAGATTGTCATCCCAACTAGATCCATAGTCTAGCGCACAAGCTCTCAACATGTCCGACAGAATCTGATTTACTCTCTTAGTCTGTCCATCTGTCTGCGCATGGAAGGCTGTACTGAACTCTAGCCTGGTACCCAAAGTTTCATGCAACTGGTTCCAGAACTTTGAGGTAAATTGGGTTCCTCTATCTGATACAATGGTCCTCGGAACTCCATGCAGACATACGATCCTGGTCATATATATCTTTGCCAACTTAGCACTGGTGTAAGTGGTCTTCACTGGGATGAAATGAGCTACCTTCATCAAAGGATCGACTACAACCCATATCGAGTCATAGCATGAACGAGTCCTGGGCAATCCCGTGATAAAGTCCATGCCTAGCTTATCGCAGTTCCATTCGGGTATCAGCAATGGTTGCATCAATCATGTTGTCTTCTGATGCTCGGCCTTCACTCTTTGACAAACATCACAAATTGCTACATACTTAGCAATATCTTTCTTCATACCGGTCCACCAGAAACTGTCCTTCAAATCCAAATACATCTTGGTATTTCCTGGGTGAATCGAGTATGGTGAATCGTGGGCCTCTTGAAAAATCAACTTCCTGATCTTGTGACACCCCAAAAATTTGGCCTTATTTTATTAAATTAAAATTTTGCCAGGAATTAAAACTTTGGATTTCTGAGCTCTATTTTGATTTTTAAATCATTTCCTTCCCTGTTATGATGAGTTTTTCCCAAAGAGAAAACTTTTCAAATATGTTATTGGACTTGTTTAACCTCTCAAGAAAAACTTTCCTTTTATCAGTGTAACTAATTAACTAAAATAATTGCTTGATCTTTACTTTCTTGAAAATAGTTTTTCAAGGTTAAATGGCCATATTTGAACTACAACCATTTGATAGATTCACTTAAAATTTCCACAAAAATTTGGAGATGTCATGTGATGTTCTTAAATCACTTTTATGCAAAAATATATTTCCTTCATGAAATATTTTGATCCCTGCACTCAATTTTTCTTCTCTGGTCCAGAGTGCATTTTGCACTGCAACCCATTTAAATAATTCTTTAAACCTTCTACCAAAATTAAGGGAGTTCAGTAGGAACATATTATTCCAATTTGTGCAAAAATCCAGGGTCGTTCTTTGAAAATATTGAGTGTATCAACCTCTTTTCCATTCTGGTCCAATTTGAGGATTTGTATAGCAACCACCATTTTAGTTGCTCCTATACCCTTGATTATTTCTCCTACTTGTAGTCCTCCATGTTAAACCCTTAAGTCCAGGAGCATGCACCATTTGGATCATTTTTGGTTCATGAAATAATGCTATTTATTTCCTGTCCAGAAATGTAGTTTTGCAAAACTTGCACTAGCAAGTCTCCCCTTTTATCCAAATAACCACACCACTCTCTCTTGCATCTAAAGAGACCCCAACCTGGAAGTTTTTGGCCACCCCAAGACTTGCCTAAGTGCCATTGGCATTTTGTCAAACACCCTGCGGACATGTTCGGTTTTGACATGAGTTTTGGCATTGCACTGTGAACTTGCACCTCTGATTAAACCAACCTGTCCACTAGGCTCCCAGTTGCCCCTAGCCTGGGTCTGTTAATTGCCAGCCTCAACTGTGACCTCCAGCATGCTTTAGCATTTCGTCGAACGGCTTCCGTGCGTGCTCTGGCCGCGCCCAGAGTGCGCGTATTGCACGACCGATGCACCGAGCCGACACGCTGGCCCCACGGCTTTGGCCCGCCCTGCAGCACCACGCCACGCGCTCCCCTCCTCGCAGCAACGCGCCAAGCAGCCCCCGCCGCGCCCGGCAGGCCAAGCGCTAGCCGCCGCCGCCGCCCGGCAGCCTCTGCCCATGTCGGCGCCGCCAAAGCCTCTCGCGCTTGCCACCTGGCCCCTGGAACAGCGCGTGCTCATCCACGAGTGTGTCCTCTAGCGCTCGTCGCCGCCAAGATGCCCTGCTGCTACAGAACGACGGTTCGCCGGCCGCCCTTATCCACCGCCGCAGAACTGACCTCGACGAGCTATAAATGGAGGCCCCCGAGCCTCCCCGAGCATGCAGGCGACCTCATGCTACCCCCACGACGCTCCCCTGCCTCGCATTCGACCCGGGGAGGCCTCCTTCATCATCTCCGGCAACTCCTACCGCCGCCACCGCCCCGGCCAATCCGACACCTCCAGTACCTCCCCCTCTCCGTTCTCTCCACCAAGAACTTCCTCATTCCCCTGCGAACCCAACCCCCTACTTAATTTTGATCGGGAGCCATCGCCGCCAACAAATCACTTTGTCACCGAAGCTTCCCTCCGCCGCGGAGCTCGCCGCCGGCGATTTCCTCCACCTCCGATGACCCTACGACCACCGGGAGAACCACCCCAGCCGTGCGGATCCATCCCTACCCTCGGGGGCCCGCGAGGAGTAGACAAACGCCGGCGACGATCGCCGGAGCCCCGCTCCGCTCGGGCAGAGGAGGGAGACACCGCGCGGCGACTGGTCAAACCTGATCAGTGGGCCCCTAGACCCACTGTCAGCGACCCCGCGCCGTCCACGCTGGAGTAAGTGGAGGCGTCATACCCGTGATACGTCTTCTCTGCGCGAAAGCGTAATCTCTTCAAAACGTTTTCTTTTCTGTTTTAATTTAAAAACAGATATTGACCAGAACTTTGACTGGCGATAACTTTTTAAATTTAACTCCAAATGAGTTGATTCTTTTTCCTACCTTCCTCAAATTTGGTCTAGTTTATTTTAAGATTTATTTAAAAAAATTTCAAACAACTTTTTTGTTCTGTTTGTGAAATGTGTGTTAATTCAAATATATTTTCAAATAGGATTTTGGGGAAAGAGAAGAAAACTTTCAAAAGTTTGGAGAGCACCCTGCCTTTCCACACATTGAAGGCAAGCATTCAGAATCCCGGCATAATATTTTTGGTGTGATCATTGATGCATTTACAACACCACCGCATTTCGAAGGACTTGTTATTTCATGTGATATGATCATATGCATGGGTGCATGTTATTGATTTCCATGCTGTTGGAAATGAACACACTTGTGATGATAATCATCCTCATGTGCCTTGCATGCATACCGGTAGGAACCGGGAAAACCTCTGCCTTGGGTAGGCATGAGTTTGTCGCCGGTCACTGTCGGGACGGTTATGTCCGGTATGGCATGGTAAGATATAATGAGTGTTGATTGTATTGGTTGAAATATATTCGTTATACTAATCATGCAGGGAATACTTGAACCTCCTGAGTCGACCGTAGATCGAGTCTTGTTCCAGTAACCCCCATACTTGTCTCGTACTACCACTCGTCTCTACAGCAAGTAGAGTACGGTTCAGTAAGTTGTCAACCTCTTTCTAGCACACACCGTACAGAGAGGCCAGGGTGGATGATACCGGTTGTAGCTGGTAGGAAGGCCACCTGGTCCGGGGGCATGGGTGTTTCCGGTTGGGACCGAGAGGGGAGGCCACCCCTTAGAGCGCGCGATATAAGTTTGATCCCATGCTACGCGAGGTTGTAGCCTCCCCACTTAGAGTTTGCTTAACAGGTGTCGTGGGTGATTCCAGACACGTGTGTGATAAGCTGGTGTGTGCAAGTTAGGTGTGTTTTCAACAAAAAGACCGTAGATGGAATTAGTCCTGATGGACTAAAGAAATCCGTTACTCGTGGGTAAAGAGTACACCCTCTGCAGAGAATAAACCTATTCGAATAGCCGTGTCCATGGTTAAGGATTTCAGTCTGGGATGGGTCAGGTGTCGGTCTTAGTGTCGGTCTTCGGAGGTGAAACTGTTAACCAGAAAATGGAATTACTACTCGTGACTTGTGATATCTATGATTATTATTATTGTTGACTAACCCATGATATTATTGTTATTACCGAGTATCTCTGGGATGGTTCTACCTCCGGGATATTCATTATGATTGTTTCTTTTAAAGCCCTTTATGTGGTGTCGCTCAGACGCCCGACTAAGGCATTTCTTTTAAAGCCCTTTATGTGGTGTCGCTCAGACGCCCGACTGTGGCATTTCTTTTAAAGCCCTTTATGTGGTGTCGCTCAGACGCCCGACTGTGGCATTTCTTTTAAAGCCCTTTATGTGGTGTCGCTCAGACGCCCGACTGCGGCATTTCTTTTAAAGCCCTTTATGTGGTGTCGCTCAGACGCCCAACTGTGGCATTTCTTTTTAAGCCCTTTATGTGGTGTCGCTAAGACGCCCGACTGTGGCATTTCTTTTTAAGCCCTTTATGTGGTGTCGCTAAGACGCCCGACTGTGGCATTGCTGGTTATTCGTTTTCATAAATTTTAATACTACTATGTTATTGCATTTTTATAAATAACTTGATTGCACGCATCTGAGTTCATTTATCTTTTGTGACTGACGTCATGAGCATAAAAATATTTCTTTTGCACATCATGGTTATATTATACCTGTGTTCATAATGTTTGCGAGTACATTCAAAGTACTCACTGGCTTGTCCCTGGCTATTGTCTTGGCCAGATTATCTTGCACGGAGATGAGCGACGTGATGCCAGCCCCGGAACCCACTCAATGGAGATAGCAGCCTCGCGAAGATAGGAATTAACCTGGTCAGCTGTTCCCGTGGGAAATGGAGTCCCATAGACACTAATGTTTCACAACCCGCTTCCGCCATCAACCACTAGAAACCATTTGTTGTACTCACAGGCCAGAATGGTCTTGTACTACATATTTTGTATTTTGCTTGGAATTTCTGTATCAAGTTGGAGCCTCATCAGCTAACAGTAATCCTGGGGCTGATGAGCACGACAGTCTTTTCTGGAAATTTATTACCTGGAAAACCGGTCGTGACAGGCTTGGTATCAGAGCCAGGCTGACCATTGGCTAATCCTATCTTAGCCAGGTCAATAAACTTAGGCAAACCAACCCACCAGACCTTAACCAAACCCCAGCCAAGCTTCTCGTGCAAGATAGCCACACAGTGACCCAACACTTTTGGCAGTCGGTGCCCAACCTAGCAACCTAACATGTCACTCATGTGCCAGTGACCGGCCCCTAAATAGTCCTTTCTCGCAAGCGTGCGAAGGAAGACTCCGTCCCCTTTTTCTTATAAAAAGGGCACGCTAGCCTCAACCCAGCACAGCACAGCCGCTACCCCCAAACCGAGCCACAATGCCTGGCCCTGTCGTGCACAATGAAACCACCGCAACCAACCTTGGAGGTTTTGTGACCATCCTCGCAAACCTCACCCGTCGTGCCTATGCATTAGAGGAGCCACCAGAATATGTTGTGTATCAAGGACCCATGAGCGGTGAAGACCGTCAATTCTGGGCCACTGTGCACATCTACGGTAGGGGTCTAGCACCCGAACGCCCCTACAGGTTCACCGGAAGGACAACTTCCTTTGAGCCACAAGCCATCCAGCTAGCCGCTCGAGAGGCTATAGTTCATCTCAGGCACTTGTCGCCCAGAGTTAACTGTCGCTCGTTCCACTACTACCCCAGACGTGAAGGGTATGGTAGACCACCCCAAGTTGCCAATGGAGATCACGAGACGGACCCCGCATTGTTGCACCTAGTGCGCTATGTAAGTGCACTAGAGGCACTGTTCGACCAGATCACTATTGACCTAATCGCAGCTCGTGGAGAGCTGGTTCGTCGAGCCCCTGCGAGAGGAGAAAACGAGCCCAACACCGACAACCCAGTCGTGCTGTTTGGACAACCAATCGAGACCCCAAGATCTGCTCCAGCCATCGGCCAAGGTGCTGCGATAACCCCAGAAGTGCTTCGTCGCATATTGGGAGCACACTCCAACGGGGTTGTGGCCAACAATCCCCGCGATGGTCATCATCACTACCCCGACCCTGCAGTACCTCCACCATCTCCGACTA
Organism: Triticum turgidum subsp. durum; assembly: GCA_900231445.1. Lineage (NCBI taxonomy): Eukaryota > Viridiplantae > Streptophyta > Magnoliopsida > Poales > Poaceae > Triticum > Triticum turgidum. Next base: position 680,435,336 of record LT934122.1, on the reverse strand, counting down.
ATCCCGGCAGAGAGACACGTGGAGAAGCCTCGACATCCACCAGGCACGCCCGTTTAGACATAAACGAGGTAGACTAAGCCGTATGAGTAGCACCAAGTTTCAATGTATCCTCGCTTTGTAATCACGCGACCGTGTATATTAACGCAGCCTGTCATTGTGCCTCTGTTTTAATAGTAGCCTTGCATTTTTGGTCAGCGCATAGTTGCACATTTTCCGGGCACAACTACCGAAAACCAACCCGACGACAACCACAGTAACACGTTTTTTATGAGATATGTGTATCTCTGACACTGACCCGACCTTTGGAGCTAAGCTGGCAAATTTTTACCTTTCACCACGGTAAAATGATCCAGCTCCATTGCTATATAAAGGCCACCTTGTGACCTTACCCAGCAACCCCCACCTTGTGCACCACACTCGCACTTTTTCCTGTCATGCCGAACCCCAACATTCATCTGAGAACCCCAGATGCAACCCTAGGTAGCTTTGTCAAAATATTGTGGGATTTTACCCGCAGTACCATGGGTTCTACCCAGCCACCTCAGTACGAGCTGTTCAAATCAAGGATCACCCCATCCACCTCGGAATATTGGGCAGCAGTGCATATCCCTCCTGTAGACCCCAATCAAGATCCAACAGAAATTTCCTTCATGGGGAAATCTATGCATACCCCACACCTGTCCATAGAAGCTGCTGCGAAAGAAGCAATTGCTCGTCTTCGATCCGCAGTACCCTATGCCCGCGAACGAGGATATTATTACTTTCCGAGTCGTGCAGCACCCGGAGAAGTTACATCTTTTCCCGATGGACGTATTGAGAGAGACCCAGTTCTGGCCAACCTTATCCAGTACATCATTGCTCAAGAGCATTTGAACCAGCGGGTGATGGATTATCTCCAGAGCCTCACAGAATTAAATCCTCAGATTGCCATCGGCAGACCACTGAGACCCGACCCGGAGAGACGCATACATCGACTGGTCAATCCACTTCCTCCAATAGAAGAGGAGTGTATTCCTTTACCAGAGACATTTTATCAGGACCCCGTCCAGTTACCGTTTTCATTTTAGACGTCGCTATTGTATTTGTTCCTTGCAGCATTTATTTATGTATGTGACTTATGCGTGATACCCTGAGTTTGTACGGCGAGTCAATTATTTGGCTCCTGCTAATGTGTGTAGTCTTTATTGTGGTTTATGCTCCTTTAAATTAACTGTTTTTCCCTTGCAAAATCCTGGAGCGAGATTTCTTTTCCCTGAGTTGCTACACCTGCCCCTTCTCACGACATGGATTAATTAATTTCACACAGCACCACACAGCAGACTCACAACCATAATCATTCAGACACATACACTGTTTGCCAAACCTTGCAACGGTATTACATCCAGCTAATCCCTCACCCCCTTAACTACAGTTAGCACCCGGCACACTCCATCTACTCCTCATGATCACCACCACCGCGGAGAACCAACACCCGAGCCACAGCGTCACGATACTCGTCGAAGATCATCGCGCACAGGAGCACAGAGAGCCCCAGCAGTGTCGCCAGCCCTCCGCATATCAGGATCACAAACCAGTCCGGCATCGCCTCCGCCATTAGAGCCTCACTCGAGTTTCTGTAAGCAGTAATGGAGAAAGAAGGAGGAGGAGAAGTGAGGCCAGATGTGAGGAAGAAGAGAGAGTCACCCCGGCCGTTTTTATAGCTCGAGCTCGGTGTACGGTGGGCGAAGTCCACCAACGCCGCTAGTCGCCGATCGCCGGTGTTCGGAGTCGAATCTGCGAGCAGTGCCGACAGCGCGCTGGCCCGCGAGGTGAGTGCACGCTGCACCGGCAGCTAGCACGCCGCGCACTACCACGGTACGGCCTAGATGCCCTACACACTAGGCGTCGCTGGTGGAGAAAGCGCACGGGAGAGAGAGGAGGAAGAAAGGGCCAGAGGGAGAAGAAGAGGAGACTGACAGTGGACCCCGGGTCCACCTGTCGGCCAGAGAGAGCACTGTGCTCTCGGGTACAATCGGCGTATATCTAAATTTAGGAGTTATCCTAAATTTATATCCAGCATAGAAATTGCCCGTTTTTGTCCCGGACCGTAGACTTTTCCGTGCAGCCCCAGTTTTTCACACTGTGGTTTTTCACCACTTATTGCCCTCTCACTGTAGCCACATCATTATTGCGTAAATATTTTCTTAACACCGCTTTTAGCAAATCTCGAGGACGAGATTTTTCTTAAGGGGGTTAGTATTGTGACACCCCAAAAATTCGGCCTTGTTTTATTAAATTAAAATTTTGCCAGGAATTAAAACTTTGGATTTCTGAGCTCTATTTTGATTTTTAAATCATTTCCTTCCCTGTTATGATGAGTTTTTCCCAAAGAGAAAACTTTTCAAATATGTTATTGGACTTGTTTAACCTCTCAAGAAAAACTTTCCTTTTATCAGTGTAACTAATTAACTAAAATAATTGCTTGATCTTTACTTTCTTGAAAATAGTTTTTCAAGGTTAAATGGCCATATTTGAACTACAAAAATTTGATAGATTCACTTAAAATTTCCACAAAAATTTGGAGATGTCATGTGATGTTCTTAAATCACTTTTATGCAAAAATATATTTCCTTCATGAAATATTTTGAGCCCTGCACTCAATTTTTCTTCTCTGGTCCAGAGTGCATTTTGCACTACAACCCATTTAAATAATTCTTTAAAACTTCTACCAAAATTAAGGGAGTTCAGTAGGAACATATTATTCCACTTTGTGCAAAAATCCAGGGTCGTTCTTTGAAAATATTGAGTGTATCAACCTCTTTTCCATTCTGGTCCAATTTGAGGATTTGTACAGCAGCCACCATTTTAGTTGCTCCTATACCCTTGATTATTTCTCCTACTTGTAGTCCTCCATGTTAAACCCTTAAGTCCAGGAGCATGCACCATTTGGATCATTTTTGGTTCATGAAATAATGCTATTTATTTCCTGTCCAGAAATGTAGTTTTGCAAAACTTGCACTAGCAAGTCGTCCAAATAACCACACCACTCTCTCTTGCATCTAAAGAGACCCCAACCTGGAAGTTTTTGGCCACCCCAAGACTTGCCTAAGTGCCATTGGCATTTTGTCAAACACCCTGCGGACATGTTCAGTTTTGACATGAGTTTTGGCATTGCATTGTGAACTTGCACCTCTGATCAAACCAACCTGTCCACTAGGCTCCCAGTTGCCCCTAGCCTGGGTCTGTTAATTGCCAGCCTCAACTATGACCTCCAGCATGCTTTAGCATTTCGTCGAACGGCTTCCGTGCGTGCTCTGGCCGCGCCCAGAGCGCGCGTATTGCACGACCCGTGCGCCGAGCCGACACGCTGGCCCCACGGCTTTGGCCCGCCCTGCAGCACCACGCCACGCGCTCCCCTCCTCGCAGCAACGTGCCAAGCAGCCCCCGCCGCACCCGGCAGGCCAAGCGCTAGCCGCCGCCGCTGCCCGGCAGCCTCTGCCCATGTCGGCGCCGCCAAAGCCTCTCGCGCTCGCCACCTGGCCCCTGGAACAGCGCGTGCTCATCCGCGAGTGTGTCCTCTAGCGCTCGTCGCCCCCACGATGCCCTGCTGCTACAGAACGACGGTTCGCCGGCCGCCCTTATCCACCGCCGCAGAACCGACCTCGGCGAGCTATAAATGGAGGCCCCCGAGCCTCCCCGAGCACGCAGGAGACCTCATGCTACCCCCACGGTGCTCCCCTGCCTCGCATTCGACCCGGGGAGGCCTCCTTCATCATCTCCGGCAACTCCTGCCGCCGCCACCGCCCCGGCCAATTCGGCACCTCCAGTACCTCCCCCTCTCCGTTCTCTCCACCAAGAACTTCCTCATTCCCCTGCGAACCCAACCCCCTACTTAATTTTGATCGGGAGCCATCGCCGCCAACAAATCACTTTGTCACCGAAGCTTCCCTCTGCCGCGGAGCTCGCCGCCGGCGATTTCCTCCACCTCCGACGACCCTACGACCACCGGGAGAACCGCCCCAGCCGTGCGGATCCATCCCTACCCTCGGGGGCCGCGAGGAGCAGCCAAACGCCGGCGACGATCGCCGGAGCCCCGCTCCGCTCGGGCAGAGGAGGGAGACGCCGCGCGGCGACTGGTCAAACCTGACCAGTGGGCCCCTGGACCCACTGTCAGCGACCCCGCGCCGTCCACGCTGGAGTAAGTGGAGGCGTCATACCCGTGATACGTCTTCTCTGCGCGAAAGCGTAATCTCTTCAAAACGTTTTCTTTTCTGTTTTAATTTAAAAACAGATATTGACCAGAACTTTGACTGGCTATAACTTTTTAAATTTAACTCCAAATGAGTTGATTCTTTTTCCTACCTTCCTCAAATTTGGTCTAGTTTATTTTAAGATTTATTTAAAAAAATTTCAAACAACTTTTTTGTTCTGTTTGTGAAATGTGTGTTAATTCAAATATATTTTCAAATAGGATTTTGGGGAAAGAGAAGAAAACTTTCAAAAGTTTGGAGAGCACCCTGCCTTTCCACACATTGAAGGCAAGCATTCTGAATCCCGGCATAATATTTTTGGTGTGATCATTGATGCATTTACAACACCACCGCATTTCAAAGGACTTGTTATTTCATGGGATATGATCATATGCATGTGTGCATGTTATTGATTTCCATGCTGTTGGAAATGAACACACTTGTGATGATAATCATCCTCATGTGCCTTGCATGCATACCGGTAGGAACCGGGAAAACCTCTGCCTTGGGTAGGCATGAGTTTGTCGCCGGTCACCGTCGGGACGGTTATGTCCGGTATGGCATGGTAAGATATAATGAGTGTTGATTGTATTGGTTGAAATATATTCGTTATACTAATCATGCAGGGAATACTTGAACCTCCTGAGTCGATCGTAGATCGAGTCTTGTTCCAGTAACCCCCATACTTGTCTCGTACTACCACTCGTCTCTACAGCAAGTAGAGTACGGTTCAGTAAGTTGTCAACCTCTTTCTAGCACACACCGTACAGAGAGGCCAGGGTGGATGATACCGGTTGTAGCTGGTAGGAAGGCCACCTGGTCCGGGGGCATGGGTGTTTCCGGTTGGGACCGAGAGGGGAGGCCACCCCTTAGAGCGTGCGATATAAGTTTGATCCCATGCTACGCGAGGTTGTAGCCTCCCCACTTAGAGTTTGCTTAACAGGTGTCGTGGGTGATTCCAGACACGTGTGTGATAAGCTGGTGTGTGCAAGTTAGGTGTGTTTTCAACAAAAAGACCGTAGATGGAATTAGTCCCGATGGACTAAAGAAATCCGTTACTCGTGGGTAAAGAGTACACCCTTTGCAGAGAATAAACCTATTCGAATAGCCGTGTCCATGGTTAAGGATTTCAGTCTGGGATGGGTCAGGTGTCGGTCTTAGTGTCGGTCTTCGGAGGTGAAACTGTTAACCAGAAAATGGAATTACTACTCGTGACTTGTGATATCTATGATTATTATTATTGTTGACTAACCCGTGATATTATTGTTATTACCGAGTATCTCTAGGATGGTTCTACCTCTGGGATATTCATTATGATTGTTTCTTTTAAAGCCCTTTATGTGGTGTCGCTCAGACGCCCGACTGTGGCATTTCTTTTAAAGCCCTTTATGTGGTGTCGCTCAGACGCCCGACTGTGGCATTTCTTTTAAAGCCCTTTATGTGGTGTCGCTCAGACGCCCGACTGTGGCATTTCTTTTAAAGCCCTTTATGTGGTGTCGCTCAGACGCCCGACTGTGGCATTTCTTTTTAAGCCCTTTATGTGGTGTCGCTAAGACGCCCGACTGTGGCATTTCTTTTTAAGCCCTTTATGTGGTGTCGCTAAGACGCCCGACTATGGCATTGCTGGTTATTCATTTTCATAAATTTTAATACTACTATGTTATTGCATTTTTATAAATAACTTGATTGCACGCATCTGAGTTCATTTATCTTTTGTGACTGACGTCATGAGCATAAAAATATTTCTTTTGCACATCATGGTTATATTATACCTGTGTTCATAATGTTTGCGAGTACATTCAAAGTACTCACTGGCTTGTCCCTGGCTATTGTCTTGGCTAGATTATCTTGCACGGAGATGAGCGACGCGATGCCAGCCCTGGAACCCACTCAATGGAGATAGCAGCCTCGCGAAGATAGGAATTAACCTGGTCAGCTGTTCCCGTGGGAAATGGAGTCCCATAGACACTGATGTTTCACAACCCGCTTCCGCCATCAACCACTAGAAACCATTTGTTGTACTCACAGGCCAGAATGGTCTTGTACTACATATTTTGTATTTTGCTTGGAATTTCTGTATCAAGTTGGAGCCTCATCAGCTAACAGTAATCCTGGGGCTGATGAGCACGACGGTCTTTTCTGTAAATTTATTACCCGGAAAGCCGGTCGTGACAGATCTCCTGGTCATTGGGCACATAAACGCGGTCCTCAAACCATAGGGTATCGTGTTTGTCCTCACGAAATCCTTTAGCTTTTCCTTTGCTCATTCTTTCCTTTATCTCGGCAATCTCCTTGTCCGTCTTCTGAGCTTCTCTGATCTTAGTCATCAAAGTAGACTGAACTTCCAATACTGCTACATAGCCTCTCGGAACTATCTCCAAACATAGTTCACGAAGATCTTCTGCTAACTCCTTGGGTAACTCTCCGGTTATGAGTGTATTGACATGGCTCTTGCGACTCAACGCATCGGCTACTACGTTAGCCTTTCCGGGGTGATAATGCAGCTTCATATCATAATCTTTGTTGAGCTCCAACCATCTCCTTTGTCTGGGATTCAGCTCCTTCTGCATGAAGATATACTTCAAGCTCTTGTGATCTGTGTACACCTCACAGTGATTTTCGATGAGGAAATGTCTCCGTGTCTTTAACGCATGCACTACAGTTGCTAACTCCAAATCGTGTGTAGCATAATTCAGCTCATGTGGTTTAAGCTGTCGTGAGGCATATGAGACAACTCTTCCATCCTGCATAAGCACTGCTCCAAGTCCTCGACGAGAAGCGTCACAATACACCGGATAATCCTTGCGTTGATCTGGAAGAGTCAACACTGGAGCTGTAACCAAGTGTTTCTTCAACTCCTTAAAATGGCCTCACATTCCTCAGTCCAATTGAACTTGGTATCCTTCTTCAATAGTTCCGTCATGGGTTTTGCAATCTTGGAGAAATTCTCAATGAACCTCCTGTAGTATCCTGCAAGTCCAAGAAAACTCTGGATTTCTCCAACTAACGTGGGTGCTTCCCAATTTGTCCCGGTGATAACCTTGGTGGGGTCTACTACTATTCCTTCTCTGAATATAACATGTTCGAGGAATCCAACTTCCTTCAACCAAAATTCACACTTACTGAACTTGGCATATAGCTGATGTTCTCTGAGCTTCCCAAGTACCAAACACAAATGTTCCTTATGTTCTTCTTCATTCTTCTAGTAGACTAGTATGTCATCAATGAACACCACGACGAACCTGTCCAAAAAACTCCATAAACACCTTGTTCATCATGTTCATGAAATAGGCAGGTGTGTTAGTCAGACCAAATGACATAACGGTATACTCATATAGCCTGTACCTTGTGGTAAAAGCTGTCTTAGGTATATCCTACTCTCGAATCTTCAGCTGGTGATATCCTAATCGCAGATCGATCTTGGAAAATACCTTAGCTCCTTGCAATTGGTCAACCAGATCATTGATCATCGGCTGTGGGTACTTGTTCTTGATCGTCACCTCATTCAATCCGCGATAATCAACAACCATCCTTAACGATCATCCTTCTTCTCCACTAGAAGCACTGGTGATCCCCAAGGTGACGAACTTGGGAGAATATAGCCTTTATCCAGTAACTCCTTAATCTGTTTCTTAATTTCCTCCAAATCCTTTGCAGGCATCCTGTACGGTCTCTTAGATATTGGCCCTGTGCCTGGCAACCGTTTAATCAAAAACTGAATGTACCTATCCGGTGGCATGCCTGGCAACTCCTTAGAAATACGTTAGGGAAATCCTTCACCACTGGTACTTCCTCCTGTACAACTCCTGATAAGTAATTCACTTGAGTCCTCTTAGGCATATACCTGGATACATACCTAATCCTTCTTCCTTCTGGGGTTGTGAGCAAAATTGACTTACTGGCGCAATCAATGTTTCCTCCATACATCGATAGCCAATCCATACCCAGAATCACATCCAATCCTTGCGACTCCAAAATTATCAAATCCGAGGGGAAAACATGCCTACCTATGGTCAATGGCATCTAAAAACATCCTTGACTTGCCATATGTTCTGCTCCCGGTGAACTTACTAACATAGTTTTTCTAAGAACCTTGGTGGGCAATTTATACTTATCCACAAATCCCCTTGATATGTATGAATGCGATGCACCAGTATCAAAAAGAACAATTGCAGTAAATGTCTTAACCAAAAACTTACCTATTACTACATCTGGTTGTGCTTCAACCTCCTCCATGCTAACGTGGTTCACTTTTCCCCTATTGAAAGGGTTGGGCTTCTTTCTAGAGCTTCCATTGCCATTTCCATTCTTAGCTTCAGGACACTCTGTGGCATAATGTCCATTCTTCCCGCACTTGTAGCAAGTAATGTGACTTAGATCCTTCTTGGCGGGCATTGCTGGGTTGGAACGGTTCTGGCCGTTGCTTCCTCTGTTCCCATTCCCATTCTTGGGGCCACTATGGTTGTGCGGAATCCCTCCATTGTGGTTGTGACCTCCATGGTTATGTTGAAGGTGTCCTCCCGAGTTCGGGGTAAAACGGGGTTTCTGCTGGGCTCCCGAATTTTACTTCCCTTGTCCGTACTTCCTCTTGCGGCTGTCTATGTGTTGCTGCTTCCCTTCAATCATGAGAGCTCTATCTACCAACTCCTGGTAGTTGTTGAAGTTTTCCACCATCAACTACATGCTCAGCTCATCATTCAGTCCTTCCAGAAACTTCTCCTGCTTAGCGGCATCCATAGCAACGTCATCTGGAGCATAACGTGCTAGCTTACTAAAGTCATCCACATACTGGCCAACTGTGCGTCCTCCTTGGCGCAAGTTGCGAAACTCGCGCTTCTTCATGGCCATAGCTCCTACTAAAACATGGGCAGTGTGAAACGCTTGCTGGAACTGATCCCATGTGACAGTGTCGATGGGGTAAGTGGCTATGAAATTCTCCCACCATGATGTTGCGGGTCCATCAAGCTGGTGTGCGGCAAAACGCACTCTCTCCGCATATGTGCATCCTACAGTGGTTAACTCCCTTCCAATCTTCGGAGCCAATCATCTGCAACTATCGGCTTGGTGCTACTGGAATACACCGGCGGATTCAGCCTTAGAAAACGGGCTAAGTGATCAACAGGTGGTGGTGGTGGTGGGTTGTTGTTGTTGTTCCCCTGGTTCTAATTTTGGACTAGAAGCTGCATCAGGGTATTCTGCTGCTAGATCAACTGGGTGAGCTCCGGTGGGAAAGCAAATCCATTGTCGCATCTCGGAGGCATCAGATAGGTTTAGAAAAGATGAGAAAATGGAATAGAATGAGGTCTAGAGGGAAAACACTACCCATATGCTCATGAGACAAACACAATCAATATCACTTCAATCAATTCAAACAAGGGCATACAATCGGTCTAACTATCGTTACAAAAGTGATCGGACTATACTATATACATGGGGAAATACTACTATTGATATGGTGGTCGACTAGAAATTTTGATCAGTGGAAGACTCCATGATATCTACTCCAGCTTCATCAACATAGTCATCATCGCTATCGTCGGGGTCTGAGTCGATGTCGTCGATGATGATGTAGTTCTCCGGATAGGTGGAATCATCATCTTCTCCTCCTGGCGCGGGGTCTCCCATGAACACTCCTAGATTCCTTGTCAGATCGTCATTCTTCTCCACGAGTATCGTCATTTCCTCCTCATATCCATCGTGTGTAGACTTGAGTTCTTCTTCCAGCTTTGTGATCCTGGTCATTGCCTTCTTCAGATCTATCATGCATGCGCACATCTGGTTCTCCTGGCGACGAATGTGCTGGTTTAACTCCTAGATAAAAGCTGCAATGGATCTATCCTTCCTGGTGCTGATCATCTCCCATTGCTCATCTCTGTGCCCACAAATCTGGTAGATAGTATCCTTGAGATCCTTGTGGTATACTTCTCCAATGCGTCCCATGGCGATGTGGGCTGCCATGCTCTTTCCTAGACTCCAGGTTGGTGCATCAAAGGAAAACTCTATGGGCTCAGTGACTCACATGAACGTCCTTCCTGGAACTTGAACTTGAATCATCCAATGCTCCTCTTCTGGTAAAGTGGCAATGTAGGTCCCGGTGAAGCTAGGTATTCCTATGCTCAGGTACCTAGTGACTTCCTTCAAGTGTCGTCCAAAAGGTGTATCTTCATCCGGTTGCGCGAACTTGTTCCTTGCATCCACCATCCTATAGAGTAGAAAAGGGAGAGGAGTTAGAAATGAGAAGAGAGTAGTGATCTAGGGCTTTAGCTTAGTGCTCGTGTCCTACAGTCAGCGTGTGCTCTGATATCATCTTGTAGCGACCAGACATCAAACAGTCTGATCTCTGTGCATCAGTGTCATCCCTGGATCGGTAATGCTGACATGCACAGTACTTGAAGGATTTATAACAGAGTAGCAATCACACACTTATTACATCGAATGTCTCAAAAGAGAACTTACTACAATAATATGGCTTAAGGCCATCTAAGAACGATAAAAGTGGAAGGCTTGGAAGATAAAGTGAGTCCATCTACTCCAACGGCATAGCTGAGTGAAAGATCACGACCTAAGGCACCTTACTCGTCGTCTGAAAAGTCTGCAACATGAATGTTGCGGCCCAAAACAGGTCAGCACATGGAATATGTTGGCAATGTAACACATAGAGAGTAATAAACAGATAAATGCTATCACTACATGCAACATGGCTGGTGGAAAGCTCTATGGTTACAATTTTGCATCAAGCCAATTTTTCCCTACAACAAAGGAATAAATTTATTTAACTATCATGGTGGTTGTTAAACATTGAGAAGGTTCCTCCAACTCAATCCCAATTAAGCATCATCAATAAAACCCAATCAATTTATTTAAGTAACATGACGAGATCAACATGATAATCCAAGAACCAGATACTCAAGATGTCCATAACCAGGGACACGGCTAACCATGATTATTATGTACACTCTATAGAGGTTTGCACACTTTTCCCCACAAGACTCGATCACCTTCGTTGGATTTCTCGCACTACATGGTGTTTGAGAAACGGATGACCAAGACACAGTCTTTCAGAAACAATTACTCTTTACTCTGGGTGGATAGTTACACCTACTTTCCAATACATCTGCTAGCCCACCACTGAAAGAGGTCTTGCAACTTAATAAACTATGCTGGAGCCCATAATAGCTTGTGGCTGCACAAAGAAGTTTCTAGCATGAATAATCTTATGATCCCTTTGAGCCTGGGTGGCGGTCCATAGGAAAATCACACGGTATCCCGGGATTTCCAGAAAAACAGATAACACTGGGTACTCCAGGTGCCTCAATCCACCCAGATGTGTATTAGAGTTGCCACCTGAAGTTAACCATTAATTAACAATACTCACATCTGTCATGGATACACTCACCCAATCCACGTCTACTAGCATAGCATAGCAATATAAGCAGTACGTAGAAGTAACTCTCAAAGGTTTGATAATAAACAAGTGAATAGGTACTACCTCCTCTACTTCCCAAAACCCACATGTTAATCAGATCCTAATCATGCATTGTTTGATGGATTGATCTAATGCAATAAAACTGGGTAGTAAAGAGGTATGATCAAATTGTTACTTGCCTTGCTGATGATCTGCAAAACCTAGAGACTCGTAGTAGCACGCTTCACACTCCGGGTACTCTATTGCAAACAAACAAGCATGAAAGTGCGTTATATCGACTAGAGGGGGGTGAATAGGCGATTTTTATGAAATCTTCACTGAGGAATTTGCTGGTGAGGAAATTCCTAAATGAAGAACTACTTGCAGCGGAATAAGTACTGAAAAGTAAACATAGCAGAACACACGCATAGTCATCATGATGAAATGAACACAAGCACAGAGTACAGAAAGTGTAAACACAGGATAACACAAGATGAAGACGGACAGACTGAAGAAATTGAACTGTGGAAATTGAGAAAGTCTTCAGTCAAAGTCTTCAAACAGATATGAACAAGCACACAACAACAGAGATGAGGAAATGAAAGAGTTGAGGAAATAGAACCAGTAAGCTCGGTGAAGACAATGATTTGGTAGACCAGTTCCAACTGTTGTCTCAGTTGTACATCTGGTTAGAGCGGCTGAGTATTTAAACTCGAGGACACACAGTCCTCACCATATTCTCCTTGAGCAAAGGTCACACAGACCTCGCCCAATCACTCGTGGTATGTCTTCAGGTGACTTTCGAACCTTCACAAACTCGATCACTCGGCGATCCACAATTCCTCTTGGATGCTCTAGACCTTGACACCTAACCGTCTGGAAGAAGCAGAGTCTTCAAAGGAAACAAGCATCAGATCCACGCAGGATCAATCTCTTCAGTGATGCTCAATCACTTTGGGGTTTGTAGGTTTGGGTTTGGGATTTCCTCACTTGATGATTTTCACTCAAAGTCCTCGGAGGGTGGGTTGCTCTCAAATGACAAGTGTCAGTTTCTCTCGGAGCAGCCAACCAACTAGTGGTTGTAGGGAGCGGCTATTTATAGCCGGGGAGCAGCCCGACATGATAAGACATAAATGCCCTTGACTGATATGACCGTTAGGTGGGTAGATATTTTGGGACAGGTGGTGCGTAGCACAACAACGGTCGGAATATTTGAGGTTCGAATTCCTCACGGCTATCATGTTCCTCACTTTGTAGGCAATCCGCACTAGCGAATTCCTAACTCTTCAGTCAGAACAAATTCCTCAGAGACCAGAAAAACTTCATCTCTGTCACTGAAGAATATGGCTGAACTGTGCGAGATTTCCAATGGCTTCACTCGAAAGGATTGGTAGGTGTAGGATTTTGAGTTGAGCATCACATGGAAATTTTTCCTTAGTATTTCCTCGACCCCCTTTAACAGTACGGTGTTTCCTATGACTCAAGAAAGAGAAATGGAACAGTAAAAACAAGAGTCTTCATGCTTCATGTTCCTCGAATGATTACCAAGTCTTCAAGGTCACACCAATTTCTTCACTTTCAAAGTCTTCAGAAAGTCTTCAGAAATCCAAAGTCTTCAGTCGAAGAACTTCATTTTTAGGGGTTGAATTTCTCTGTAAATATGAAACTCCTCATAGACTTATAGACCTGTGTACACTTACAAACGCATCAGTCTCTTAATCTATAAGTCTTCAATACACCAAAATCACTAAGGGGCACTAGATGCACTTACAATCTCCCCCTTTTTGGTGATTGATGAAAATATAGGTTAAGTTTTCAACGGGGATAAACATATGAAGTGTAAATACTGATATTGAGGAATTTGATTGCAAGATATAGAAGAACTCCCCCTGAAGATGTGCATAGTGAGGAATTTGCTTTTGAAGCAATGCACACTTGAAGAGTATAAGCATGGAGATCTCCCCCTATATCTTGTAATTCATACACGCATTTGACATATAATATGAAGAATTTGAAATGCATGATGAAACATGGTGACTGATGTAATTTAGCATGCGTGCATTAACATTAGGAATAGGCATGCAGAAGAACACAGCAAAAGTATCAGACCACCATAGAGTTTAAGATTACAACTCGATCCAGCAAAGTCATCAGAAGAATGATAGTTGTAACTTAGCAAAAAACGCCCATATATAGACCCTCTTGAAGACTAACTCAAATTTCTCCCCCTTTGTCATCGAATGACCAAAAGGGTTGAAAATGAGGACTAACGCCCCTGAAGAATATCATGAAGATGGAGGAGCGCCAGCGTTGTTGGGGTCTTGAGTCGATGAAGGGCCTGCTGCAGTGTCGTCCAAGTCTTCGAACTCGTCCATTTCGCGGGATGAGGAATATGAACTTGTGACCAAAGGAGGAACCTTGACCTTCTTGAGCTTCTTCGGCGGAGGAGCAGACCAGTCAAAGTCTTCTTTGAAGCCCATTTGCTCCAGATCTTCTTCACCATACAGATGTAACAGAATAGCCCAGGTGCGATCAAACACTTCATGGAGGTAGTAATGGTTTTTCTTCACTGCATTATGTGTAGAGGTCATGTTGTTAAGAATAGAGCCAAACTGACGCTTAACCCATTTGTGGTTCCGATCGACCTTCTGGTAAAGACTTAGAAGCAGCTCACGGTTAGTCATCACACGAGGAGCAGTAGCTTGAGGACTTGACTTGCGAACATTGGCAGCAGAATCATGTGTGGCAGAGTCATCATTGGTGGAGTAAGATGTAGCTTTGCGGAACTGACCATCCAATGGACGAGTGCCTTCATCGATAATAGCAAGTGCCTTGCCCTTTCCTTCAGGTGAGGAATATGTCCGTTTGAGGACTTCAATCGGGGGCAAGTAGCTTCCATGGTTAAGAGTGTCAACCTTGTAGTTGAGTGAAGACCTTGATCTGAGGAATCTCATGATCCATGGAGCATAAGGCTTCAGCTCAAACGGTGAAAGTGCAACATTAGCAAGTGTCCTCATGAAGAAATCATGGTAATTGATAGGGATACCATGCATGATGTTGAAGAGCATATTCTTCATCATCCCCACAATTTCTTCATCAGATGAATCATGACCTTTGATTGGACTGGTAGTCTTCGTCAGAATGCGATAGATGGTCCTTGGCACATACAGCAAATCCTTCACGAGGAACTTGGTCATTTGCGCTTGTCCAGGCTTCAGCGGCTTCATGAGCACTTGCATATAGTGGTCGGTGAGTTCAGGTTCATCATACAGACAACGAGCACCTTCTGGTGGAGGACTGATTGGCAAGGCACGAAGCAATTCAGAGGCTGGTGCCTTGTAATGAGTGTTTTCGGTCATCTAGTCCAACATCCAGGAGTTGATGTCGTGTGCTTCACCAGTGATATGCAGCATCGCATAGAATTGAAGAATTAGCTCTTCATTCCAGTCAACGATGTCAGTGCAAAAGTTAAGCAGACCTGCATCATGAAGCATACTGAGGACCGGTGTGAAGCAAGGCATAGATTCCATGTCCACGTGAGGAATGTGCTCGTGGTCGAAGACTTTGTCCTTGTCGAAGAGAACTGAGGAATAGAAGTTGGCCTAGCTGGCAGTCCAGAAGCGCTTCCTTCTAAGACGAGCATTGTCATATGGGTTAAAATCAGTGAAGAACACACGCTCACCAAAGAAATCATCAGCCTTGAATTTTGGCTTCTTGGAGAAGGGATTCTTTGGCTTGGGTTGAGGGGTGTCAGTGATCTCCAGTACCACCTCAGGAATCGCAATCTCAGGTTCCTCATGCTGAGGAATTTCAGGTTCTTCTGCAGCTGCAGCATGGGTCATCAATTCTTCATTCACATTTTCTTCAGCACTAGTGGCTGGAATTTCTTCATGGACGGACGGGGTTGCACGAGGTTCATCAGATCCCATATGTACTTCAGTAGCGGCTGGGGACTGAGGAATAGCTTGGAGAGGATTGAACAATGGAGAGTTGGGGTGCTGACTTTCCCAAAAGTCATCATTCAGTACGGGTGTGGTACAGCCAATGTCCACATCCTCATCTTCCATTTCTTCAACACCTGCCTCTTCAGCAGTGAACTGAGGCATAGGTGAGGAGATGACTGGGGTTGAAGGGATTCTATCCGCTTCAATTTCTTAATCCAACTGCTCTGACGAAGCAGCAGAAGGAGTTTCTTCATCGGATTCCTCGGGAATCTCATAATCTTCACCAAACGGAACAAGGTCCTTTGATGGCATGAAGGAGACAGGAACAGCATCAATAGGATTTTCAGCTGAACTTGTCAAAGGCTTCATTTTCTTCGGAGCTGAAGAATCTGATGAAGATGATGCCTTCCTCTTTTTCATTGTTGCATGCTCTGCAGCCTTGGTCTTCTTCACATCTAATGCAGATGGAAGGATCGGAGCTGGTGTAGGCGCAGGAGGTACAGAGGACTTTGGTTCATTTTCTTCAGGCGCAACTGTTGCAGTTGCCCTGACATCTTCGTTTTCTTCAAGCGCACCACTAGTGGATGCCCTGGCGATTTCTTCAGTGGCTGGAATGGAGTCATCAGCCCTGGTACTCTCATTTTCTTCAGCAGCCTGACTGACATCAGCGGTGCTGGCATGTTCTTCAGTAGGCTAATCAGATGCTTCAGCCTGAGGAATTTCAACATGCACCGGAGCAGTGGCAGTTGAAGAGAAAGTCTTCGTCAAATTGACGAACCAAACCTTTGCTTCCTTCCAATCAGCATAGTACCGATTGAAATCATCACTCAGTTGCTTTATTTCAGCTTGTACAGTAATGAGTTGTTCAGGGGTAAGAGTGAGGACATTGTCCTTGAGGCAGCGCTGTTTCTTGTACTGCGCTTTCTTCAGCCTTCGTCCTTCTTCATATTTCCACTTCTCTTCCTCAATGAAGTGAGTTAGAACATGACTTTGACCAGGAGTGAGGTTCATCTCTGGCAAAGGTGTAGTAGGGTCCTTGTGCCATAAGTCAATGAAATCGAGGATCAACTTGGGATCCAGAAGAAGTGGCACATTGCTGCCTTTGGCTCTAGCGGACCTGGCTTGCCTGTCCCTGATGATTTCGGCAAGTTCTTCATCATCAGCCTCATCGTCATCAGAGGGGATTTGGAAGGCAACCTGCTTCTTGTGAGGACTTGGGCGAAGGCCCCATCCAGCAGTGGCCTTTTTCTTCAGCAGAGATGGACCGACTGAGGAACTTGGTGCAGCAGTGGAGCTAGCAGATGCTCCTGAGGCAATAGAGATGCCAGTTTTCCTTTGGCACGTGGCAAGATGCACAAATGTCGAGGATTTGGTCGGAGCATCCAAAGACTTTGTCGGAGGAATTGAGGACTCTGGAGGAGGAGGAGCAGACTGAGGAATTTGTCGTGAGGGCTTTGAAGATACTGGCCTTGAGGGCATTGCTGAGGAGCTTGGCCGTGAGGGCATTGAAGGAGAAGCACTTGACTTGTGGGAAGGTTTCTTTGGCATCGCCTTCCTGGGCTTACTGCCAGAGGCCTCAGCAGCGGTAGCAGTAGCAGCAGCAGAATCTTCATTGAATTTCCTCACTGCTTCCTTTGCTTGTTTGGTTAGTTTGGCCTGGCGCCTTGCCCATTCATCAGCATAGTCCTCACCGCGCTTGAGGCTGGTGAGATCCGCCAGTTGGCCAGGTCTCAATGGAGGTCTTGAGCATGGAGGGTTGAGCGCGAATGTCTTCATGTACTTGGGAGTAACATACCTGTACTCCCTCCATTCTCGTGCCCATCTCCTCTCAATCTGTTGTATGCTCACTTTGCGCTGATTCTTGTCCTCCTTGCCAAACTTGGCCTCATCAGGAGTGTAGTATCTAACATAAATGTCCTCAGGGATTTCAAACACAGTATTGACCTCAGGCCTCTTTCCTCCCTTCTGTGGCTTCTTACTGTCAGCCATTTTCTTCAGCTGAGGATGAACAACTGAAGTTTCTGAAGAGGTATGCAACTTTTCTTCGAGGAACGCTGCAATGAGTTAAGTTTATGAGAACCTAGTGATTCAGCAGCGGACATGTCTACCTGTGAACAGAGTATAGTTGCGAGGAATTTGGAGAGGTCATATGCGTTCTTAGAAGATTTTCAAAAAGAATAGGTTTGAGGAATTTGACCAGATGAGTCTTGAAGAATTTCGCTAAGCGTTCTTTATCTTAGGTTCCAGAGTTATACAGATTTGAAAATCCACACAATTGAGGAATCTTGAAGAAAATCATTGCTTAGAGAAACGAATCAAGAACAGATAACATGTGAGGTGTTTTAGTGTGTGAAGATTTGAAGAATAAACACCTTTGAAGATTTTTAAGAAAACACATGAATCAAAGGTGGCACTAAAAGTAACTTTTAATTACCCCTTGATGAAGAACACGACAAACTGGGAAGTGTTGAAGTGAAGTTCGTCCGTTCAGATCTTCCACGCCCTAACTCGGCAGAGGAAGACAACTACGGCGGTGGCGGAGGGAAGAAATCCGCAACCGGCATGAGTACGACGGAGACGAGGTCGAGGCAGTGAAGCTCTTCCTCACCGGCGATGATGAAGTAGCGGCGGCGCTAGGGTTTGGTAAGCTCGAGCGGGAGTGAGATCGAGCGGAGTAAAAGTGAAGTGAGGAAGAGGCAGGGGTATTTATAGCGGCAGTGAAAAACTGTGCGACCAAAGATTTCGGACGAACGTGCCCCTGGCCCTTCTCAGTCACGTGACATGTGTCACCCACGTACTGTGAGGTGGAGATCTTGTAGGATCGTGGGTGAATAGATAAGTATTATCATGGAATGTGGAACAGTTTGAGCGGCAAAGCTGAAAATTCAGATAAGATTATTTTAAGTTTTCATTCACAATTTCTTCAGCTGTCAAGGACACAATGAAGATTTTGAACGAGTTTCAAATTAGAACGCACATGAAGAATTTGTGAAAAGATTAGATTGAGTTTAGCATAGAGGGGGAAGGGTCCGATCACATTCACTTAGCGGAAAAAGTCAACTTGAAGAATTAGCAATAAGTGAATGTTGTAGAGGATATAAAACTCATATATATATATATATATATATATATATATATATATATATATATTCAAATGAAGACAAATGACGGAAATAGTGAAGACATTGCAAATTGAAGAATTTGAAAAACTAAGGAAAAACTCAAATTGAAGATTTTCAACTTTTGTGGTGGCATAACCCACCGTATAAGAAAGCTGACTTCAGACACCGCGTACAATTGTGTAGGGCTCTGAGAGTCAATTTCTTTATTAATTTCTTCACACTTAGAGGGTTAGTCTTCATTGATTGAATAAAAACGTTACTTCGTGTGTTGCGCATCTAAGTCATCAAGTCAGCATAAGTGTTAGGATGAGTGTCCATTTCAGAGAACATTCGAAGATTCTAGGATATTTAGCTCACACCGCAACTTGCTAAATCTCTTCTCATCCAAGGGCTTAGTGAAGATATCGGCCAGCTGATCTTCAGTGTTTGCGTAGTCGATGGAGATATCGCCCTTCAACACATGGTCACAAAGAAAATGATGACGAATCTGGATGTGCTTTGTCTTTGAGTGCTGAACTGGGTTATGAGCAATCTTGATAGCGCTCTCATTGTCGCAGTAGAGAGGCACATTCTTCATGTTGATGCCATAGTCCTTGAGTGTTTGCTTCATCCATAGTAATTGAGCACAGCATGATCCAGCAGCAATGTACTCAGCTTCTGCAGTGGAGAGTGATACGCAGTTCTGTTTCTTCGAGGACCAACAGACCAAAGGTCGTCCGAGGAAATGGCATGTGCTTGACGTGGACTTGCGGTCCACACGATCGCCAGCATAGTCAGAATCTGAATATCCAGTGAGATCAAATGAAGAGCCCTTGGGATACCATAATCCAAGTGTTGGTGTGTGAGCTAGATATCGAAGAATATGCTTCACAGCCTTATGGTGTGATTCCTTTGGTGTAGCTTGAAATCGGGCACACATGCAAACACTAAGCATAATATCTGGCCTAGATGCACATAGGTACAATAAAGAGCCAATCATGGAGCGGTATACCTTTTGATCGAAGTCTTTACCATTTTCATCAGTGCATAGATGGCCATTTGTGGTCATAGGAATTTTGACCCCTTTGCAGTCTTGCATGCCGAATTTCCTCAATACATCTTTGAGGTATTTCTCCTGAGATATGAATATGCCATTGCGCTGTTGATGAATTTGAAGACCTAAAAATAATTTCAATTCTCCCATCATAGACATTTGATATTCTTCACTCATCATATAGGCAAATTCATCACTATAACGTTGGTCAGTACAGCCAAAGATAATATCATAAACATATATTTGGCACACAAACAATTCATCATCATAAGATTTTGTGAAAAGAGTTGGGTCGAGTGAACCGGGTTTGAAGCCTTTCTTCATGAGGAATTCCTTCAAGGTGTCATACCACGCCCGAGGGGCTTGCTTGAGGCCATACAGGGCCTTGTTGAGTCTGAAGAATTTGTCGGGATTCTTTGGATCTTCAAAACCTGGGGGTTGAGTAACATATACTTCTTCATCAAGCTTACCATTGAGGAATGCACTTTTCACATCCATTTGATATAAATTGATATTATGATGGTTAGCGTAAGCAAGTAATATGCGAATAGCCTCAAGTCTAGCAACAGGTGCAAAAGTTTCATCGAAATCAATTCCTTCAACCTATGTGTAGCCTTGAGCTACAAGTCATGCCTTATTCCTCACCGCAAGGCCATTTTCATCTTGCTTGTTGCGGTAGATCCACTTTGTGCCAATGATGTTGTGCTTGCGAGGATCTGGACGTTTGACCAGTTCCCAGACGTTGTTGAGCTCAAATTGATGCAATTCTTCTTGCATAGCCTGAATCCACTCAGGCTCCAGAAATGCTTCATCTACCTTAGTGGGCTCTAAGATAGATACAAAAGCAAAGTGCCCACAAAAGTTAGATAAATGTGAAGATTTTGAGCGTGTGAGAGGACCTGGTGCTTCAGTGTCATCAATGATCTTCTCAATTTGCACTTCGTTAGCAATGCGAGGATCAGTGGGTTGTCTTTGAGGAATTTGATCAGCATTCCCTTCAGGAGCATTTTCATCAGCACCATTTTCTTCAGGTGCGCCAGCTCGGTGATCATCATGATCTGGAATAAATTCTTCAACAGATTCTTTGGTAGGAATGACATCCTCAGTAGCCTTGAACTTGGTAGAATCCTCAGGTGATGGTTCATCTATCACAGAAGGTAGGTGCTCTCTTTGCGAGCCATTAGTTTCATCGAACCGCACATCTACAGTTTCAACAACTTTGTGAAGAACGATGTTGAAGACTCTGTAGGTGTGCGAGTCCTTTCCATAACCAAGCATAAAACCTTCATGTGCTTTCGGTGAGAATTTGGAAGTGTGATGAGGATCTCTAATCCAACATTTAGCACCGAAAACTTTGAAATAACTCACATTGGGCTTTTTGTCAGTGAGGAGTTCATACGCAGTTTTCTTGAATAATTTGTGAAGATATACCCTGTTGATGACGTGGCACGTAGTATCAATTGCCTTAATCCAGAAGTGACAAGGCGTCTTGTATTCATCAAGCATAGTGCGAGCCATTTCAGCGAGGGTTCTGTTCTTGCGCTCCACAACGCCATTCTGCTGAGGAGTATAAGGAGCAGATAACTCATGAGTAATACCAAGTTCATCAAGATAGCCATCAAGTCCAGAATTCTTGAACTCGGTCCCATTGTCAGTTCTGATATGCTTGATCTTCACACCAAAGTTGGTTGAAGCCCTCGAGGAAAATCGTTTGAAGACTTCCTGCACTTCATGTTTGTAAGTGACAATGTGCACCCATGTGTAACGAGAATAATCATCAACAATAACAAATCCATATTGAGATGCATCATTCAGAATTGCAGAATAGTGGTTAGGGCCAAAGAGATCCATGTGAAGCAATTCAAATGGTCGAGTGGTAGTCATGACAGTCTTTGCTGGATGCTTGGCCTTTGTCATCTTTCCAGCTTCACAAGCTCCGCATAAATGATCCTTGAGGAATTTGACATTCTCAATGCCAATGACATGCTTCTTCTTTGCAAGCGTGTGCAGATTCCTCATGCCAGCATGACCAAGTCGTTGATGCCATAGCCAGCCTTCTGAAGCTTTTGCAAGTAAGCACACGGCTGGTTGTGGTCCTGTAGAGAAATCAACAATATACAAATCTCCTCTCCTAAAGCCATCGAAGACTTTGGAATGGTCAGCTTCCATGATTACAACACAACGATATCTTCCAAAGACAACAACCATATCGAGATCACAAAATATTGAGACAGACATGAGGTTGTATCCTAAGGACTCGACAAGGATGACTTTGTCCATGTGTCGATCCTTTGAGATCGCAACCTTACCTAGACCCAATACCTGACTTTTGCCTTTCTCTGCGAAGATGATATGCTTCACATGTGATGGTGATAAAGGAGCATCCATCAATAGATTCTTGTCACTAGTCATGTGATTCGTAGATCCACTATCGACGTCCCACTCGTTTGCTTTGGGTTGATCATCCTGCAGATGAATTCGTGCAACTTACGAACTCATATACTTCATCAGTGAAGAATATGAATCAATATCATCAGATCAATTTCATCAAGCAATAGCACAGATAAATCAGTGTGAGGATGTGAGAAATGAAAATTCAATTCTTCAGGATTAGCCTGCGTCCTTTCAGGCAGATTCAGGTCTCCAGCAAATTCTTCAGACGTTTTGAGCACGTCTGGAGACCTGACCCTGCATAAGAGATTAGTTCTTTTTCTTCACCACCCACATCTGAAGGGGTGGCAAAGAATTCATCATTCTGCGAGCACCATATGAAAAAGGTGGCATAGAAGCCATTCTGCTTCGTTTCACATAAGAGGGGTGATATGTCTCCAACGTATCTACTTTTCCAAACACTTTTGCCCTTGTTTTGGACTCTAACTTGCATGATTTGAATGAAACTAACCCTGACTGACGATGTTTTCAGCAGAACTTCCATGATGTTGTTTTATGTGTAGAAAAGAAAAGTTCTCGGAATGTCCTGAAAATCAACGGAGGCACCTATTGGAATTAATAAGACTTTCTAGGCGAAAGAAATACACCAGGGGGCCCAGGGCCTGTCCACGAGACAGGGGGCGCCCCCTGTAGGGCGTGCCCCCCTATCTCGTGGGCCCCCTGGACCTCCACCGACCTCAACTCCAACTCCATATATTCCGTCTCGTGGAGAAAAAATTAGAGAGAAAGTTTCATCGCGTTTTACGACATGGAGCCGCCGCCAAGCCCTAATATCTCTCGGGAGGGCTGATCTGGAGTCCGTTCGGGGCTCCGGAGAGGGGGATTCGTCGCTGTCATCATCATCAACCATCCTCCATCACCAATTTCATGATGCTCACCGCCGTGCGTGAATAATTCCGTCTTAGGCTTGCTGGAAGTTGATGGGTTGGATGAGATTTATCATGTAATCAAGTTAGTTTTGTTAGGGTTTGATCCCTAGTATCCACTATGTTCTGAGATTGATGTTGCTATGACTTTGCTATGCTTAATGCTTGTCACTAGGGCCCGAGTGCCATGATTTCAGATCTGAACCTATTATGTTTTCATGAATATATGTATGTTCTTGATCCTATCTTGCAAGTCTATAGTCACCTATTATGTGTTATGATCCGACAACCCCGAAGTGACAATAATCGAGATACTTCTCAGTGATGACCATAGTTTGAGGAGTTCATGTATTCACTATGTGTTAATGCTTTGATCCGGTTCTCTATTAAAAGGAGGCCTTAATATCCCTTAGTTTCCACTAGGACCCCGCTGCCACGGGAGGGTAGGACAAAAGATGTCATGCAAGTTCTTTTCCATGAGCATGTATGACTATTTACGGAATACAAGCCTACATTACATTGATGAATTGGAGCTAGTTCTGTGTCATCCTATGTTATAGCTATTACATGAGGAATCGCATCCGGCATAATTATCCATCAATGATCCATTGCCTATGAGCTTTTCACATACTGTGCTTCTCTTATTTACTTTTCCGTTGCTACTGTTACAATCACTACAAAACAACAAATATATTGCCATTACTATCTTTACCTTTTACCACCGTTACCATTACTATCATACTACTTTGCTACTAAATACCTTGCTGCAGATACTAAGTTATCCAGGTGTGGTTGAATTGACAACTCAACTGCTAATACTCAAGAATATTCTTTGGCTCCCCTTGTGTCAAATCAATAAATTTGGGTTGAATACTTTACCCTCGAAAGTTGTTGCGATCCCCTACACTTGTGGGTTCTCAAGACTAATTTCTGGCACCGTTGCCGGGGAGCATAGCTCTAATCTCTGAGTTACTTGGGATTTATATCTGTTGATCACTATGAAGAACTTGAAAGACGCTAAAACCAAGATCTATCCCTCAACTACGAGGGGAGGTAAGAAACTGCCATCTTGCTCTGCACTAGATTCTCCTTCTGTTATTAATAAGCTTGCGACACCTAATTATGTTACTGCTATGAATTCTGATATGTCGCATGTCATTGATGATGCCACTTCTGCTTTGCATGATACTTATGATGAAACTACTTCTGTGCATGATACTACTGTGCCATTAGGTGAATTTCTTGATGAACAACTTGCTAGAGCTAGAGAGAATGAAATTATTGAAGATGATATTATTGATGATAGTGATGATGAAAATTCTCCCAATGATTATGTATTGCCTGTTGTTCCTGAGGGTTATGTTATGAATAAAGAAGCTGGTGAAGCTATCTTTGCTTCCAATGATAGATATGATCTTAAGAAATTATTAGCTAAATGGAAGCAACAGTCTCTTAATGCAAGAATGAAACATGAACCTGCTTTTGCTACTTCACCTATCTGTGTTACTGATAAGGATTATGAATTCTCTGTTGATCCTGAGATTATTACTTTAGTTGAATCTGATCCTTTTTATGGCCTTGAATCTGAAACTGTTATGGCACATCTTACTAAGTTGAATGATATAGCTACCCTGTTTACTCATGATGATAAATCTCGCTACTTTTATATCCTTAAGATATTTCCATTCTCATTAAAGGGTGATGCTAAGACTTGGTATAATTCTCTTGCTCCTGGTTGTGTGCGTAGTCCCCAGGATATGATTTATTACTTCTCTGCTAAATATTTCCCTGCTCATAAGAAACAAGCTGCCTTGCGGGAAATATATAATTTTGTGCAAATAAAAGAAGAGAGTCTCCCACAAGCTTGGGGGAGGCTTCTCCGGTTACTTAATGCTTTGCCTGATCATCCTCTCAAGAAAAATGAAATACTTGATATCTTTTATGATGGACTAACCGATGCTTCCAAGGATTACTTGGATAGTTGTGCTGGTTGTGTTTTCAGGGAAAGAACAGTCGACGAAGCTGAATTACTATTGAATAATATGTTGACTAATGAAAATAATTGGACTCTCCCTGATCCAATTCCTGAGGAAATCCCTGAACCAATTGAGCCAACTCCTGAGCCTATTCCTAAACCCACTCCGAAGAAGAGAGGTGTTCTATTTCTCAGTCCTGAAGATATGCAAGAGGCAAAGAAATCAATGAAAGAAAAAGGTATTAAAGCTGAAGATGTTAAGAATTTACCACCTATTGAAGAAATACATGGTCTTAATATACCGCCTGTTGAAGAAACACATTGTCTTGATAACCCGACACAGGTAGTAAAGGTAAATTCTCTCTATAGATATGATAAAGATGAAATCCCATCCACTAAATTTCATAGCCCTTGCTTAGATAAATTTGATGATTTCATGAATAGACAAGCAAATTTCAATGATTATGTTGGTAGACAATTGAAGAATAATGCTTATACGATAGTACGCTTGAATGATTATGTAGCTCGAGTTAAAAGTGAACTTAAACTCACTAGTAAACATGCTTCCATGGTTGCTACTCAAGCTAAACAAGTACTCAAGGCTCAGAATGAATTGCTTGCTGAATTAAATAATAAAAATGACTTTGCTGTTAGAGTGGCTACTAGAACTGGTAGAATGACTCAGGCACCTTTGTATCCTGAGGGCCACCCTAAAAGAATTGAACAAGATTCTCAGAATAATAATGTAGATGCACCTAGTTCTTCCAAAAAGAAGAAAAAGAAGAATGATAGGACTTTGCAAACTTCTAGTGAACCTAATGTAGAAATACCTGAGAATCCTAATAATACTTCTATCTCTAATGCTGAAACACAATCCGGAGATGAACATGAACCTGATGATAATGCTAATAATGATGTTCATGTAGATGCTCAACCTAGTAATAACAATGATATAGAAATTGAACCTGCTATTGGTCTTGATAACCCACAATCAAGAAACCAACGTTATGATAAGAGAGATTTTGTTGCTAGGAAGCACGGTAAAGAAAGAGAACCATGGGTTGAGAAACCCATGCTCTTTCCTCCTAAACCATCCAAGACAAAGGATGATGAGGACTTTGAGTGTTTTGCTGAAATGATTAGACCTATTTTCTTACGCATGTGCTTAACTGATATGCTTAAAACAAACCCTTATGCTAAATATATGAAAGATATCATCACTAATAAGAGGAAAATACCTGAAACTGAGATTTCCACCATGCTTGCCAACTATACCTTTAAGGGTGGAATACCTAAGAAACTTGGTGATCCAGGAGTACCCACTATACCTTGCTCTATTAAAACAAATTATGTTTAAACTGCTTTATGTGATTTAGGAGCCGGTGTTAGTGTTATGCCTCTTTCCTTATACCGTAGACTCGAATTAAGTAAGTTGACACCTACTGAGATATCCTTGCAAATGGCTAACAAATCAACTGCTATACCTGTCGACATTTGTGAGGGCGTGCCTGTTGTTGTTGCGAATGTTACTATCTTAACAGACTTCGTTATTCTTGATATTCCCGAGGACGATAGTATGTCTATTATTCTTGGTAGACCCTTTTTAAATACTGCAGGAGCTGTTATTGATTGCAACAAAGACCATGTCACCTTTCATGTTAACGGTAATGAGCATACGGTACATTTTCCGAGGAAGCAAATCCAAGTTCATAGCATAAATACTATTGAGAAAATTCCATCAATTATTATTGGAGGTTTTGAGTTTCCTCTCCCTACTGTCAAGAAAAAGTATGATATTCTTCTTGTTGGGGATTTCCATATCCCCGTTGAGATAACTTAGTGTCACTTCGAAATTTCTCCGGTTCTGTGTTATTCGGAATGAGTTATTAACAATACTTGATCAACCTTGTTAGTGGATTCATTTCGATGACCATGAGATGGATGAAACTAGAAGGCACAACCTTATGTACTTTCTTTTTACTTTCTGTCTTTTGATTAAATAAAGCAAAATTAGTATTATCCATCTGTTTTCTGATTTATCCGTGCAATAAAAAATAGTCCGAAAATAAAAGTGCTCCAAATGCCCTACAAATTTAGTATGATTTTTTATGGAATATTTGAGGATTTTAGGCACTAAAATTACTGCAGGAGGGGCAAGCACCAGGCCACGACAGTGGAGGCCCCCCCCCTATAGGGCGTGCCCCCCTGTCTCGTGGGCCCCTGGTGGCCCCCCTCCACTTATGCCAGCACCCACACACTTCATCTTCTACCCAAAAAAATCCCCATCCAGGTCAAGCACGAGTTCTAGCTCATTTTGGTGCGATTTTCGATCTCCTTGCTCAAAGCTCCATTCACAAAACTGCTTTGGGAGATTGTTGCTTGGTATGTGACTCCTCCATTGGTCCAATTAGTTTTTGTTCTAGTGCTTTATTCATTGCAAATCCTTGCTGTCTTGGTGACCCTGTTCTTCAGCTTGCATGTTAAATTTATGAGGTTCCAAGTAATTCTAATGCATGATATAGGCTCTAGGCACTTGTAGGAGTAGTTGCTGCCATTCTTGTCAAGTTTTATTCACTTTTATTTTGAAGTTACTAAAATTTCAGAAATTTTCAGAAAATGTTAAGGAGACTTTTGAGGGGCTCTTCTAGCCAAGGCTCTCAGGAAAAACAAGCTAAAGAGAAGGAAAAAGCCAAGTATAATCTTCCTCGCTTAGCGGAAGTACGGTCGTGTGAATGGCCATGTGATAATTTCTTGAAAGAAGCTGAAATTCATGAATATTTTTATTCTTTGATCAAGAGTGCAAGCCTCACCAATTTTCTCCTCGACCGAATAGATCAGTATCTCTTGCTTACCAATACTTTCATGCAAAACTTTTATTATTATCCTAAGAAGTCACCACCTTCAATATCATTTCATTTATATGATGAATTCAGAGAAATGACTTTACGTGACTTTTGCGCGGTATGTAAGATACCTTTTGGGGGAGCATTAGAGGAACCCCATCGTGAAGATGTGGAGGGCTTTGTTAACACTATAGCTGTAGAGGAGCCAAAGAAAGGTTCCGAGGCAAAAATCTCTAGCATACACTTTCCTATTGTACGCTACTTTGCCATATTTGCTAGTAGATGCTTGATTGGTCGTGGAAATAATGGAAACTTAAGTGTTCCTGATATTATCATTCTTCAACATGCCTTGCTTGGAGACAATACTTTTAGTGTGGGTGCCGTCGTTGCTAAACGGCTAGCCCTGAATCATACAAAAGGCCCCATATTTGGAGGTATCTATGCTTCACGTCTTGTTAGACATTTTAGGATACCTATTAGGCATCTTCAGAAAGAGGAGACAACATTGCCTCCTCACATTTTAGATTACAAGAGCATGGTAGCACACAAGTTTATTATTGACAACGAAGAGAGAATGCTCTTGTATAAACTTAGATTCAATAAAAAACACTTTGAGATTATTATTTTGCCTGCACCTCTGTTGTTTGATTTGCTAGCAGAAAAATTTCTCGTCACACCGGAAGCGGTGAACAATCATCGAGCCCAAGCTTTTACTCCAGAACCTGAACCTGAGCCGGAACCTGAACTGGACGCTAATGGTGCATCATCCGTCCAATGGGATCCGGAGATGACCAGCCAGTGGTATGCTGATTACACCTCTCATTACACCCGGGAGAGTAGCGGAGGTCCCTGGTATTAGACCAACTTAGGCCAAAAGCCTAAGCTTGGGGGAGTACGTATTTCTCACCGACTTTACATTCATATTCACACACTAGTCGTCGGTGCTCATACTCTTTCATTGTATTATCCATGTTAGTTTAAATTTCTTTTTCTAGTTTTCTTCTTGTGGGTTTGATAAACCTTGAGAAAAACCAAAAAATTAGTTAGCTTAATTTCCATGCTTGTAGTAGAATTAAAATGAAAAAATCCAAAAAGATTTCTCGTTCTTCTTTTACTTGTTGGGAGATTTCCCGTGTAAATAGTTTTATTTTCTTTTCTTTCCTTTGGGGGTCGAGAATACCATATTGAAAATGTTTGGTGGCTCTCGTTTGCATGATTGTTTATTTAACTTAGAGCCCATATTACCTTGTCTTCTCTCTTGAGTTGAATGCTTGCAGATTCCAGCTTAGTCCAATGCACGTACACTCTTATTATTATACACATTGTTCAGTCGTGCAAGTGGAAGGCAATAATGACGATATATGATGGACTTATTGAGATGAGAAAAGCTGGTATGAACTTGACCTCTCTTGTTTTTGTAAATATGATGAGTTCATTGTTCTTGATTCAGCTTATTATTAAGTAAACATATTTGCAATGACATTTAGAGATTATAGTTGCTTGTGCCATGCTTGATTGGCTTTGAGTTATAATGGTTTACCTTGCGTGCCAACATGCTATTAGAATGATTATGATGTGGTATGATGGGATGGTATCCTCCTTTGAATGAATTGAGTGACTCGACTTGGCACATGTTCACGCATGTAGTTGAATCAAATCAACATAGCCTTCACGATATTTATGTTCATGGTGGATTATATCCTACTCATGTTTGTATTCGGTGTAAATTAGTTTTAATGCATGTTTATGACTGTTGTCGCTCTCTCAGTTGGTCGCTTCCCAGTCTTTTGCTAGCCTTCACCTGTACTAAGCGGGAATACTGCTTGTGCATCCAAACTCCTTAAACCCGAAAGTTATTCCATATGAGTCCACCATACCTTCCTATATGCGGTATTTACCTGCCGTTCCAAGTAAATTTGTATGTGCCAAACTCTAAACCTTCAAATGAAATTCTGTTTTGTATGCTCTAGCCGCTCATGTTTCCACTAGGGCTGCCAATATCTTCCATGCTAGGTGGGTTATTCTCAGAGGAGTGGACACCGCTCCTCATTCACGAGAAAGGGCCGGTAACCGGGATGCCCAGTCCCATGATCCAAAAAGATCAAAGCAAATCAAAATAATTAAATAAAACTCCCCCAGGGCTGTTGTTAGTTGGAGGCACTCGTTGTTTCGAGCAAGCCATGGATTGATGCTTGTTGGTGGTTGGGGGAGTATAAACCTTTACCATTCTATTTGGGAACTCCCTATAATGCATGTAGTATGTAAGATACAGCCATCTCATAGTTGTTGCGTTCACAGCGAATGTATGCTGCTCAAAATGTTATTCAATCTCTGTTTTAAAATCGAGCTCTGGCACCTCTACAAATCTCTACTTCCCTCTGCGAAGGGCCTATCTATTTACTTTTATGTTGAGTCATCACCCTTCTTATTAAAAAGCACCCGCTCGAGAGCACACTATCAATTGCATTCATTATTATTGATTTATATTGAGTATGACTTAACTGGATCTCTTTTACCATGAATTACAATGTTTAGTCAGTCCTTGATCTTTAAAGGTGCTCTGCATTTATGTTTTGCGGTCTCAGAAAGGGCTAGCGAGATACCATTTTGTTATAGCATGTTATGATTGTTTTGAGAAAGTGTTGTCATCCGAGTTTTATTATTATGGCTCGCTAGCTGATTATGTTATTGATATGAGTAATTGTGAGACCTAAGTGTTATTGTGAGTATGGTTAGTTTATGATATTGTTGAAACTTGAATGATGGCTTAGCATGTTTACAACAACAAGAGCAAACAGAGTTTGTAGAAGTCTTTCTTTATCGCTTTCAGTTTATCAATTGAATTGCTTGAGGACAAGCAAAGGTTTAAGCTTGGGGGAGTTGATACGTCTCCAACGTATCTACTTTTCCAAACACTTTTGCGCTTGTTTTGGACTCTAACTTGCATGATTTGAATGAAACTAACCCGGAATGACGCTGTTTTCAACAGAACTGCCATGATGTTGTTTTACGTGTAGAAAATAAAAGTTCTCGGAAAGTCCTGAAAATCCACGGAGGCACTTTTTGGAATTAATAAAAATTCTGGGCGAAAGAAATACACCAGGGGGCCCAGGGCCTGTCCATGAGACAGGGGGGCGTGCCCCCCTGTAGGGCGCGCCCCCCTATCTCGTGGGCCCCCTGGACCTCCGTCGACCTCAACTCCATCTCCATATATTCTGTCTCGCGGAGAAAAAATTATAGAGAAAGTTTCATCGCGTTTTACGACACGGAGCCGCCGCCAAGCCCTAATCTCTCTCGGGAGGGCTGATCTGGAGTCCGGTCGGGGCTCCGGAAAGGGGGATTCGTCGCTGTCGTCATCATCAACCATCCTCCATCACCAATTTCATGATGCTCACCGCCGTGAGTGAGTAATTCCATCGTAGGCTTGTTGGACGGTGATGGGTTGGATGGGATTTATCATGTAATCAAGTTAGTTTTGTTAAGGTTTGATTCCTAGTATCCACTATGTTCTGAGATTGATGTTGCTATGACTTTGCTATGCTTAATGCTTGTCACTAGGGCCCGAGTGCCATGATTTCAGATCTGAACCTATTATGTTTTCATGAATATATGTGTGTTCTTGATCCTATCTTGCAATTCTATAGTCACCTATTATGTGTTATGATCCGACAACCCCGAAGTGACAATAATCGGGATACTTCTCGGTGATGACCATAGTTTGAGGAGTTCATGTATTCACTATGTGTTAATGCTTTGGTCAGGTTCTCTATTAAAAGGAGGCCTTAATATACCTTAGTTTCCACTAGGACCCCGCTGCCACTGGAGGTAGGACAAAAGATGCCATGCAAGTTCTTTTCCATAAGCACGTATGACTATTTACGGAATACATGCCTACATTACATTGATGAATTGGAGCTAGTTCTGTGTCACCCTATGTTATAGCTATTACATGAGGAATCGCATCCGGCATAATTATCCATCGCTGATCCATTGCCTATGAGCTTTTCACATATTGTGCTTCGCTTATTTACTTTTCCGTTGCTACTGTTACAATCACTACAAAACACCAAAAATATTGCTATTACTATCTTTACCTTTTACCACCGTTACCATTACTATCATACTACTTTGCTACTAAATACCTTGCTGCAGATACTAAGTTATCCAGGTGTGGTTGAATTGACAACTCAACTGCTAATACTCAACAATATTCTTTGGCTCCCCTTGTGTAGAATCAATATATTTGGGTTGAATACTTTACCCTCGAAAGTTGTTGCGATCCCCTACACTTGTGGGTTATCAAGGGGTTAGGGTAAGCATATGAATAAGAAGAGAAATTCTTCGAGGACTTATGAATATAATGATTTGAAGAATAACGCTCATATTCATAGCCCTTAGCTCTACCCTGCGAAACAGAGGGGTTAGCACGATGATGATCATATGATGAGTTTGATCCTTTTGAGGAATTTGATCCATATGAAGAATTAGGTCCATATGAATAATTTGATCTGGGGTTCCTATTCTTCACAGGTGGTGTCATGAGGACATTCACTTGAAGACTTTCAAGATAACTTTTGGGAACCTAGATTTTCTTCATAGGAGAACCGATCCTGCAGTTAGTGCCAACATATCTAGCAAATACTTCACCATTCTGATTTTTGAATAGTTTATAGTTGGAGTCAAATGACTCATCAGAAGAATGAGGAGATTCACATGTAAAGCCAGATAAATCGGATGGATCAACTGGAGGTCCCTTTGCAGCAACCCATGAGGTTTTGGGGTACTACTCAGGCTTCCAATATGTTCCATCAGCATTGAGTTTCCTCTCAAAGGCAATACCCTCTTTCCTAGGGTTCCTGTTGAGGATCTGCTTTTTAAGCACATCACAAAGAATCTGATGCCCTTCGAGGCTTTTGTACATGCCTGTCGTGTACAATTCCTTCAGCCCTGCATCATTAGTAGTATTAGCAATGTCCTCAGATGAGGAATTAGTGATAGTAGAGACAGGTGAATAATTTGTAACATTTGAAGCATTTGAACATTCAGGTGAAGAATTAGCAGATTCATGTTCTATGCACTTCAGACATGGAGGAACAAATTCTTCCTGAGTAGCACTGATTTGTTGAGCAAGTAATGAATCGTGCTCCTTCTGAAGATCTTCATAACTCACTCTTAGCTTCTCAAGATATTGCTTTCTTTGAATAAGTTCAAGAGAAAGCTTCTCGTGATCAGATAAGAGAGTGTTATGATGACCTTGAAAGTCGTCAAACTTGGAATGGAGTCCCTGAAGACTTTCAGCCAAGGCTTTTGACTGGTCCATTTCTTCACCCAACATATCATCGCTCTTATTTAGCATGTATTGAACTTTTTCCAAGGCTCTTTGTTGTTTAGTGGCAAGGGAAACAAGTTTAACATAGCTAGGTCCAAATTCATCGCCAGATTCATCATCACTAGACTCGGATGGGTAGCATTCGGTTACCTTAGCACTGTTTGCCATAAGGCAGGGAGTAGATGATGATGATTCTGGTTCGAATGTCATTGCATTGAGAGATTCCTTGTATACCTCAAACCAAGGACCATGACGAGTCCGATGACCTTCATAGACCTCAGAGAGACGGTCCTAGATTAGCTTCACGTGATTGAGATGCATGACGGTCCTGAACTGATTTCGGGACAGACTGGAGTAGATGACATCCTTCGATGTGAGGTTAAGTAGTGTGTATTGCGAATGTCGTCAGCCTCAGCCATCTTGCATAGATCGGTAAGACCGATCTCGGTGACGGTCCACAGTTCATTGTCCATAGCCATGAGTCGCTTTTTCATCATGGCCTTCCACCGAGGATACTCATGACCGTCAAAGATGGGGTAGGAAACGTTCCTCAGTCCTGCAGTCGACATAACTAGAATTCTAGGTGGTTAAACCAAAATCACACAGAACAAGGGAGTACCTTGCTCTGATACCAATTGAAAGTGCGTTATATCGACTAGAGGGGGGCTGAATAGGCGATTTTTATGAAATCTTCACTGAGGAATTTGCTGGTGAGGAAATTCCTAAATGAAGTACTACTTGCAGCGCAATAAGTACTCGAAAGTAAACATAGCAGAACACACAAATAGTCATCATGATGAAATGAAGACAAGCACAGAGTACAGAAAGCGTAAACACAGGATAACACAAGATGAAGATGGACAGACTGAAGAAATTGAACTGAGGAAATTGAGAAAGTCTTCAGTCAAAGTCTTCAAACAGATATGAACAAGCACACAACAATAGAGATGAGGAAATGAAAGAGTTGAGGAAATACAACCAGTAAGCTCGGTGAAGACAATGATTTGGTAGACCAGTTCCAACTGTTGTCTCAGTTGTACATCTGGTTGGAGCGGCTGAGTATTTAAACTCGAGGACACCCAGTCCCGGACACACAGTCCTCACCGTATTCTCCTTGGGCTAAGGTCACACAGACCTTGCCCAATCACTCGTGGTTTCAGGTGACTTCTGAACCTTCACAAACTCGGTCACTCGGCGATCCACAATTCCTCTTGGATGCTCTAGACCTTGACGCCTAACCATCTGGAAGAAGCACGGTCTTCAAAGGAAACAAGCGTCGGATCCGCGCAGGATCAATCTCTTCAGTGATGCTCAATCACTTTGGGGTTTGTAGGTTTGGGTTTGGGATTTCCTCACTTGATGATTTTCACTCAAAGTCCTCAGAGGATGGGTTGCTCTCAAATGACAAGTGTTAGTTTCTCTCAGAGCAGCCAACCAACTAGTGGTTGTAGGGGGCAGCTATTTATAGCCGGGGAGCAGCCCGACAAGATAAGACATAAATGCCCTTGACTAGTATGACCGTTAGGTGGGTAGATATTTTGGGACAGCTGGCGCGTAGCACAGCAACGGTCGGAATATTTGAGGTTCGAATTCCTCAGGGCTATCATGTTCCTCGCTTTGTAGGCAATCCGCACTAGCGAATTCCTAACTCTTCAGTTAGAACAAATTCCTCAGAGACCAGAAAAACTTCGTCTCTGTCACTGAAGAATATGACTGAACTATGCAAGATTTCCAATGGCTTCACTCAAAAGGATTGGTAGGTGTAGGATTTTGAGTTGAGCATCACATGGAAATTTTTCCTTAGTATTTCCTCGACCCCCTTTAATAGTAAGGTGTTTCCTATGACTCAAGAAAGAGAAAATGAAACAGTAAAAACAAGAGTCTTCATGCTTCATGTTCCTTGAATGATTACCAAGTCTTCAAGGTCACACCAATTTTTTCACTTTCAAAGTCTTCAGAAAGTCTTGAGAAATCCAAAGTCTTCAGTCGAAGAACTTCATTTTTAGGGGTCGACTTTCTTTGTAAATATCAAACTCCTCATAGACTTATAGACCTGTGTACACTTACAAACGCATCAGTCTCTTAACCTATAAGTCTTCAATACACCAAAATCACTAAGGGGCACTAGATGCACTTACAAAGCATACAATAAGCAATCAATCTAAAGCATGGGTAAAACTCAAATAAGAGATCTAACCAGAAAGTTCAACTTAAGAACTCTGGTTTGCAGAAAGAATGAAATCAAACGAAGCAACGAAACTCAAACTGCGAAAGAAACAAGATCCAATTACTAATCTGGACTTAAGTCAAATTTTACAGTACCAAATCTTTTCAAGTTGGCTAAACAGAAAGAGGGCTTCAAAATGAAACTCTAGGCGCTTGAATCACCTGATTCCGACAAACGAGCCAAAAGATAAATAAAACTAAGTTTCAGGCTGAAATCACGATCGAAAATAATCGCGAAAAAACCCTAGAAAAAGAAAAACTGACGAACAGGCTAACGAACGAACGTTCGCTGTCTGCTGCTAAATGGTAAAAACTATTGGTTAAAACGAACGAACGAACGGGCGTTCGCTAAAATAACTAAACCTAAAAAATCAATATAAAAAAACTGCGGTTTCTAAAAAATGACGGGTTCTAACAAAAAACCGAGCTACCTCAGAGAATGCGTCAGCGGCGGCTACGGGAACTCCGGCGGTGGGCTCCGGCGAGCGGCGGCGGCGTGTGGTGGCGGCTGCGTGCGGCGGCGAGGCGGCGGCGCAGCGCGGTCGGGTGGCGCCGGCGGCGAGGCGGCGACGCGGCGCGGCGGGCGGTGCGGCGAGGCGGCGGCGCGGCTGTCGGTGTCAAAACCGGCGGATCACGGGTAGGGGGTCCCAATCTGTGCGTCTTAGGCACATGGTAACTGGAATCAAGGGACCCAATCTTTACCCAGGTTCGGGCCCTCTCGATGGAGGTAAAACGCTACTTCCTACTTGATTAATATTGAAGATATGAGTAGTACAGGAGTAGATCTACCACGAGATCGTAGAGGCTAAACCCTAGGAGCTAGCCTATGATGGTATGATTGTAATTGTGATCGGCCTTCTAAGGACCATCCTCTCTGGTTTATATAAACACCGGAGAGGGCTAGGGTTTACATGGAGTCGGTTACAAGGAAGGAAATATAATATCCGGATCGCCAAGCATGTCTTCCACGCAAAGGAGAGTCCCATCCGGACACGGGCCGAAGTCTTGTGTCTTGAATCTTCATGCTTCAATAGTCCGGATGATGTATATAGTCCGGCTCTCCGGATACCCCCTAATCCATGACTCCCTCAGTAGCCCCTGAACCAGGCTTCAATGACAATGAGTCTGGCACGCAGTCTTGTTTTCGGCATTGCAAGGCGGGTTCCTCCTCCGAATACTCCAAGATAATTATCAAACACGTAGACCGTGTCCGGATCTGCAAGATGATCTTCACATACCCTAGCATAAATCCGTTCTGCTGGCAATCTTTGTACATCGTGCCCCGGTTTTATTGGCACGTCCTGCCAAAGCAGAGATCGTGTTCCTCTTAATACGGGATCTTTCATCAATATGGGCATATGTGACCCCACGGCGACCATTGGTATGACTCCGTGTATTTTAGATAAGTCTCAAGCGGTCACGCTGAAGACTCTTGGTATTCATCCCTTTTATAAAGGGGTCAAGGCCTACGCCTCTTTTCCACCTCTCCTGCTCCTTCTCGCACCTCGAGCTCCAACACTCAAAACCTAAGCTCCAACACCCCAGATCCTCCAGTATGTCCGGATCCGACGCAAAAGGCCGGTGCGTGGCCTCCTCGATCCAAGAGGAGGATATCGCTAAGCTTAGGGAGATCGGATACCTGACCGCCGATATCCAGCACAGGTTTCCTGCTCCAGGGCAAGTTATCCCCACGCCGGAGCCCAACGAGAGCGTTGTGTTTGTCCCTCACTTCCCCCGAGGCCTGGGCCTCACCCTCGACCCCTTTGTGAGGGGGCTCATGTTCTACTATGGCTTGGATTTCCATGATCTGGCTCCAGACGCCATCCTCCATATCTCGTCATTCATTATTGTGTGCGAGGCTTTTCTCCACGTCAACCCACACTTCGGCTTATGGCTCAAGACCTTCAATGTGAAGTCGAAGATGATCGAGGGGCGACAAGCAGAGTGCGGAGGTGCCATAATAAGCAAGAACGTCGATGCCCCATGGCCAGAGGGTTCTTTTCCGGAAGTATCCGATGTGTGGCAATGGAGGTGGTTTTATGTCACATCTCCCAGAGGCACAAAGTGGGTAGCCGCCCCTGAGTTCCGCTCAAGCCCTTCATCACATAGCGTCTTGGACCGACGTAGGACAGAATTATGGGCCCGATGGCGATGTACCAGAACTATAGAATTGTATCTGGGAGCTTATTGAGAGGGACATAAATCTTGTCAGCATAATGCAAGTGAAGCTAATCCGGCAGATGTTGCCGTGTAAATGTCGGCCTCTCCGGATGTGGGAGTTTAATCCGGAGGGTTTGCGGACTATTAAGCACTTCTTCGGCCTGAAGCTCGAAGGAATGTGTAAATTATTCTTCGGACCACAGGTAAAGTGTCCGGACACCACTGAGGATGCGGGCCTAAGCTGCAATCGCCTAGATGCCCAAGTAAGTAACCTTAAAGCCGGAAAGTTCATTTATATTTATCATAACTATTATCCTGAGAACCCCTCCGTGGCGAGGAATGGCTCAACAAGGCAGAGAGAATCAGGTGTCCGGCGCCACTTCCTGAAGGCTCGCCTGGTCCAACCATTGCCAAGATGCTTGGCCGGGTGCTCAGCAAAATCCCTTCAGGGAAGACGAAGGAAAGGGCAGTGAAGCCGAACTTCACACACTATGCATCCAGACCGGGGGAATCGCTACCTCTCCTATGGAGGATAGCCAGGAGGGGGAGGCTAAAGCCTCCTCCCCACGCGGGAAGAAGAGGGCAGCCTCCGAAGAACTGGAGGCGGAGACGCCCAAACAAGGGAAGAAGGTATCCCCAGGGGGCTCTGCCGCAACGGGCACCCTCACCACGTCGTGCCCACCAACGGGCCAGCCCTCCACCGAGCCGTAAGTTATTCATTAATTCGTAGGTATGGTGTTACTCCGAGGTCCATAACCGGGACTTCGTCTTTTGCAGTCCGGCGAGCAGCTCTTCTCAACAGAGTTCGTCTTCGGGGGACCTTCTTCTGGACATGATGGAGAGTGAGACTCCGCCCCCCTCTCTGCCTCATGAGGCGGGCGACACTGAGGTATCGTCACAGAGGAGTCCGGACCTGCCGAGGCCGGAGGCCAACACGTCAATCGCCCTAAGCCCGGAGCGTTTGGCTCCCACGGGGGGCGATGAGAAGGGTCCGGCACAGTTCAGTGTCTGGCCGGACGTACTGACAGGCCTTCTAGAGCGAGCCGCGCTCTCGGAGGAGCACCATTCTTTAATGAGCACGGTGCTCATGAAGATTTCGTTCACTACAAGCGGTTTGAATGAGGTAGAGCCTGCTCAAAGGCTTTGAGGTATGTAGTGAAAAATGCACAATTTTTTGGTTATGAAGCGCGTGCTAGGTGTGCTCCCTATAGATAGTAGCCCCTGAGACTCTGGTTGCCCGCCATAGGCGGTAAACGGGGTATCATATACTCATGGCTGCGCCGTACATGTGTGCAGGTATACAAGGATCCGACAGCCGACCAGCTTGTTGAAGTTGCCGAACTGAGAAGGCAGATCGGATTTATTGATGCCAATATCACGCTGGTGAACAAACGGCTGAAAGAATCCCAGGGTGTGTGCTCTGCTTCCCTTACTATATTGTATAGGAAAATGCGAGAATGGCATAATGTTAATGCCATGTGTATGCACTGTAGATGGTGCTGCTACCGTGGAGGCCCTAAGGGCAGAGCTTGCTCGGGCCAAGGAACCAGCTTGGGCTAGCAATGCGGATGCCCTAAAGGCGGCCGAAGAGTTGAGAGCCGAACAGACTGCTCATCGCCGAAGCGAGGAAAAGATAGCCAAAATGGCTGAAGAGTTGAAAAATGCCACCGACCGGTATGTACTCCTGGAAAAGGAGAATAAGGCTAGTTCGGCCGAGCTGGACAAGGCACTTAATGCCACCAAGGAGATGCGGACCGAGATCCGGGGTATGCGGGAGGAGCTCCAACAGGCCGACAAAATCGTGGCTGGGACTCCTACTTACTATGGACGAAGTTCTTGGATCCGAAGTATGCTCCCCTGGCTGGGCGCTTTAGTCCGGCAGATGCATATGCGGACCTGGCAAATAGTACAGCTGACGCTGTCAAGTTCTTCGAGGATCAAGGTGATAAGGAAGTGGAGAAGCTTTTCTGGTCGCAATTCAATGCTCCCACTCGCCCGCTGCCGCTAAATGAGAAGGTGGCTGCTATGGCGGAGCTCCACAGGCTGTCCGGGCTTGCAATGCGGTCTGTAATAGACCATCTTTGGCCACAGGGGCCTAAGCCAGACAGCTACTTTGGTTTGGTCCAGCAATTCCTTGGGGCCGTGTCTCGGATTGACGCCATGAGGAGGTCGGCGTGCATAGAGCATGCGCGGATGGCTCTTGCCCGCGTGAAAGCCTATTGGACGGATATGGAGGTCACCATTATAGCGACCCAGAATCCGGCGGGAGGCCAATATCCGGTCGAGCACTACTTGGCGCGGGTCACAGAAGGTGCCCGCCTAATAGAGGCGCAGTGCTAGAAGAATGTCTTGTTCGAGTGATAAGTCGAATCATTGTAAAAAACAATGTTTATTTTAACTATGAGGCTATATTTATAATTTTTGCCCAGAAGTATGATTGTGTCCCCTTTGCGGCCGTTTTCATATGTATAATTAGTCCGAAAGATAGCACTCATTGGCTTCAGCCCCCACGCATACAATGCGGGGATGTTCGCAAAAAATATGCTTAATCACACTTGATCCAACGTCTTGGTCCATTAAGGAGGTGATCTCACGTCAAACTAGGCAACCGGGCTATATAGTTGTAGCACTTTCGCTTAGCCATGGGAGTGAAATGGTGGGGCTACATAGGTACCTTCGCGTGCATCCGAATACGGGCGCGTGTGTACATGGCCGGTAAACGGTCCTTTGTTAATGCGGAGGAATCCTTAAAGATTCCGGTGAGTCTTCGAGTGGTTGAACAGTCTCTCGCTGTATCATGACAGTCAGTTTTCGGCTTTCTCTACTGAGGCGCTCATCCAGAATAACCAGGGCACAATCGCAGTAGTTCTCCTTCGTCTTGCCTTAGCCGGTGATAATGGAACGTAAGGCGGCAAACCCAGGAGTCGGGCAAACCCAACATTTGACCAAAGACATGATTCGGAGCTGATGCATATATGGCCAAACTCGTGACGCCGAACACTCCTGAGGGTATTCGGTCTTTGTAAAAGAAAATAGGCTGACGAGAGCCTATTATAAGCCCTTAATTTCTAGGTACGTACAATTTAGTCTGCCGTGGCCAAATGCCAATAACGGCAGTATCCTCTGTGGGTATAGAACCCATGGGATGGTTGAACAACAAGAGGCAGTAGAAAAGGTTTACACAGAGGCTTAATCTAAAAAGAAACCTGCTGAACGGGGACCTGATGCACGTCTGCGCCTTTGTCTCCGTTGTGCCGTATCCTGGAAGGGTATCGCGTGAACGTTGTCTGTAAAAAAAAGAAAACTCATAGGAGAGTGCAACGTAAGTATGCGATTGATAATAAAAGTATAGGAAGTTGGCCTGCCAATAAGGTTGAGCCAAGTGTGGGGCTATATGAAATATTTATAGCCCCTGGTTTCCGTTATGGGATTACATATACGGTGCCCTGGTTAAATTTTATCCGGGCTACCGGACTCGTCTAACCGTGTATGTGGTCTTTAATGACCATTCATGTTTTCTGATATTGGAGGTCGCTTATAGTCTGGCCGCTAGGGCCGTCGCGTGTTCCTCTGCGCGTGAAGAGCGCTCTATGATTCCGCTAACGGTGATGACGCCACGGAGACCGGGCATCTTGAGTGTCAGGTAGCCATAGTGCGGCAATGCGTTCAAGCGGGTGAAGGCCGCTCTTCCAAGCAATGCGTGATAGCCGCTTTGGAAGGGTGCGATGGTGAAGAGTAGTTCTTCGCTTCTGGAGTTGCC
>LT934122.1:680381963-680393374 GCA_900231445.1 Triticum turgidum subsp. durum | reverse complement strand
ACTTCCAGCATGACAGAGCCCCTGCCATAGGCTTCAACGCCTGGTATCACCCCTTCGAAGGCGGTGTTGCTTTGGCTAATTCTGGATGGGTCTATCCCCATTCTGTGGATAGTGTCCTCGTATATTAAATTGAGACTACTGCCGCCGTCCATGAGGACGCGGGTGAGACGGTATCCGTCGATTATTGGGTCTAGTACCAAGGCCTCTGATCCTCCGTGCTGAATACTAGTTCGGCCGTCCATGTGATCGAAAGTGATCGGACGAGACATCCAGTAGTGAGATGTGGGTACGATGGGCTTTACATCTTGCGCGTCTCTGGGCGCACATCCATGCCTTCTCGTTGATGTGTGAGTCGCATGGATCATGTTTACTGCCTTAACCTCTGGCGGGAATTTTTTCTGTCCCCCAGTGTTTGGCTGGGGAGGTTCGTCCTCGTCTTCACTTGGTGTTTCCCTCCCTTTGTGTTCGGCATTTAATTTGCTGGCCTGCTTGAAGACCCAGCACTCTCTATGGTTGTGGTTCGCAGGCTTCTCCGGGGTGCCATGAATTTGGCATAGTCTTTCCAGAACTCTGTTCAGACCGGACGGTCCCTCTTTACTGCCTTTAAATGGCTTCTTTTGCTGATCAGGCCGAGAGCCCCTGAATGCGGCGTTGACCATTGTGTTATCCGGGCTCTCTTCCTTGTTTTGGCGTTTGTTTTTATTACGCCGTGGCTTCCCGTTGCCATCCCTTATTTCGGATGTGCTGGGGTCGCTGGTGCCTTTACGGGCCAGCAAGCTATCTTCACCCGCGCAAAAGCGGGTCATAAGGCTTGTTAAGGCTGCCATTGTCCTTGGTTTTTCTTGGCCGAGGTGTCGGGTAAACCATTCGTTACGGATGCTGTGTTTGAATGCCGCTAAGGCTTCAGCGTCCGGACAATCGACAATTTGATTCTTCTTAGTGAGGAATCTGTTCCAAAGCTTGCGGGTGGACTCTCCGGGCTGTTGGATTATGTGACTTAGGTCGTCGGCATCCGGAGGCCGGACATAGGTCCCTTGAAAATTGGCCCTCAAAGCATCTTTGAGTTCCTCCCAACTCCCAATTGAGTTTTCGGGGAGGCTTTTCAACCAGTGTCGAGCTGGTCCCTTCAATTTTAGGGGAAGGTATTTGATGGCGTGGAGGTCATCCCCACGAGCCATGTGAATATGCAGGATAAAATCCTCAATCCAGACCCCTGGGTCTGTCGTGTCGTCGTATGCTTCTATGTTCACAGGTTTGAAGCCTTGTGGGAATTCATGGTCCAGTACTTCTTCGGTGAAGCACAGGGGGTGAGCAGCTCCTCTGTATCTGGACGCGTTGTGGCATGCAGTCGGCTGTTGCTGTGTCCAGAGTTTATTCCGAACTGGTATTTGGCTTGTATGAGCCTTTGGGTGACCATAGTCCCTCGCCGGGGTGTGTCCTTTAGATCCATAGATGGACCTGGCTGCACCGGCTTTCTTATCCAGATGCTCACGTAGATCGTGCGTGGCATCAGTGGTCGTTCTGTTGCGGTTGTGGAGCGGTAAGTCTGGTCTCCTGGTCGTATTATGCTTTGGTGGAACGGCCTCGTCGTTGAATTCTGGCAGTACTTGCGCTTCGGATAGCTTTTCGTATGGCGATCGTTGTTGTATCTTTCTTCAGTGTCTGGCACTTTATTCCATCTGCGACTGATCGAGCTTTTCATGTGCGGCTTTGAGCCGTTGCTTCTGCTTCTTTAGACTTCTTGCTGTGGCCATAAGCTTTCGGTGGAGGTTTTCTCGTTCCACTTGTTCGTCCGGAATGATGAATGCATCGTCGTCCGGACTATGTTCCTGTTCTGGGGTGGTTTCATGAGCTCGTCCCTCCGGATCATCGTGATCGGGTATTTGCTCCGAACTCGGTTTGGCGTGACCTGGCTCATCCTGCTCCATCGCTGGGTCCATGTGGTCGTTACTGCCTTCGGGGCTTACTGGTATGTCCACCCTTCTTGCGCTCTTGTCGCTATTTTTGCTGTTGCTAGACTTTGAGCAGCGTCTGCGTCGCCGTTTTCACTTTTGCCTAGGTGTTTTATCTTCCGGATTATCGCTGTCGTCCTTCTTGGGTGTATCTACCATGTATATATCATGTGACAAGGTAGTAGTCCCGCGCCCCAGAGATTCTGAAGCTTCTCCTACATCGTCGTCCATACCATCGATGTCTTCGGAGTCGAAGTTAAGAACGTCGGTTAAATCATCGATCGTGGCAATGAAGTGGGTGGTGGGTGGGCAACGAATTCCTTCGTCGCCTCCTTCTCACTCAAGCCGGACATGGCTCGGCCCAGAGCCTCCTGACAAAGAGAGAGACTTTAATGAGTTCAACATGTCACCAAAGGGCGAGTGCTGGAAGATGTCTGCGGCGGTAAACTCCATTACCGGAGCCCAACCTGGCCAGACTGGCTCGAGGGTATGCGGACCGGAACCAACAACCGGACACGAGTCCGGGGGCCTGGGGTTACAGGCTTCCACAGAGGTGGGACCTGTGTTTGGCTCCACCGCCGATGAGTGTGCGGCCTGCGGGGTGGGGTCTACCCCCCCTCGTCCTTGGACGATGCAATCTTCTTCGGATTTAGATTCGGGGCTGCTGCAGGGATGATATCCCAAGCATTGTCCGACAGCAGGTCTAGGTCATGCCCATCGTGACTGTCCAGCGCTCCTGGCGCAGGCTTGAATTCGTCGAAGATCAAGTCTCCGCGAATATCCGTCGTGTAGTTCAAGTTTCCGAACCTGATCTGGTGGCCAAGGGCGTAGCTATCGATCTGCTCCAGATGGCCAAGCGAATTGGCCCGCAGTGCGAAGCTTCCGAACACAAAGATCTGTCCGGGGAGAAAAGTCTTCCCCTGGATCGTGTTGGTGATGATTGAAGACGCCATCAAGCCTCAAAGCGAGGACACAGAGGAACTCTCAACTAAAGCACTAATGTCAGTGTCAAAACCGATGGATCTCGGGTAGGGGGTCCCGATCTGTGCGTCTTAGGCTAATGGTAACAGGAAGCAAGGGACACAATGTTTACCCAGGTTCGGGCCCTCTCGATGGAGGTAAAACCCTACTTCCTGCTTGATTAATATTGAAGATATGAGTAGTACAAGAGTAGATCTACCACGAGATCGTAGAGGCTAAACCCTAGGAGCTAGCCTATGATGGTATGATTGTAATTGTGTTTGGCCTTCTAAGGACCATCCTCTCCGGTTTATATAGACACCGGAGAGGGCTAGGGTTTACATGGATTCGGTTATAAGGAAGGAAATATAATATCCGGATCGCCAAGCTTGTCTTCCACGCAAAGGAGAGTCCCATCCGGACACGGGCCGGAGTCTTGTGTCTTGA
Source organism: Triticum turgidum subsp. durum (assembly GCA_900231445.1). Classification (NCBI taxonomy): domain Eukaryota; kingdom Viridiplantae; phylum Streptophyta; class Magnoliopsida; order Poales; family Poaceae; genus Triticum; species Triticum turgidum. Next base: position 680,390,015 of record LT934122.1, on the reverse strand, counting down.
ATCTTCACGCTTCAATAGTCCGGACGATGTATATGGTCTGGCTCTCTGGATACCCCCTAATCCAGGACTCCCTCAGCGGCAGTGGCGGCAGCGACGGCGGCTTGGGGTTAGGGTTAGGCGCGGGTGGGCTCGGGTGGGCTAAGGGGTCTGGTCGGGTGGCTTATAAGAGGTCGGCTGGGGAGAGTCCTAGCCGGTTACGGCCCGTTAGGTCGGTTCGAACTTTTTTGAAAAAAACAAAATCCGCCAACAGAAAAACAAATAAAAGAAATACTAAAGGACTCCAAAAATCCTGAAATAAATTTTCCTCGTCCACTAAAAATAAGACGGACCGGGTGAACATTTATTTGGGCCTCTAATGCAATTTTGAAAAACGCACTTTTTCCTAATTCAAATAAAATAGCAATAAAACTCCGAATAAAATTCTTATTTGATTTTAATATTAAATCTCCAATATTTCTTTATTTTGGGGAAGTCATTTTATCGCCTCTCTTTTATTTTTATAAAAGAAATATTCAAAGAGAAAATAATTAAAATCAAACGATCCTCTTTTCAAAATTTGAGCAAACTCAAATATGAAAATAACAAAAAAAAACCAACTCTCTCCGCGGGTCCTTGAGTTGCGTAGAATTTCTAGGATCAAGCCAAAATGCAATAAAATATGATATGCAATGATGATCTAATGTATAACATGCCAAATTGAAAATTTGGGGTGTTACATAACCCAATAAATGTTGAAACTAATGCTATTGAAACCGTAACCCGGGAGGAATACATAAGGGACACTTTCCAGAACGTTCCAGACTCCGAAAAGGAATAGGTACATGGTATGGTAAGTAAACCAACTCCAAAACAGTTCTCATAGCAATTTTTCTCTGTTTTGGAATATTTAAGAAAATAGGAAAATAAGAAGTAGTCCGGGAAAGACACGAGGTGTCCACGAGGGTGGTGGGCGCGCTCTACCCCCCTGGGCGCGCCCCCAGCCTCGTGGGCACCTCGTGTGCTCTCCGGACTCTGTTTCCTTGCACGATACTTCTTTTGGTCGGTAAAAATTCATTATATAACCTCCCGAAGGTTTTGACTACCGTATCACGCAAATATCCTCTGTCTTTGTTTCGAGCTGTTTTCTGTTAGATTTGTCCAGGCCAAGCATCATGTCGTCACCCTCCTCCAACAATGAAGGCAATGATGCTTGGCTGATGAAGAAGGAGCTGAAGAGAGAAGAACCCGAGGAGATCAACAAGGAGGATAGGATCAAGAAGGTTACAGAGGATCAAGCTCCGGCGGGAGAAGAAGGCATCCAACCTCTTCCCAGACTCTTTACCCCAACTGAGATTGAAGCTTTCAAGATAATTGATTTAGCTCGCATATAGAACAAGTATCTCACACGTGAAAATATTTTGTTGAAGGATCATATCATCACACTCAAGGGCATTATCCACAAGTTGGAAGAGCTCCTACGCTCGATGTGCGACTATCCATCACCACACACTTCACCAGCAAAGGAGACATAATCACATGTGTATGGGCACTCCCCTTGGAAACTGCCAAGCTTGGGGGAGATGCCCCGGTATCATATCACCATCACACTCCTATCTTTACCATTTCACTTAGTTCGATCCTTTTAGTAATATCTCGATCTAGTAGAATAAAGTTTTGGTATGATTTAGTTTTGAGTTTTGCCTTATGATCCCTCTATGTAATCGAGTCTGTGAGTTATATATAATAAAGATTACTGTTGAGTCAAGGGCTTTACTATTTTGCTAAGATCTTGAGGGAATAAAAAGAAAAATAAATAATAAAAATAATAAAGAGATCATATTAATCTTATGGAGAGTAATGACTTCACATATAAAGAGTATGATGAATAAAAGTTGTTGAGAGTTGGCCAATATAGTTTTGGTCATCGTTGCAATTAATAGGAAATAATAAAGAAAGAGAGGTTCTCACATACAAATATACTATCTTGGACATCTTTTATGATTGTGAGCACTCATTAAAATATGACATGCTAAAAGAGTTGACGTTGGACAAGGAAGACAACGTAATGGGTTATGTTTTCTTATATCTGAAATAAAGTATATTGTCATGGATCATCCAACATGTTGAGCTTGCCTTTCCCTCCCATGCTAGCCAAATTCCTTGCACCAAGTAGAAATTACTTGTGCTTACGAAATACCCTTAAACCAGTTTTGCCATGAGAGTCCACCATATCTACCTATGGATTGAGTAAGATCCTTCAAGTAAGTTGTCATGTTGTATGCAATAAAAATTGCTCTCTAAATATGTATGACTTATTAGTGTGGAGAAAATAAGCTTTATACGATCTTGTGATATGGAAGTAATAAAAGTGATAGACTGCATAATAAAGGTCTCTATCACAAGTGGCAATATAAAGTGACGTTCTTTTGCATTAAGATTCCGTGCATCCAACCATAAAAGCACATGAAAACCTCTGCTTCCCTTTGCGAAGGGCCTATCTTTTATTTTTGTCTTGTACATTATGCAAGAGTCATGGTGATCTTCACCTTTCCATTTTATATTTTATCCTTTGGCAAGCACCTTGTGTTGGGAAGATCCTGATATATATATATATATATATATATATATATATATATATATATATATATCCAATTGGATGTAGGTTAGCATCAACTATTATTGTTGACATTACCCTTGAGGTAAAAGGTTGGGAGGCAACACTATAAGCCCCTATCTTTCTCTGTGTCCAATAGAAACTCCATACCCATAAATATTGCGTGAGTGTTAGCAATTGTGAAACACCAAATGATGGTTGAGCATGTGGACTTGCTGAAAAGCTCTTATATTGACTCTTTCCGATGTTATGATAAATTGCAATTGCTTCAATGACCAAGATTATAGTTGTTAGTTTTCAATGAAGTTTTTGATTGATACTTGGCATTGTGAATAGATTGTTACTTTAACATAAGTAACCATATGACAAGATATATATGTTTTGCGGTTACAAGAACGATCATGATGCCCTCATGTCTATATTTTATTTTATCGACACCTCTATCTCTAAACATGTGGACATATTATTCGATATCAGCTTCCGCTTGAGGACAAGCGAGGTCTAAGCTTGGGGGAGTTGATACGTCCATTTTGCATCATGCTTTTATATTGATATTTATTGCATTATGGGATGTTATTACATGACATATCACAATACTTATGCATATCCTCTCTTATTTTACAAGGTTTACATGAAGAGGGAGAATGCCGGCAGCTGTGATTCTGGGATGGAAAAGGAGCAAATATTAGAGACCTATTCTGCACAGCTCCAAAAGTCCTGAAACTCCACGAAAGTCATTTTTGGAATTAATAAAAAATACTGGCAAAAAAATCTGCATCGGGGGCCCCACACCCTGTCCACGAGGGTGGGGGGCGCCCCCCCCCCCTAGGGCGCACCCCCTGGCTCGTGGGCCCCCTGACAGCCCTCCGGTGCCCATCCTCTACTATATGAAGTCTTTTACCCTGGAAAAAATCATAAGCAATCTTACGGGACGAGACTCCATCGCCACTAGGCGGAACCTTGGCAGAACCAATCTAGGGCTCCGGCGGAGCTGTTCTGCCGGGGAAACTTCCCTCTGGGAGGGGGAAATCATCACCATCGTCATCACCAACGATCCTCTCATCAGGAGGGGGTCAATCTCCATCAACATCTTCACCAGCAGCATCTCCTCTCAAACCCTAGTTCATCTCTTGTATCCAATCTTTGTACCAAAACCTCAGATTGGTACCTGTGGGTTGCTAGTAGTGTTGATTACTCCTTGTAGTTGATGCTAGTTGGTTTACTTGGTGGAAGATCATATGTTCAGATCCTTAATGCATATTAATACCCCTCTGATTATGAACATAAATATGCTTTGTGAGTAGTTACGTTTGTTCCTGAGGACATGGGAGAAGTCCTATAAGTAGTCATGTGAATTTGGTATTCGTTCGATATTTTGATGAGATGTATGTTGTCTCTCCTCTAGTGGTGTTATGTGAACGTCAACTACATGACACTTCACCATTGTTTGGGCCTAGAGGAAGGCATTGGGAAGTAATAAGTGGATGATGGGTTGCTAGAGTGACAGAAGCTTAAACCCTAGTTTATGAGTTGCTTCGTAAGGGGCTGATTTGGATCCATATGTTTCATGCTATGGTTAGGTTTACCTTAATACTTCTTTTGTAGTTGCGGATGCTTCCAATAGGGGTTAATCATAAGTGGGATGCTTGTCCACCCACATACCAAATTATTAAAGTAACGAACGCGAATCATATGAGCGTGATGAAAACTAGCTTGACGATAATTCCCATGTGTCCTCGGGAGCGCTTTTCTCATATAAGAACTTGTCCATGCTTGTCCTTTGCTACAAAAAGGATTGGGCCATCTTGACGCACCTTATTTACTTTCATTGCTTGTTACCCGTTACAAATTACCTTATCACAAAACTATCTGTTAACGATAATTTCAGTGCTTGCAGAGAATACCTTACTGAAAACTGCTTGTCATTTCCTTCTGCTCCTCGTTGGGTTCGACACTCTTACTTATCGAAAGGACTACGATAGATCCCCTACACTTGTGGGTCATCACCAGTCTTAGCCTCTTCCTCGACGACATCGTCCATAGCAACACCTCGACGTCCCTCATCCACCGTACCAGATGAGGATCCATCATCGATCTCGTCGTCCCGCCGGTTCAGCCACCCCGTCCTCCACCTCCAAGGAGCTGCCCCAATGTTCCCCTCGTCTTTCACGCCACCTCCATTCCCACACCGCCGTCTTCACCTGCACCACCGGAAGAGCAGCATCATCACCGTTTCCTCGGATGAAGCTGCGGCCTAATCGGCGCCACAAAAGAGGTTGTACACTAATCCCCGCATTTTCTTCTTGATTCGATCTCATGGTGCTGCTGGCGCTCGGTCCCGAGCCGACACGGCGCGGCACCATCCACGGCGGCGTTGCCGGCCACTTCCTCCACGGCGTCACTCCCTCGGCGGCGACGTCCACATTAGTAGGAGCTGCTGCTGCTTTAGCTCTCGCTCGCGCTGCTGCTCTGCTCTTGCTCTCGGTCCCCTGCCTAGTCTGCTCTTGTTATTACTGTTGCACGCGCTGCTGCTCTCGCTCTTGCTCTTGCTTGCAATGCTGCTCAGATTTAGCTACACTTCAGTCGACTGAATCGACTTTTGGGTCAGTCGATTTTCAGGGGGTGTGGGGGCTCGTCGGAGTTAAGGAAGAACCAGTTGCAGCACGGAGGGGGGCTCACTGGAGAGGTACCCCACTATCTATCTTAGGGCTCAGGGTGGGGCAGTGGTCGCCGGCGGTGGTGGGGCGGGGGCATGGGGATCGCCGGAGAAAAATCTTGGCACGGGGTGGCCTAGAGGGATGGCCAGGGCGGCGGCGGACCGGCGGCGGGGAGTGTTTTCGGGGCAGGCGTGGCGGCGCACCGCCGGCCGTGGGCGGCTGGGGCGGCTGTTTGGCGGTGGTGGCTAGCGGCTCAGGGGGTTGGAGGTTGAAGATGAATTGTAGGCCCTTGATTTCATATCCAATGGCTGCAAAATCGACTGACCAGAGATGAAAAAGTCAGTCGACTAACGTGTAGCCTCACCTCTAGTGCGTTTAGTTTCGATAGTAAAATTCAGTTTTGACAGCAAAATTCAGTTTTGATAGTTAAGTTCAGTTTCGACAGTTAAATTTAGTTTCGATAGTTAAGTTCAGAGATGAGCGGCTGATGTATTTTACATCTAGCACTTTGTGGTTATATATTTTACGTCATCTATTGGAGATGCTATTAGAATTCCACTCAGGTTAACGTTGTCTCTCTTGTCCTGCTTCAGTCTCGGCGTCGTACAACTCACCGGAGCTGCTCCAATGACGAAACCCTCCATCACAGCAGAGCAGTACCTCGGGCTCCATCTCCAGACGCCTAAGATCTTCTTCCCCTCATCCGACATCCAAGTCAGCCAGAGCATTCTCACCGGCCAACCCAATCATGCTGAGATCGGCATGGCTTCGCCAAAGAGGTTGTACACTTGTTGCATCTCTTTTTTACTCTACATGTTATATATATTGTCCACTGAGCACACGTAGTAATGTGAAATACGATTATTTTATCCTACTATATGACAAGCAGTGAGGTACTAGGCAACTTAGCTATCCGTGATGGACTCTCTTGAACGCCATCATTATTTATCTCTGCGCGTTTGATCTGTGCATTTGTCTATGGGCCTGGGGGTTGAGCTAGTACGGCAGTGGCCTAGGTCCAAAGTAATGGAAGTAACCCCAAAAACATTTTTTTAGTGTAGGTGTTTCCCTGCTCAAGCCTGCCTACTAGAATCGCCAGTGCTTGAAAGGAAAAGTGAATGAAAAACATAGGACTTGGAAAGTTTCCTATGGTACTACTTTTCATGAATTTGGTGCAAATGAATGGAGCAAAGGAAAACTGTAGGATTTGTTCCTTTAGTGTCTCCTCGAAAGAAAAACCGTAGGAATTCTAATTTCCACTTGTCCTCCTTTTCATATTCCTATTCATGAAGCACAAGACTAAGAGATAGTAGCATAATAGCATTATAACCATACATTTTCTTATGGTTTGACTTAATCTTACCATGCTTCTTTGCATCCTGTGATCTTCCAATTCTTGTGAATCAAACACCCAGATTGCCAGAAATCTTGTGTTTTTCAATTCTCTATTTTGCACGTGCATTCCTATCCTATTCTTGTCTATTTCCTATCCCTGCATTGTTAGAATCCTCAAATTCAAACAAGCCCTTGCACAATTACTTATGTTACAGATATGTGTCAATGAAAACCTTGTGTGGTTTGTCCTGCTCCTGCGGCAATGTGTTCCACCCCAGCTCAGCTGCTCCAACGACGAAAGGGTTCACCACAGCAGGGATCCGCTCTCCAGACTGTCTTTCGCCGCCTCAGATCTTCTTCCACGCCGTCGGCAGCCATGACAACTGCATTACCATCATCAACTGAGCACATGACCTTGAGTACTACACGGGTCTGCAAGAGAGGTCGCACTCTTCCGTGTCTGCTTACGTTATGCATCGCTTAATATGATGACATGCTACATTATCGTCGTGTTCACCTATTAGACTCCGAGTTAGGTCCAAACTAATGCTGAAACTTGAGTTTTTAAATGGCTGTGGGGCACATATTGGGGCAGCAATCAGTATTATCTGTCTACTATCTGGTTAATCTCTGGTGTCTACTGTGAGTTTCATGTTGGGTGCAAACAAACATTAAAGGAGCCATTATCTGTATTTTTTAACTAAAGCTATTATCTGTCTGCTATCATTGGTTTTGGGTCTATCCATAGTTTGCTACCATCACTCTGGATCTGTGCATGCACTCCTTACATAATCTCACTATGTTTTATTCCTATGCATGCCAGTTATTATACACAATGGAACTGATCATGTAGAGCAAAAGAGATGAGCCTTGCGTGGAAATAAAATTTCATGCAGCCCCCCCTCCACCCATTTCAGATCGTAATCAAGAGGAAGATAACTGTTCTGAGGGGGATTCAAAAGGAGAAGACCACTCCTATTTACCCCATGAGGTCTTCGCTCTAACTTGGCATGCTGATGTTGATAATATCATGCATATGGTGCCTTGCATTGCTTACTGTATACATCAAAGATGTCATTTGCTTAGTTTAGACATGCTTTGTGTCAATGCCATATGTTTAGTTTCTTTATCGTATATGTGAATCATGCAATGCCATCTGTTTAGTTTCTTTATCGTATATGTGAATCATGCAATGCCATCTTGTTTAGCCAGGCATCATATATGTGAATTTTGCAATGCCACCCTGGTTAGCCAGTCATCTTATATGTGAATTATATCATGCCATCATTTTTTTATTATGTGTTAAATTTGTCAACAATTTTAGTACATTCAATTACTCTTCCTATGCATCAGCCGTTCGGCACGGTCATGGAAAAATCTAGAGTGGAAACAAGGTCTTCAGAGCAGACAATGCTATCTGACGAAGCGCATGTCTTGCTGGTTACAGATAACTCCTCAGAGGAGGAT
>LT934122.1:680350824-680381652 GCA_900231445.1 Triticum turgidum subsp. durum | reverse complement strand
GCTCTAACTTGGCAGGGTTATGTTGCTCATATCGTGCGTATGGTATCTTGCATTGCTATGTCATTTTCTTAGTTTAGACATGCTTTGTGTGAATGCCACCTGTTTAGTGTCTAATTACCATATATGTGAATTATGCAATGCCATCTTGTTCCAAGACATTATATATGTGAATTATGCAATGTTATCTTGTTGCAAGGCATTATATATGTGAATTATGCAATGCCATGCTATTTAGCCAAGCATCATATATGTGAATTATATCATGCCGTCCTTTTTTGTATTTCTCATTGCTTTTGTTGACAATGTTTGTATATTCAACTGCTCTTCTTGTGCATCAGCCATTTGAATTGGTGATGGAGAAATCTGGAGTGAAAACAAGGTCTTCAGAGCAGACAATGCTACCTGCTGAAGCAGATATCTTGCAGGTTACAGATAGCTCTTTAGAGGAGGATTCAGAGGCAGATGACCAGTCCTATTATCCCCCTGAGGTGTATGCTCAAACTTGGCATGGTTATATTACTCATATCATGCATATGTTGTATTGCAATGCTTAGGTTTTACATCATATACACAATATTGAATGCCATCTCCTTAGTTGACACATCATATATGCGATTGCCCTCTGCTCACTTCCTTAGTATATAAATCATATATTTGAATTATATCATGCCATGATGTTTACATAGAAAGCGTGTATCTGAATTATGGCATGCCAACCCATTTTCTAAAGACATAATATAGTTATATTATCTCATCCTGTATACATAGTCATCACATTTTAAATTATGTCATTCTATCCGTGAATTATATCATGCCATCATGTTTCCATCGACGGCATGTTTGTGATTTATGGCATGCCAACCACTTTAATAGACACATCGTATAGTTATATCATGTCATCATGTTTACATAGTCATCATATTTTGAAGTATGTCATTCTATCATGTTTAGTTAGCCATCATACATGTGAAATTGTGTCATGCTATCCTGTTTAATTAGCCATCATATATGTGAAATTATGTCCTGCTATTCTGTTTGGTTAGACAACATAAATGTGAATTATTTCATGCCCTATTTTCTTCCCTACTATCCTTTGCACCTGTCTATCTTACAATGTCTGTACATTCAATTAATTTTCTTGTTTATCAGCCATTTCAACTAGAGGGGGTGATGGCAGTATCTATGGGAGTAAAAACACGGTCTTCAGAAAAGATCGTGCTACCTATCGATGCAGATAGAACCACGGTTGTACTTGCCCAAGAACCAGCCCCACCACACATAACCCAGACTCACACAGATTGTACCCCTACCCAGTTGGACAGAGAACCAGCTGCACCACTTCTAACCCCAACCCCAGCAGATAGTAACCCAGTTCCCGTTGACACAACACCATCTCCACCACAGAGCACCCAAACACAAGCAGTTAGTAAGGCAACTGCAGTGCCCAAAGCACGAGGACCACCACTCCGAACCCCAAGTCAACGCTTAAAGCAGAAGAAGAATTGTTCTCAGGTCAGGTTTCGTAGCTATGGTTCATACTACTTTGCTCTTGCATCACTGTATTTACTCATACCAACTAATTTCAAATTTGAAGGATGCAATTGAGACTCCAATGGCGCAACAGCGATGTTTTAAACCTGTTTCTTTAACGTGTTTGCTATTGTAACTTGCTCTATGTTGATTTCAGTTTCAATTGAATAAACAGTTATGTTCTCATGCCATGCACATTACAAGTGTTGTTATTGCTGTGTAGTTTCCCACACTTATATTCTGTCTATGCTGCTTTGTCTTAAATAGATGTGATATGAACTGTATCTATCTTGATTTGGCAACATAAACTAGAATGATATAGATCATGCAGTGACCATACTACATAGATATATGTTTGTTTCATGTTGTTATCCTGTCCACCTTACTACTGAACTAGTTTACCAAAATGAGTTTCATATACTACATTGTAAACCTGTGATGTGTTTGTTTGTTTCTCTTTTAGAACATGGATAAAATATTGGAGAAGAGTACCCCATTATGTAATGTTAAAGGAAGTAATGCAGATAAGGTTCAAGATAGTGAGACATCCCTGTTGGTCTCCAAGAAAGCTGATAAAAACTATATTGAAGACACTGAGACAACCCCAAAGTTATGTCTTGATGTAGTGTTCGAGTTACTGGCTACTACTGCTGGCACCAGCTCTTCGAACTCGTTGCCTGAATCAGTTCGGCTTCTTGAGTCTCAACTTCAAGTTGAAAGACATAGATCAGATGTTATGTGACAGGAAGCCGAAGGACTGAGGAAGTCCCTGCAGAATTCATATGCATACTTTCTGGTGCAACAGCAAGTGCTGGAGGATTTAAGTGCCAAACAAGAGAAAGTTAATAAGCTTGCTAAGAATATTGCCAGCATTATGGGTACCCAGGATATTGTTTCTTGAGCTCTTCTGAAGTGGTTTCAGTTCTGAACTTGTTTTTCTGCGGCGTTTATATGCTGCTTTGTTCCCTATATTTGCACTGGTGGCGAACTTTAATGCCCAGTGGATGTAATATGTCTAATAGCCGTGATAGCCTAGCATAAGTTGCTTGCTTATTTTTTTTCCTTATTGTCTTGTTTATTTCTTTGCTTGTACTCAGTACAGTTCTTTTTTCACGGTTTTCTAGTGGCCGCAATAACCTATTTTTTTAAACTAGGCCACAATAACCATGGGCTACATATTTACTGTAGTCACCAAGGCCCTCCTATGGGCCGTAGAAACAATGGGCCTTCTACGGGTCGTAGAAATAATGGGCCTTATACGGGTCATAGACACAATGGGCCTTCTACGGGTCGTATCATCAATGGGCCTTCTACGGGCCGTATGATCGGTTGGCCAAACATGGGCCAATAATAGACCGCATTATGGTCGTAAATGGGCTAGAGTTGGAATCGTCCATTCATGGGCCAACCATAATGGGCCGTCGTTAATCGGTCGTATTTGATGGGCCACAAACGGGCCGACTGTAACCTCGGGCTAAATTTGGCCCACAAGCAGAAAATGACAGTAACAGGCCATAAGTAAACGAATGCTGGAAATGAGCCCAAGAATAAATGGGCCCTGAGAAGGCCGAAAGATAACATGGGCTAGAAACGGCCCAACGGAATAACGGGTTGTTAATGGGTATAAAGTGATACACTGTTCATTACGGGCCAGTTTCACCATGGGCCGTTAATGGGTATAAAGTGATACATTATTCATTACGGGACAGTTTCACCACAGGCCGTTAATGGGTATAAAGTGATACACTATTCATTACGGGCCAGTTTCACCACGGGCCGTTAATGGGTATAAAGCGATACACTGTTCATTACGGGCCAGTTTCACCACGGGCCGTTAATGGCTATAAAGTGATACATTGTTCATTACGGGTCAGTTTCACCACGGGTCGTTAATGGTCCAAGAGTTACAAAGGGCCTCATATGGGCCGAAAGACGTCATGGGCCAGAAGTTAAAACGGGCTGGAATCATATTGGACGGCCCACATGATGCAGCTGGGCCTAATTCAGATAGGTCATAATGGGCCCTGGGTTAGCGGGTTGTAAATGGGCTATATGCTAACAGGCCATTAACAGGCTTCCCATGGGCCGGCCTGCCACCTTTTGACCAAGTCAAACAGGCCGGCCTTTTCACAGGAATGGGCCTCTGTTGGGCCGTGCCACGTGTCGACGTATCATAGGCGCCTTCTGTCCAATGAGTGGATGACATCTGTCCCAACGATGAGCCGACACGTGTTTCCTCGAGCCAATGATGATTTTACACGTGGAAAATCCCCATTGGTCAGGGCTGTTAACTTGTTATCGGATCCAAAAACGGACCCGATAGCTTAATGGTGTTCCGTTAGGGTGGATGCCACGTGTCGGTCACCCTTGACGAAAGCACTTCTGTGACACGCGATTTATCATCATGGAAGTGGACACTTCCATGATGATAATTTTGGTAATGTCATGGAACACTTCTACGACAGCACAGGTATGACTATCTTGATTCTGTCATAAAATCGTCATGGATGTACATGCATGACAAAAAACACGACCTACTGTGACAAACACGTATCATCACGGAAGTGTTTTTTTGTGGTGTGGTAAATCGGTAAGAGACATCATAGATCGCACCGTATCTAATAAAGTACGGTTATGACGTTCGGACACACCATTACGCTGTGGTGTTCCAGGTGGCGTGAGTTGTGAAACTATTCCACATTGTTTTAAATGAAGGCCGAACTCGTAACTCAAATATTCGCCTCTGCGATCAGATCGTAGAAACTTTATTTTCTTGTTACGATGATTCTCCACTTCACTCTGAAATTCTTTGAACTTTTCAAATGTTTCAGACTTGTGTTTGATTAAGTAGATATACCCATATCTGCACAAATCATTTGTGAAGGTCAGGAAATAACAATACCCGCCGCGTGCATCAACACTCATCGGACCGCATACATTGGTATGTATTATTACCAACAAGTCATTGGCTTGCTCCCTTGTTCCGGAGAACGGAGTTTTAGTCATCTTTCCCATGAGGCATGGTTTGCAAGTATCAAATGATTCATAATCAAGTGATTCAAAAAGTCCATCTAGATGAAGTTTCTTCATGCTCTTTACACCAATATGACCTAAACGGCAATGCCAAAAATATGTTGCACTATCATTATCAACTTTGCATCTTTTGGCATCAATATTATGAATATGTGTATCACCACAATCGAGATTCAACAGAAATAGACCACTCTTCAAGGGTGCATGACCATAAAAGATATTACTCATATAGATAGAACAACCATTATTCTCTAATTTAAATGAATAATTGTCTCGCACTAAACAAGATCCATATATAATGTTCATGCTCCAAGCTGGCACCAAATAACAATTATTTAGATCTAAAACTAATACTGAAGGTAGATGTAGAGGTAGCATGCTGACGGCGATCACATCGACCTTGGAACCATTCCCAACACGCATCGTCACCTCGTCCTTAGCCAATCTTTGTTTAATCTGTAGCTCCTGTTCCGAGTTACAAATATGAGCAACCGAACCAGTATCAAATACCCAGGCGCTATTACGAGCATTAGTAAGGTACACATCAATAACATGTATATCAAATATACCTTTGTTCACATTGCCATCCTTCTTATCCGCCAAATACTTGGGGCAGTTCCGCTTCCAGTGACCAGTCCCTTTGCAGTAGAAACACTCGGTTTCATGCTTGGGTCCAGCTTTGGGCTTCTTCTCGGGAGTGGTAACTTGCTTGCCATTCTTCTTGAAGTTCCCCTTCTTTCCCTTGCCCTTTTTCTTGAAACTAGTGGAGTAGTGGTCTTGTTAACCATCAGCACTTGATGCGCCTTCTTGATTTCTACATCTGCAGCTTTTAGCATTGTAAAGAGCTCGGGAATTGTCTTGTTCATCCCTTGCATATTATAGTGCATCATGAAGCCTTTGTAGCTTGGTAAGAGTGATTGAAGAACTTTGTCGATGACACAATCAATTGAAAGCAACTCCCAGATGAGTCAAGTGATTAAAATACCAAGACATTTTGAGTATGTGTTCACTGACAGAACTGTTCTCCTCCATCTTGCAACTATAGAACTTGTTGGAGACTTCATATCTCTCAACCTTGCCATTTACTTGAAATATTAACTTCAACTCTTGTAACATCTCATATCTTCCATGACGTTCAAAATGTCTTTGAAGTCCCGGTTCTAACTCGTAAATCATGCACACTGAACTATCGAGTAGTCATCAGATCGAGCTTGCCAGACATTCAAAACATCAGCATCTGCTCCTCCAGCAGGCCTTTCACCTAGCGGTGCATCAAGGATATAATTCTACTGTGCGACAATGAGGATAATCCTCAAGTTATGGACCCAGTCCGTATAGTTGCTACCATCATCTTTCAACTTAGCTTTCTCTAGGAACGCATTAAAATTCAGAGGAACGGTAGCTCGGGCCATTGATCTACAACATAGATATGCAAAACTATAAGACTAAGTTCATGAGAAATTAAGTTCAATAATCATACTACTTAAGAACTCCCACTTAAACAGACATCCCTCAAGTCATCTAAGTGATACGTTATCCAAATCAACTAATTAACCCATGTCCGATCATCACGTGAGATGGGGTAGTCATCAATGGTGAACATCTCTATGTTGATCATATCTACTATATGATTCATGTTCGACCTTTCGGTCTCCAGTGTTCCGAGGCCATGTTTATACATGCTAGGCTCGTCAAGTTTAACCCAAGTATTTCGCATGTGCAAAACTGTCTTGCACCCATTATATGTGAACGTAGAGTCTATCACACCCGATCATCACGTGGTGTCTCAACACGATGAACTGTAGCAACGGTGCATACTCAGGGAGAACACTTTTACCTTGAAATTTTTAGTGAAGGGGTCACCTTATAGTCTACCACCGTTCTAATCAAAATAAGATGCATAAAGGATAAACATCACATGCAATCAAAATATGTGACATGATATGGCCATCATCATCTTGTGCTTTTGATCTCCATCTCCAAAACATCATCATGATCTACATCATCACCAGCTCGACACCTTGATCTCCATCGTAGCGTCATGGTCGTGTCGCCAACTATTGCTTCTACAATTATCTCTAACACATAGTGATAAAGTAAAGCAATTACATGGCGTTTGCATTTCATACAATAAAGATACAACCATAAGGCTCCTGCTAGTTGTCAGATATCTTACAAAACATGATCATCTCATACAATAACGTTTATCACATCATGTCTTGACCATATCACATCACAACATGCCCTGAAAAAACAAGTTAAACGTCATATACTCTGTTGTTGCAACTTTTACGTGGCTGCTACGGGCTTCTAGCAAGAACTGTTCTTACCTAGCTACACATAAAACCACAACAGTGTTTCGTCAAGTTTGCCGTTTTAACCTTCTTCAAGGACCGACCGCAGTCAAATTCGATTCAACTAAAGTAGGAGATACAGACACCCGCCAGCTACCTCTATGCAAAACTAGTTGCATGTCTGTCGGTAGAACCGGTCTCATGTGTGTGGACATGTAAGGTTGGTCCGGGCCGCTTCATCCCACAATACCGTCGAATCAAAATAAGACATTGGTGGTATACAGTATGACTATCACAGCCCACAACTCTTTGTGTTCTACTTGTGCATATCATCTAGGCATAAACCTGGCTCTTGATGCCATTGTTGGGAATCGTTGCATGGAAAACAAAAAAACTCTACGCACACGCAATGATCTATCCATGGAGATGCATAGGAACGAGGGGGAGAGTGTGTCTACATACCCTCATAGACCTTAAGCAGAAGCGTTTCTTAACGCGGTTCATGTAGTCGAACTTCTTCGTGCTTCAACCGATCAAGTATCGAACGCACGGCACCTCCGCATTCTACACACGTTCAGCTCGGTGACGTCCCTCGCCTTCTTGATCCAGCAAGACATTGAGGTAGTAGATGAGTTCCGTCAGCACGACAGCATGGTGATGGTGATGGTGAAGTGATCCTCGCAGGGCTTCGCCTAAGCACTACAAAAATATGACCGGGGGAGTAAACGGTGGAGGGGGCGCCGCACATGGCTAAACAATTATCTGGGACGTGCTAGGGCCTCCCCCCATGTGTGTGGGGGGGTGGAGAGGGGAGGCAGCCAGGAGGCACCCCAAGTAGGTTGAATCCTACTTGGGCTCCTCCCAAGTGGCGTGCCCCCTGCCTTATTTGTCGGAGGGGGAAGGAAAGAGGCGGAGGGGGAAAGGAAGGGGGAATCCTCTTCCCTTTCTTTCCTTTCCTTCTCCACCTTGGCCGGCCCATATGGGGGGGGCGCACCAGCCCCTTGTGGCTGGTGTGTTTCCCCTCTTGGCCCATAAGGCCCATATATTTTGCCGGGGGTGCCCAGAACTCCTTCCGATGACTCGATAAGTACCCGGTACCCCCCGAAACACTACTGGTGTCCGAATACTATCGTCCTATATATCAATCTTTACCTCTTGACCATTTCGAGACTCCTCGTCATGTATGTGATCTCATCCCGGACTCCGAACAACATTCGGTCACCAAATCACACAACTCATATAATACTATATCATCATCGAATGTTAAGCGCGCGGACCCTACAGGTTCAAGAACTATGTAGACATGACTGAGACACCTCTCCGGTCAATAACCAATAGCAGAACCTGGATGCTCATATTGGCTCCTACATATTCTACAAAGATCTTTATCGGTCAAACCGTTATGACAACATACGTAATTCACTTTGTCCATCTGTATGTTACTTGCCTGAGATTCCATCATCGGTATCTTCATACTTAGTTCAATCTCGTTACCGGCAAGTCTTTTTACTCATTCTATAATACATCACCTCGTGAGTAACTCCTTAGTCATTTGCTTGCAAGCTTATGATGTGTATTACCGAGAGGGCCCAGAGATACCTCTCCGATACTCCGAGTGACAAATCCCAATCTCGATCTATGCCAACTCAACAAACACCTTCGAAGATACATGTTGATCATCTTTATAATCACTCAGTTACGTTGTGACGTTTGATAGCACACAAGGCATTTCTCCGTTATTCGGAAGTTGCATAATCTCATAGTCAAAGGAATATGTATTTGACATGAAGAAAGCAATAGCAATAAAACTGAACGGTCATTATGCTAAGCTAACGGATGGGTCTTGTCCATCACATCATTCTCCTAATGATGTGATCCCGTTATCAAATGACAACTCATGTCCATCGTTAGGAAACCTTAACCATCTTTGATCAACGACCTAGTCCAGTAGAGGCTCACTAGGGACACGGTGTTTGTTTATGTATTCACACATGTATTAAGGTTTCCGATCAATACAATTCTAGCATGAATAAAAAACCTTTATCATGAATAAGGAAATATAAAATAACAACTTTATTATTGCCTCTAGGGTATATTTCCTTCAAGATATTCAAGAGGGGTATAATAAAAACATTCATGAAGATCATTTGACAAAACAAACTTGATTCTTTATAATAGTTTTGAGATGTGATGATAGCAATATATGAGTCATGTTGGTGAGTAATTATGCTTTAGTAAGAATATTGGTGTTAAGGTTTGTGATTCCCTATGCAAGCACAAAAGTCAATAGTTATGCAATGAAATTACATCCTACTTATGGTGCATTATTCCGTGTTAGTTATGCTTAATGCTCATTTATGTGAATTTTTGTTTCTTGGTTGGTTGCTTCTCAATCTTTTTGCTAGCCTCCACTTGTACTAAGTAGAAATACTACTTGTGCATCCAAAATCCTTAAAACCAGGTTTGCCATATGAGTCCACCATACCTACCTATATGCGGTATTTCTGTGTCGTTCTAAGTAAATTTGTATGTGCCATCTACGATTTTCAAAATGAATTTCCTTTGTGTGTGCCCGTACCGCTCATGAAGCGGCAGGGGGTGGCCAATATTTTCCATGCTAGATGTGTTATTCTCAAGATGAGTGTTTATTCACTTGTCATTGCACGAGAGTACGTCAGTAATAGGGATGCCCAGTCCTGAAATGAGAAAGAAATTTACTTTGTGTTGTCAAATAATAAATTCCTTGGAAAGTGTTGTTATGGAAGGCACCCGTGGATACGGCTAGCCATGGATCGTGAAAGAATGGTGGAAAAAAGAATAAACTTTCTTTTTTGTTTGGGAACCGCCTATGATATATCTAGCATGGAAAGTGTTGGAAATTATTCGGTCATTTTCGTTTACGAGAAAAGCATGCCTCCCACAAAATTTGTCTCTCTTTTTTTTTGCTTTGAGCTCTGGCACCTATACAAATCGCTACTTCCCTCTGCGAAGGGCCTATCTATTTACTTTATGCAATTTTAATTTTTATTTGAGTCTCCATCTTCTCTTATATAGCACCAAGTAGGGAACACTATGATCATACTTGAGCATTGGATGTAGCTAATATTCGACTGTGTTTCGTGAATGGATCAATGATTGAGCATGATGGGCTAGGGATAACTTTCTTTAGTGTTGATATTTTCGAAGACATGGTTGCTTATTGATATGCTTGAGTATTGAAGTCCTCATGTCAAAACTAGACTATTACTTCGAACCATATAAAAGTCCAAATGTCCATGATACAAAAGAAAGAATATGTGATGAACATGTTAGGCAGCATTCCACATCAAAAATTCTGTTTTTATCATTTACCTACTCGAGGACGAGCAGGAATTAAGATTGGGGATGCTAATACATCTCCAACGTATCTATAAGTTTTGATTGTTCCATGTTGTTATATTATCATTCTTGGATGTTTTACAATCATTTTACAGCAACTTTCTATCATTTTTTGGGACCAACCTATTAACATAGTGCCCAGTGCCAGCTGTTGTTTTTTTTTTTGCTTGGTTTCTACTTCACAGGATATCAGTAACAAACGGAGTCCAAATGCAGCGAAACTTTTTGGAGATTTGTTTTGGACCAGAAGACACCTTGGGGGGCAAGAAAGCACCAGAGGGGATCCCCGTGGGTACCACAAGACACCTGGGCACGCTAGGAGGCCCAGGCGCGTCTAGGTGGGTTATGGGCCCCACAAAGGTCTCCTGCACCGCATCTTCGCCTTATAAGTTCCCAAATATTCCAGAAACACTACGAAACACAATTCCAGCCACCGCAAGTTCCAGAACCACGAGATCAAATCTAACACCATCATGGAGGGGTTCATCATCCTTATTGGTGCCTCTACAATGATGCATGAGTAGTCCACCATAGACCTAAGGGTCCGTAGGTAGTAGATAGATGGCTTCTTATCTCTTTTTGATTCTCAATACAATGGCCTCTTGGAGATTTATTCGATGTAACTCTTTTTGCGGTGTGTTTGTTAGGATACAATGAACTTTGAGTTTATGATCAGATCTCTATCCATGAATATTATTTGAGTCTTCTTTGATCTCTTATATGCATGATTATTTATATCCTCGTATTTATTCTTTGAATCTTTGGTTTAGTTAGGCCAACTAGATCGATTTTTCTTGCCATGGGAAGAGGTGCTTTGTGATGGGTTCGATCTTGCAGTGTCCTCTCCCAGTGACAGAAGGGGCGGCGAGGCATGCATGTATCATTTATATTAAGGATAACAAGATGGGGTCTATTGCTACATGAATAGATCTTGTCTACATCATGTCATCGTTCTTATTGCATTACTCTGTTTCTTCATGAACTTAATACACTAGATGCATGCTGGATAGCGGTCAATGTGTGGAGTAATAGTAGTAGATGCAGGCAGGAGTCAGTCTACTAATCTTGGATGTGATGCCTATATATTGATCATTACCTTGGATATCATCATAATTATTTGATCTTCTATCAATTGCCCAATAGTAATTTGTTTACCCATCGTATGCTATTTTCTTGAGAGAAGCCACTAGTGAAATCTACGGCCTCCAGGTCTATCTTTTATCATACTGCTTTCAGATCTATTTTTATTCGCATTTGTTTTCAGATCTATTATTCCAAAAACCCAAAAACACTTTGCTGCACTTTTTCTTTATTTATTTTATTTCGTGTTTTTGCAAGATCTATTTATCCAAAATTATACAAACCGATCTATCTTTTTACAGTAGGGATTGACAACCCCTCTTACGCGTTGGGTTGCGAGGATTTGTTCTTTGTGTGCAGGTACCGTTTACATAGTGTTGCTTGGTTCTCCTACTGTATTGATACCTCGGTTTCATAACTGAGGAAAATAGATACCGTAGTTGTAATGCATCATCCCTTCCTCTCTGGGGAAATACCAACGCAGTTTCAAGCCGCATCAGACAGCGAGAGAGGGAAGCGGTGGCATCACAGGGAGTGAATGTGGGTCTGTACAAGCAGCTGTCCCCTGCCGCACCCGGAGCCTCGCACTTCATCCATCCCGCCAACGACAAGGATTGCACCGTCGGACCAGGTTGGGATAGAGGAGGATCTGATGGACAGTTGGGGCATTCCGGAGAGCTTTTCGCCCACGCGGATGCCGTCGGTGGACGTTCGCCACTCGTTGTAGCTCGTTCGGGCGCGGACAAGCACATGCACTGGCGGCGCCCGTGCTGCCCCGACCTATTCGATGGAATGACACAATAGGACTCGGTATGTTTTTGTTGCTCCTGTGCAATCAAGTTTGCATATGCCATGTTTGATGCTTTGTATATACCCACTAGTTCATTTCGGACACGATGAATGCTTACAAACCATGATCATTTGGAGTTGTTCATGACAGACATGATCAATGATAATCATGGTGCGATCCAAATGGACTACGAATTGGGTGACCCAATTGCCCTTCACTTGAAGTTGGGACAACATCAAATCCCAATCCAACCAAGAAGAAGAAGAAGGCAAAGACGACAAAGGCCTGAGGTCCGGCATTCTCAAATTTTGAGGATATCTTGTTGGTCAAAGCTTGGTTGGACACAACAATGGATCCAATATGTGGCACTGAGCAAAATGAGAACAAGTATTGGGAGAAGATTTGGAAGGAATATCATGAACAAAATGAATATGCGGAGCCGCATCCTATCATTATCAACCGCAATGTGACATCTTTCCAACATCGATGGGGGATCATTCAAGGATAAGTGAACAAGTACGTCAGCTACTACTCACAAGTGACCGGCCGCCCTCAAGGTGGGATGGGAGTGGCAACTCACGTAAACTACTTCATCTTAACAACATGTGCATATACTTGTTTTTTTTGCATTCTCATGCTCATATACGGAAAAGAAGTCATTTGTGTTTAGCCATTGTTAGATCATATTGAATGGCCGAGCAAAGTAGACATAACTTGTGGCCGATCTCAAGGCCGACAAGAAGAGGAATGATGGCTCAATCTCCCACCAATCAATTGGGTTGGACGAAGAAGAGGAAGATGTTGTCGTGGAGAATCATAGTTCAAAAAAGCTCTAGGCATTAATTGTGCGTTTTGCCACCGCCTTGCGCTTTACTGACCAAAGTGCATACTTATGCGCAGTTATGCATAGATTAAGCATAGTTATGCGCAATGCATTTTGCCAATGCCTAGAGCCTAGGCGCGCTTAAGCGCTCGCTTAGGCGCGCCTTTTTTAACTATGTGGAGAATGGAAGAGCCACCATGCCAAAGGATAACCAGCCAGTCATGGGAAACAAATGGGAGAAGGCAAGGGCCTCCCGTGAGGTTGCGGCTACAAAAATTTCCTCCACATGGACGGGTATTTTTTGGTGAGGGAGAAAAAGAAAGAGAAGAGGTACAAGCTCATGTTGGATGTGCAAAAGGAGAGGATGGATTCAGACCGAAAGAGGGCAGGGAAGAAGCTGGAAATTGAGAAGGAGAAGATCGAGTTGGAGAAGCAAGAGGCGGCAATCAAATGGGAGCTCGAGAAGGGCCAACACATTTGGAGAGACTGTGCTTGAGAAGGAGAGGTTGTAAATCGCACGGGATGCAAAGGATGCGAATATCATGTTGGCTGATGAAAGCCTCTTGGATGAACATGCCAAGAAGTGGCTTGTGGAGAAGAAAAAAGAGATCAACAAGCGTAGGGAGTATGAGGCGGCGAGGGTGGCTATGGCAGCAGCAGAGCATGTGGCAAAGATGTAGGCGAATCATGCAGCAAGGATGCAGACGGGGTAGGCAAGGATGGCCTCGGAGCAGGCGGTATGGATGGTGTCCGGCGAGTGATCCGGCCAGCCAGCGACGGATCTGTCACACTCAAACATTGATTTCGTTTTGGCATGTCTGGCTTGCTTTGCTTTGTTGAACTATAATTTTTTTTTTGCTTTGTTTAGAACTGCTGCATTGGGATAATTTGTATTCTATGATCGACACGCGTGGATTGCATAGATTTGAGACTCCAAATTAGAGGTGTATGAATTACATGGATTTGAGGTTCCAATTTAGGGGTGTGTGAGTGTGCGGCAGAACATGAGGGGCTGCCAAGCCACTGACGAAGACCGGATTTGCATGTCCGGCTGTAGATGCTCTAACAATGTGTGGAGCATGATAGCCACGGACAAAGACTGGATTTGCATGTCCGGTTATAGATGCTCTAACAATATATGTGTGGAGCATGATAGTTGTACTGTACATCTCCAAAAAAAATATCTTTGTGTCCCAAACTCATTTTTCTTGAGCTTCCTATGTTTCTAGACCTCTGTTTTGCTCTGCTTCTCCTTTCACATTCCTACGGTTTCTCAAAATAGTAAGCATGCACGTGCAATACATGTCTTTCAAATATAATGCATGTCTTTTGAAATCTATTTATTTTTAATCGAGTTGACTTTTTATTTAGTTTCTTTTTACTTAAATAGATATGATGGGCCTAACGGTGTAAGCATGTGAGTGTAATGTACGATTCACACACATTTTTTCATAGTAATACGTGTTTCATTTATATCATAAGGATCATAGTACAAATTACCTGATAAAATGAAAACGGTAATCTTTGCGCAAAGAAACGTCAGTCAAGAAGGAAAAATACAATCAAGACTGAAGAATCCTTTGAGCTTGACACCAATGACAATCATCAAAGGAAATAATAACAATCGCCTCCTCACCCAAGCTCGACACGGCTTCATCGCTGATATGCAGCTTTGCGAACCTTTTCAAGGTGGCTCATCGAAGACAAAATCATTACCGTTAAATGAATCAGACCGATGCAACACCCCGGACACTCTGTCGAACTGACACCCCCGCACGACTAAAACATCGATGAAAGAAATATACCTGCCATATACAAACCACGAACCTAACACAGGATCCACCATCTCCGAGATGACACCGATGCAGACCACAGTCTGCATCCGCTATTGGACTACCTCTCAAGGTCCACGCCGACGCTGGCCGTCACAACGGCGGAGCCCGAGGACACATGCCCACCACAAGGATGTCACCGCTGTCATGCCATCCTTACTTGAATAGACTGATCGCTGGCGGAGGGAAGCCGCCAGAGGATGGCGGCGGTAGGCGAGTCGCTTTCTTTCTTACCCTCGAAGAAAGAAAACGCATGACTGTAATAGACACACATATGACAATAGTTAAAATCAACAAAGCATGAAAAGGACTTCAGGAGCAATGATAACTAATATGGATCCAAGGGATTAGAATTAGGGGGTGTTTGTTTCCAGGGACTTTTTGGTGTAGGGACTAAAAAAAGTCCCTCTTAGAGACATTTTAACCAAACAGGAGGGACTACTAGGGACTAAAAGTTGCTTTTCGGGACTAAGGGGGTGTTTGTTTCCAGGGACTTTTTTGTGTAGGGACTAGAAAAAGTCCCTCTTAGAGACTTTTTTACCAAACGGGAGGGACTTTTTAGAGACTAAACTAGGCATTTTGGACTAAATGAGGAAGACTCTCAAGGAGAGTCTTTTTTGGGACATTTCCAACAATGCCCCTCCATGCATTCATCGGCCCGCCACCCCATGGTGTTGTTTGATTGTTATTTTTCTATATACTAGGGGAAACATGGTCATTTAATAACCTCTAGGAAGGGACTAGGGACTTTTTAGTCTCTGGAAACAAACAAGGAGGGACTTTTTAGGGACTAGGGACTTTTTAGTTGGGACTAGAAAAAGTCCTAGGACTTATGAACCAAACAGGGCCTAAATGAAGAAGACTCTCAAGGAGGGTCTTTTTTGGGACTTTTTCAACAATGCCCCTCCCTGCAACCATTGCCCCGCCGCCCCATGGTGTTGTTTGATTGTTATTTTTCTGTATACTAGGGGTAACATGGTCATTTAATAACCTCTAGGGAGGGACTAGGGACTTTTTAGTCCTTGGAAACAAACAGGGAGGGACTTTTTAGGGACTAGTGACTTTTTAGTTGGGACTAGAAAAAATCCTAGGACTTATGAACCAAACAGGGCCTTAATTTCCAAAAAAAAATACAATTCAATCCCAGTTTGAAGCAACAATTGAAAAGCAGATATTAAGCAACATTATACAATATTTATTCTCTAATAAAGGTCCACCTTCTTATGCGCATCAACGGCATTGTGTGTTGCTTCATCCTTAGCGAACTTCAAAATGTGTACCAAAATCGCTTCCGCAGACCCGTGGCAGGATATTTTTCTATAGCTTCACCCTCATCAGACATATATTATTCAATGACATATATTATTCAATAATACAAATTATCCAAAAATCTTAATAATTTTAAATCAAAATTTCTTTAAATGCAAATGGGTTCTTTATATTATTCACAACCTAATGCACGGGCTGACTGGATATAAAAGTATTCCCTCCATTTCTTTTTACTCGGCGTATAAAATCTGGTCAAAGTCAAACTACATAAAGTTTGACCAAATTTATATCAAAAAATACGAACATCTACAACTATATAGTATGAAACTGCATTTCATGGTGCATCTGATAATATTGATTTCATATTGTGAATGTTGATATTTTTTGATATACAGTTGGTCAAATTTCATAAAGTTTGATATATACAGACTAAAAAAACGGAGGGAGTATAACATGCTCATCTTCCTCACTCTCTCTCACACACAGACACAGTACAAGCAGAATAATACATTTTTTATTAAATTGCACAAATATTACGCTGATAAATTTATTTTCAAAAATATTATTCAATCAGCTTGCAGCAGGCCGAGTAAGCCTAGTCAGCCCACAGCAGGCCGACAGGGCCTTATCAGCCTACTGCGGGCCGACAGGCTGTCAATCGACCACGTGCGGGCCGACTATTGGCCGGACCACGTACCTCCACTCGCTGTCGGCGCGGGCTGGGTCACGGGCGCCCCAGTCGGCCAGCTGCCGACCGATCGGCCAGCTGCAGGCCGATAGGGAGCGGGCCGCAGCGTTGCCTCCTTTTTCTTTCCCTTCTCCTTCTCCTTTCCTTCCCCACCTCACGCAGCACAACATCTCTCTGTTCTTCTTCCTTCCTCCTCTCTCCAACATGAAATAGCTCCAATTAATACACCAAAATGACCCGGTTTTTTGCGGATTTGCACCATGAATGGGTTCTACTTAGTTAGGGGAGCCAAAAGGACCTCGATCTACTGATGGGGTAGCTTGTGGTGGTCGTGGTGAGAATTTTGTTGGAGCATTTTTTCAGATCATTTGTGAAGGTTGTGGAGGCGGAGGTGGAGGTTGTGGCGGCGGTGGAGGTGGAGGTGGTGGTGGAGGTGAAGCTGCGGGAGTTTGGTAGAGTTTCCGGCTCTGGTTCCAGTGATTGAAGGCCGCCGTTTGTCGTTGGCACGCACGCTTCAAGGGTATATTTCAGCAAACATTTATTTTTCGAAGTTGTGTGCAATTATTGTTATTTGCTCGAGTAGTAAACGTAAATATTTAGGTGGTCGTGGTGAGCATTTTATTTTCCCGTTCCCGTTTTGGTTAGCATTTTATTTAGATGTCAACTAATTGGTTGCGTAAAAATGTGTAGTTACTTCGGTAATATTCCGAACTATATGTATATTATTTGCTCGAGTAGTAAACATAAATATTTAGGTGGTCGTGGTGAGCATTTTATTTTCCAGTTTCGGTTTTGGTGAGCATTTTATTTAGATGTCAACTAATTAGTTGCGTAAAAATGTGTAGTTGCTCTGGTAATATTCCGGACTATATGTGGATGTGTAGTATTTAGGAGTGTCAGTAATTGTAGTTGCTCCGGTAAAATCCGTATTATAGGCAGTCCAGTCAAATATTAAAATCTATGAATATTTGTAGTTTCTCCGGCAAATATTCGTAATATATTTGTAGGTGTGTGAATTGTATTAGTTGCTCCGTTAATATTCTATAATATATAGCTAGCTAATATATAGATATGTATAATATTTGTTAGTCGGGGTATTTTAAGTTTTTGCTTAATACTTGTATTTCGTTGTTGAAAAAAATAGGTGAGCCGAGATGTCCGATGTAGTGAAGTTCAGATTTTACTATGGTCCTGGTACTGTGCAAGTAAATGAGATGGGAGCAGATCTGAGTGAATTTACTCACATAGAGGTGCCAATGAGCGCACCTCAAACATGGTCTGTCAGTCAGTTGAAAGAATGGATTATGGCAAGTTTAGGTCTTGATACTGAAACACACACCGTCGGTGTTCATGCATTGTGGACACGGTCAAGTTCAATAATTTACTTTTATTTGAGGCCAATAGAGCGAGACTCCGATTGGGTGCGGTGGTTACATGGTTGTGAACGAAGGGGATGCAATCATATTGCTTTAGTGCTTCCCGTCGTGAAGGAGGTCACTACACATGAAGGTGAGGGTGGCTACGATGCTGGTCATAGCAGTGTAGGGAGGCAGTTATCTATGTCAAATGCTGGAGATGATGGTTACGAACAAGGACAGAGTAGTCAGGTAGCACTACAAGAAATATGCTATCTTGTGACCTCCACTATTGGTCACTGAAAGGTCATAGTTTTTCATTTGCGATCTTTTTGTGACCAAAAACAGAAGGTCAAAAGCTGAGGGTCGTAAACTGACTATAGCGACCTTCTCTGTGAGAAGGTCGTGGACGTTTATGACCAAAATATTCCTACTGTGGCGTTTTGGTCACTAGCAGCCTCCCCAATCCACGTAGGCATCCAGCGTGGCAAGCTGATGTGGCACAAGATTCAGCCCGGTCCAATTCGGTTTTCTACATGGGCCTAGCCCAACAATTCAGCCTTTTTACTGTATATTTTTTCTATTAATTTTCGCTAGCTACATGGGCCTGGCCCAATTTGGCCTTTTATATTCTAGAATGCATCCTTTTATAGTCTACTGATTTTCTATTTTCAGCCATTTTATTTTGCAGCGGGTCCCACTTGTCATGCTTAGCTCAAAATTTGTCCCACACATTAGAAATTTCGAAATTTGTCACACAACCATTATAACTTGGACCCAACTTGTCAGGTTTCCATTTCACGGGTATTCAAATCACATACACAATCATTGTTTCGAACAGACAAGGGAGCAAATGAAATTGGTCCAAAACAATACTACATTAATCTATTACAATAGTTACAGAATATTACAACCCAGATATGCCTACTACTGCCTACAACTACAACACATAATATGCTACTCTTTGATGATATGCTTCACAGCTTCGGACATGGATTCGCACTTCACCTGTGCAAAAAATAAGAATGAACATATAAGAATAGAATAGGTACAGAACATCAAACAGTAGCCAATGAGGGATCCAATAACTTGTAATCAAGAATTGACAGCAAATGCCATGTACATAAATAGTATGACTAACACTAACCAGTATGCGTTCATGGAGTGACTAAAATGTTCTCACTAGCTAGGAATGTTTTTGGTATATAATATACTGACATGTGCAACTCTCTAAATTGATCGTAGAAATGAAAATTGTAAGAACGAGTTTTAGAATCCAGGCATGTCAAATTTTAAGCACCAGCAGAATAGATCTAACAAACCAGACCATGATCATCATGCATCAGGATTTGTGGTTCTAGCAAAACAGTACAGAGATGGACATACACGCATCAAGCATACCAGCTACTACAACACCATTCTCGTGACCACAGACATCACCATTCACTAATAATTCCCATTGGGAGATCAAACTATGCATCCAACAAGGTACAGCAACAGGGAATGCAGAAAAATTATGACCCGAGATGACGAATCAACTGGGTGCATCTCAATTTGAACAACCACGGCGAGACAACAACCGCATACTAATGCGGCGAATCAAATCTGCACGTAGGAGCAGCGCCATTCGTGGCATCCACGTGAGGACGCGCAACATCAAGAACATGGCGCATGACAGCAATAGACCTAGAGATCTAGGACGGAGGGAGGGGGATCTTACACTTGCGTATGCAGGCGGCCGGGTAACCGCACAAGGAGCAGGTGCTCTTCTGGAGGTGGAAGTTGCGGCGGCCGCAATGGATGCAGAATTGAAGAGGGCCCTCATGTAGCAGTAGCAGCAGCAGCATGAAGAATTGAAGACCGACCAACAGAGCCTGCAATGCAAACAGAGAGGCGTGAGGAAACTGAATCCAATCACATCAAATCAAATCGAGCTGTTGCACCTTGACCTTGAGGAAAACAAACCTCATCTCATCTCATCTCAGGGAAGAATAAGAAGAAAAATATATGGCTGCTGCTCCATGACCATGACCTTGAATTGTTGCTGCTGCACCAGATCGAGGAGGAATAAGACCTGCAAAGAAAGCAATAACTAGCAATGTACAAGCATGAATTCATGGAAGGACGAATGCAAGGCCAAACATCCAGCATACTGTTTCTTAATGCCCCAAATACTTAAAACCCCATGGTAGTTCTAACCATATGAAATTAAAGGACAAAGTGAAGTCATGATGAATTGATAGTTCCATCTTATAAAGCTTTCTGTTTAGCATATCCTAAATCACAGTCTATCTACCAATATATGAACTCTTTAGTTTTCAGAACCGAGGCTCACATATTTGGGCTGATTTGTACACAGCCAAGAAAACTTCTTACAAATCAATTCATGGAAGCATATCATCCTTTCAGTCCCTCACCCATATATCATCCTTTTAGTATTTTTTTACTTGAGACAAACTAAATGCTAACATCAATGAAAACAAGACTTGAACAGAAATAGCTATTGAAGAAACACATTTATAAGATAGAATGAAAATGATTTACACCACAACATATAGTTCACATGTACTGGAGCTATCACAGAGACTACGGACCACACATAATCACACATATGCGAACAAGGTACTACTCCATGGTTCAGGTTACACTAATAAACAAAATTATACAAGCGACTAGACTAGTATCATAGATCTACAGAGTAGTACTAAACAGCTAAAAATAAGTAGTAGAAGTAACTAGTACAGGGAGCAAGTACTCTTAAAATCTGAATCTTACAGACTTATACAACACCGAGAAATTCAAAGAAGAAAGGGAGAAAGAGAGATTGCAGGAGGAGGTCGAGGATTATGCAAATTAAATGCCATGTTCCTAATGGACCCCTGCCTGTCCCCAAATTCGGGACTCACTCACTTTCATATATACAAAACTGGGAGGTAGCTGTCTGTCCTGTTCCCAAATTTGGGACTCGCTGTTCAGGCATCCTATAATACAGCAATATATGCCCAGACAAGCAGTTGAAAAAATACTTAGAAAGAACTTTCACTTAAAAAGACACCCTGCCTATAATACTAGCTATACAAGCCCAGACATTGTGTTAAAAATTCAGACAATGTGTCCAATGATACTAGCTATATATGCCAGCCCTTGATTTCTGAACAAGGGTCTAATGATGCCTGACTTGCATAGGTAAACTACTAGCAGCCTGATGCTTGGAGATGCATGCAGTAGGCTGGTGCTGTAACTTCAAAAATAATCGAAACGAAAAGAGGAAGAGACCACGTCCTGCACCTGCTTGGTCTGTGGCAATATGGCAGTGTGGCAAGTGACAGGCGTGATTGTGATTCTGTCCTCATAAATGTTTCCAGACAATCAGGATGAAACGAGTTAGGTTGGGTTGGTGACAAAGTTCAGCGTGGCAAGTGACATGCAGGATGTGCAACCTTCCTACATGGAACGAATCTCGTTTGGATTTATACATTGGATTTATGTTTACAGGTGAATGGGTGAGGCCTGGAAGGACGAGCGGAGGCCATACATCACTTTCGGCGCACCCTTTACCCCAAATCCAACATCTGCTTCGCCGTTGGCCTCCTCCTTCGCCACCTGCAAACACAGCCCCAAATATGATCAATCTCCTTCCCCACTTTCTGTAAGTAGCTAATTCTACAAAAAAAATTAGGCACGAATGGGATAATAACAAACTGTCCGTACTAGACTAGCTACCAGTGTGTGGCTTGGTTCGATCCAATCCCCTCTGTTCATGCTAATTTGGTTCTGCAGTGTCACTGTCTACAGGGATTGGGGACTTTTGTGGCTATGTACATGTGTTGCATCAGTACTACATAGGCAATCTGCAATCAACAACGCCGCGGTAGTAGAATGAAGTTGTGGCTATGAAGTAGAGGGATTATTGACCTTCTGGAGCTCGAACTTCTCGTTCTCGAACTCATCGTCGGGGGAGGCCTGGCTCTACAGCTTCTCGGTAGTGTGCTATGCGCCATCTCCGCCTTCCTCTCCCTCCGCGCCCCCTCCTCTGACGGACCCTCCCACCCATCGCCCAGGCGGCGAACCTGGCCGGCGCGTGGTCGCGGGAGAGACGGTGTGCATGGTGGGGCCTCGGGTCCCAGCTGCAAAAGTGCACCGCCGACGGCCTAGGAGCGGCAGCACGCCATGGCGCCGCGCCACAGGTCCTCCAGGCCCAGCCGCGAGAACGCCTCCTCCAGGCACACCGGTGTCAGATCCACCCACTCCCTCTGCTCCTCCTCCTCCCTCGGCGCCGCCTCGCCGGCCTCGCGTACGGTTGCCATCTCGCCTCCGCTCTCTTTTCTCTTCGGGTTGGTGGGCTGGTTGGTTCGGTTGGGTGGTGAGGGAAGGGGAGGGGCGAGAGGAGGGGGCGTGGGGGAGGCCATGAACGACGGCGAGCTCCGCCGGAGGGAGGTGGCGGTGGCGGTGATGGATCTGGAAGGGAGGAGGCGAGCTCTCTCCATCGGGCGAGACAGCGAGGAGACGGGGGATCTGGAATGGATCGATGGATCTAAAACTAGAAAGAAAGAAGGCGGGGGGTGGATGCAAAATGACCATCTAGGGTTTCGGGGTTGGTGTGGAAGGGTTGAGGACGGCCGTTGGATCCGCGAGCATCCAACGGTGTTTGATGGACGATCCGCGTGATACGTCCAGGGACCAATCAGAATGCAGTACGACATTATGACCATCTAAATTGGTCGTAGTTGACTAAAAATAATTTTTGAGTGTCCAAAATGAGTTTTTTTTGTGAAGGACCTACCATATATTTGTTGTAAAATTGGACCAAATCAATTTTCTAAAATACTAGGCCATATTTAATGCATAATAGACCACATGGTTGGGTGTCAAAAACTTTTATCCACCTCTCATAAAAAAGACAAATTTCTGCCGATTCAGCAGGAAGCAGGTCAAATTTGAACTGCGGCTGCCTCATAGTTTGCTATTTATTTTTCACAAAAATCATTTCTAGGTACAAAAGTATCTATTTAATCAGAGAAACACCAAAAGTTTGTTCAAGAGTCAACCACTAGCTAGGAACAGTCATGCCCGCCGTTTTGTCCGCATTTTGAAATGGGCATGAAAAATTAAAAAAATCAAAAAAATGGAAAACCTTCGCATTGTGTCATTATATGTGGCCAAGTTTCCAGGAAAAATAATAAACTTGTAATACGATAATTCTTTTAAAAAAATGTTCTCATAAACTAGCTATCATGTGTAGAGATCAATGGCGTTCAAGCCAAATGATCAATCTTATAGCCACATTCATGACATAGTTTGTTAAAAATGATCTCATATAGTGCACAAGGGTGCATATTGGAATGGCAAACAATGTTCCCTAAGGAAGTTTTCATTTTCTTTGAACGAAAAAATCATTTTTCTTTTTTCGAGAGCCCAAAATGAGGTTTTTTTGTGAAGGACCTACCATATATTTGTTGCAAAATTGGAAATTTTATAAAATACTAGGCCATATATAATGCACAATTGACAAAATGGTTGGGTGTCAAAAGTTTTGATCCACCTCTGGTGAAAAAGACAAATTACCGTCGATTCAGTTGGAAGCGGGTCAAATTTGAACTGCATGTGCCTCATAGTTTACTCTTTATTTTTTCCAAAAATCATTTCTAGGTAAATAAGTATCTATTTAATCAGAGAAACACCAAAAAAAATTCAAGATTCAACCACTAGCTAGGAACGATCAAGCCCGCCGTTTTGACCGCATTTTGAAACGGGCATAAAAAATTCAAAAAAATCGAAAAATTGGGAAACCTTCGCGTTGTGTCATATATGTGACCAAGTTTCCAGGAAAAATAATAAACTTGTAATACGGTAATTATTTTAAAAAAAGTGTTATCAGAAATGAGCTATCAAGTGTGAAGATTCATGGCTTTCAAGCCAAATGATCAATCTTATGGCCACATTCATGGCATAGTTTGTTCAAATGATCGCATATCATGCACAAGGGTGCATATTGGAATGGCAAACAATGTTGCCTAAGGAAGTTTTCATTTTCTTTGCACGAAAAACCCATTTTCCATTTTTCGAGTGCCTGAAATGAGTTTTTTTTGTGAAGGACCTACCATATATTTGTTGCAAAATTGGACCTAATCAATTTTATAAAATACTAGGCCATATTTAATGCACAATTGACAAAATGGTTGGGTGTCAAAATTTTTGATCCACCTCTGGTGAAAAAGACAAATTCCCGTTGATTCAGTTGGAAGCGGGTCAAATTTGAACCGCAGCTGCCTCATAGTTTGCTCTTTATTTTTTCCAAAAATCATTTCTAAGTAAATAAGTATCTATTTAATCAGAAATACATGGTTTGATGGCGAGACATCGAGGTTTGGACGGTGGCCGAGGGCCCCAACTCTAGAGCGCGTAAGCTCGCATGCCCGCCGCATGGTCACCGCATGACCGTGGCGTTGCCATGTGTTCTGGGCAGCCTAGGCATGTCTAGTGGGTTGGGCACTCCCCAGGTAGGTGCTAGGAAGAAAATCACAACATAACATTCTCACGAGGAGACCGATCGATGCTCAAACATGAATTAGCAGCCAAGTGTTTGATTAGCGGTACGGGAAATGTACATGGCTAATGGGCGTGAGTTTTGGCTGAGGATGATCAGTTACTAAGAAGACCGTCTTCACAAATTTTCAGCTCAAAAGGAGGAGCCTAGGTGGTACTTGCTTTGCAAACTACCACACTGGACATAACTACAAATGTTGAAGCTCGGCTCAAAATAATGAATGGATTGAGCTGGCATTTGGTGGAGGATGGTTATTTGGGCATAGGAAAGCACTGTAGAAAATGGATACTATTTGGACATGCCAAAGTGGTACTTCCTTCACAAACTGCTGCTCTGAACAGAATAGGAAAATGAATATTGTTGAGTTATTTTTGAACTAGGCAAGGAAGGTTTTTGACATATTTGATGAAGATATGATCCAAACACTTTATGAGATTTTTTTGGGAATTTTTGGAATGACAGAAATATAGGTTGCTTCACAACCTAGGGCAAAAACTGCCACATGGACATGACACATAGGCAAAACTGATGAGGTGGCGCCTAGTCATCACAACCAACCACAATCTACAAGGCTATGACCATCTATTTTGGTCGTTAACAACTAGAAATAAGGCAGCGGCCAGCCCTATTTGCTTTGTGACCATTTGGTGTAAGGAAATTACGACCTTTCTGACCAAAATGGTCGCAATGGTTTAGGGTTTGGAGCCCCCCGAACAGCTTTTGACCAATTGGTCTCAAATGGTCATAGATCTATGACCAATTCTTCCAGGGTCACTGACAAAAGGTCACTAGTTGACATATTTCTTGTAGTGTAGAAGGAGGAAATGCTTATGGTTATGAACCAGGGAAGAGTAGTCAGGTAGAAGGAGGAAATGCTTATGATTATGAACCAGGGCAGAGTAGTCGGGTAGAAGGAGCAAATGCCGATGGTGATTACAATGGCGAGGTGGACGCTGACGAGGTAGATGGGCACATGCAGGACCATATGGAAGAAGAAGACACCGATGTTGAAAGGGGTCATGCCGATGATTCTGACGAGTCAGATGAAGAGGAAAATGCAGAGGAGGTCCCGAACCCTGCATCGTGGAATCATGACTTCTCATCTGCAATGACCGTGAATGATGGACATGATTCAGTCTGGAAATATCACCAAAACAATATTGCGACGGGTGCTATGTATCCGAACAAGCAAGCCCTGAAGGATGCAATAATTAATTGGGCAATGTCCACGCAAAGGGTTTTCACTGCTCAAGTGTCCAGTCAGAAATACCTGACAATGGTATGCAAGAATGCATATTATCCCGCGAGGGTGCACGGCTTTCTCCCTAAGTATGGCACAAGTTGGGTGATCAGTGACTTAGTTAATCACACTTGTCTTATTCCCTGCATCCCTCAAGATCATGCCAACCTTTCATCGACGCTTATTGCTCGGTTGTTTTATGATGAGATAGTGCAGGGCAAAGCTATGGAAGTGAAGGCAGTGCAGACAAAAGTCTTCGCCAGGTTCAAGTACAGAATTTCTTATGGCAAGGCTTGGAGGGCTAAGCATGCAGCGCTTGAGAGGAGATTTGGTACTTATTTTGATACATATGACTTTGTTGTCCAGCTCCTCCACACCCTGCAGCAGCGGAATCCAGGCACCTATATCGATATCCAAGACTTGTTCATGCCAGAGTTCCCAACTGTGAGGGTGCTGCATCGTCTCTTCTTCTCTTTCGGTGTATGCATCGAAGCTTTCAGGCATTGCCGACCGGTGATATGTGTTGATGGTACATTTCTCACAGACAAGTACAAGGGTCAGATCCTGACAGCCATAGGTCAAGACGGCCAAAATCAAGTTGTCCCACTCGCATTTGCTTTTGTGGAGAGTGAGAACATTGAAAGTTGGACATGGTTCTTCGGGCAGTTAAAAATAGCAGTTGTGAAGGAGAAGCCCCATGTGTGCATCCTTCATGACAGACACGTAGGTATACTCAGTGCGATAAGGACACTGACAAACCCAGGCCCTGAGGAACAAACTCCATGGCTGGACTTGCGGAGCCGTTGGTGCATGCGCCATCTGGGGGCTAATTTCTTCTCGCAGTTTAGAAATAAGAACCTGATGAATCTGTTCAAAAAACTCTGCAAGCAGAACCAGTTATGGAAGTACAATTTGATACGTGACAGACTTAATGTGTGCACGCAGAGACACGTGAGGGACAGGAGAGCTGCAAGAGATGCAGCGATGAGGGCACATGTTGAAGCAGTAGCTGCACAGTTGGCAACAGGAACAGCGGCCGTGGAGGAGGAGCCTGTTGGGCTATGTGACCTTCCAGGCTTTGACCCACCTGGTACCAGGAGAAGGCTCGGGAGGACGATTAAAACTTTCGAGCAGTGGATAGAGCATGAGCCTCTTGAGAGGTGGTCTTTGCTACATGACACATTTGGAACAAGGTACAGTGTCATGACAACGAACCTCGCGGAAACATACAACTTTGTCCTTAGAGGAAACCGGGCATTGCCACTTACAGCCATTGTTGAGGGTATTTTCTATGGCACCGTGAAGTATTTCAGAGATAGACGGTAAAAAGCAGAGCAGCATATCTTGAACAACCGGAATACATGTTACTGTGAAAGAGTCATGAAGTACATGGACAACAAGATGCAAAAAGCTAGGTCACACACTGTAGTCGCCATCGGTAACCAAGAAAGAAGGTTTGAGGTCCGCTTAGCCAACAACAAATTCAGATGTGCAAATGAGCTGAGGACGCATGAGGTGAGAATTGGTAATGAAGCCTGGCCAACGTGTGAGTGCACATGCAACAAACCGAAATTGCTTCACCTACCTTGCTCACATGTACTTGCTGCTTGCGGACAGCTTGGAATGGACGCAATATCGTTTGTGTCTCCATTTTTTCTAAAAGAGGATGTCCTCAATACCTGGACAGGTGAGCTGATGGGTTTTCGATCAATGGGTAACTTCAACAGCGTCAACCCCGCTAAAAGGCGTTACATTCCAAACCCAGAGCATATGCGTACAAGTAGAGGCAGACAGCAGTGTCAGCGCATCCGGAATGATATGGATGAATCTGAAGCAGGAGGTCCGACTAGGCAATGCATTCTATGCAATGAATTTGGCCATAGGGACACTAATTGTCCCACTTTCGTCACTGGGCGTGGACAAGGCAACCGGGGACGAAGAGGGGGTAGAGGAACTAGAGGAGTAAGAGGGAGAGGAAGAAGATAAGCTAGCAATACTATTAAGTGTGGCACTATGTTCTGAATTTGTATTAAGTGTGGCACTATGTTCTGAATTTTTATTAAGTGTGGCACTATGTTCTGAATTTTTATTAAGTGTGGCACTATGTTCTGAATTTGTATTAAGTGCGGCACTATGTTCTGAATTTGTATTAAGTGTGCACTATGTTCTGAATTTTTATTAAGTGTGGCACTATGTTCTGATTTTTTATGTGCAGGAATGTCGGGAATGTGGTTGCTGAATAGGGACATTGATAGGGGTCATCGTGCTGCAATATGGCATGAGCGCAAGGTTGAGCCTCTGGTCACTCGCACTCCTAAGGAGCACTGGATGATACATGAAGGATGGGTTCAGCGGTACGTGCTTTATTAATTTGCACATTGACATGCATATTAATGGGAGACACTAACCGAAAAGTTCTGTCATGAAGGTTGAAATGGGACGGCCTATTACCTTTCATGCGTCTAGTTGAGTCCATCCCGGGCTGCAAACGCCTCGCCATCGACTCCTCCTTGTTGAGCTGCTTAGTGGA
This sequence comes from Triticum turgidum subsp. durum, assembly GCA_900231445.1. Taxonomy (NCBI): domain Eukaryota; kingdom Viridiplantae; phylum Streptophyta; class Magnoliopsida; order Poales; family Poaceae; genus Triticum; species Triticum turgidum. The sequence continues at coordinate 680,353,263 of LT934122.1, read as the reverse complement.
CCGTTGGAGGCCAGAGACCCACACGTTTCACTTACGATGGGGAGAGATGGCTCCTACTCTCGAGGATGTGTCACTTTTGCTGGGACTACCGTTGGTAGGTCATGCCATAGGACCATTGGACGCACCGGCTGGTTGGGAGCAAGGTCTTACACAGCGTTTTCATGGTGTTTTTCTGGATGTTCCGGATCCGGTATGGGAGCATCATGGACCTAAGTATGATTGGTTGCTCAATTTCCAGGTTATTTCCCCTACCTCTTATCTTCAATTTATCGTGCATATGGTTTTACAGAAAATACCTACGGCTTACTTATTAAAACTTTTTGTTTGCTTAATGCAGATCTAGAAGTTTCAGGCGCCATTGAGTGCGGAACAGATCACTCAGAGCTTGGAGGCCTACTTAATGTGGCTTTTTGGCAAGGTGATGTTCACAGAGAACCATGTCAGCACTATTAGCGCGCTCTACATCCCTATGGCACTCGAGATAGCGAGCGCTCAGACGACAGATCAGATCCGACAGAGGAGTTTGGGTTCTGCGGTCTTAGCGGCTACATACCGAGGTATGTGCAAGGGTTGCCAGCTTATATCGAGAAAGCCAGCCCTTCTTGGATGCCCTCTATTCCTTCAGCTGTGGTCATGGGAGAGGTTCTCTATAGGGCGACCAGATGTACGTGTTAATGAGCCTATAGACGCCATGTTTGATGCTGATGGCATCGACATGCCTACTTTTGGTCTATGTTGGACACGTCGCGAGGTCACCCCCTCCTGAACAACCTGGCAGTTCATCATGGCAGCACCCACAGCACTTTGGTCCCACGTCAAGCTTCGTGTTTTCTCCACAGCCACAGCACCACGGTCCCTCGTCGAGCTTTGTGTTTGAGCCAGAGCAGCCGTCACAGCCAGCAGGTGTGTGTCTTCATATTTATTGTTTTCAATATTAGTTAAGGCCACATCATTCTTCATGACTTAAAGTTCCGCCGTGCTAGAGCCTATGGATATCATGCGTCTATGTCGGCATCACATGATACGTGGGGGAGTGATCAACATCCCAAGGAGAACATACAGGCTCCGATGTCGCAGCAAACCCACTGGATGAACATGTTTTCTACTCCTCCACCAGGCCCCACACAGGATACATAGCATGACCAGGGAGAGTCTGAGATTCCTCCGCGTCCCATTAGGGCACCCGACAGGTTGGGATGGACGCCGCTTCCAGATCCGCCTCCACGCCAGGCCAGACGTCGTCACTGACGCTTCTATCTATCAGTAGAGGCATTACCATCTATTTATGTATGAGACTTATGTCTATTCTATGTATGAGACAAATGACTATGTACTTATGTCTGAGACATATGCCTACTCTATTTTAGTACTATGTTATCTGAACTACAACATCATATTTAGATAGAACAGAATGCTCGTATAACAAGACAGTACAAACAACTACATAGAAGTACATCTGAATTAAACGGTACATACGACTGAACTTACAACATACATCACAAAAACTACATGAAGTCATCATTGTCATCGTTCATCGATGCAGAACTCTTGCCCTTCGACGATGAGGAACTCTTGCCCTTCGACGATGCAGAACTCTTGCCCTTCGATGATGCAGAACCCGGAAGCGGCGCCATGAAGATATCATCTTCGTCCTCGCTCTCCTCAGTCCATAAAGATGGATTATCTGCTGCAGTCCTTCTGAAAGTTTCATTCTTCGGCAGCACTACCTTCTTCCACCTTTCATGCAACCTAAGAAGTTCTTTACGTACCTCCTCATAGGTCCTTTCAGGCCATCCAGACCTACGTAATTCGTGAGCCAACTCATTCATTATGGTGTCACTACCGGTGAGTTCGTCCCATGAAACTATCCTATTGTCAATCCTGAAATCGGTAGCTAGCCTCAGAAGAGTCCTGCTCATCCCAGGGTGAAAACTACGATCGAAAGGATAATGGGACATCTCAAATACAGTACAATGGAATGCTTATCCACCTCCGCCTGAAGGGTTTTTTATAGGTAGAGAGGAGAAAATGGCGGGAAAGAACGACTGCAGTATGGCGAAAAAGGGTTGGCGGGAACATATGGCGGGAAACGGGTGAAGGAAAACGGGTGGCGGGAAAAAGTTGAGGGGGAAGGATTGGCGGGAACATATGGCGGGAAAATATGGAGGGGAAGGGTTGGCGGGAAATATTGAGGGGAAAGGGTTGCGCGAAGGGGGGGCCAAAATGCATGCAACAGTCGGCCAGCAGCAGGCCTATCGGCCCACAGCAAGCCTATCGGCCCACAGCAGGGTGACTGGAGGTGAAATTGTGGCCGATAGGGCTATCGGCTAGCAGCAAGCCGATGCCAATAGGCCTCCAGTCAGCCTGTTGTGGGCTGACTAGGCGCAGTCGGCCTGCTGCTGGCCAATTGGGTAATATTTTTGAAAATAACAATATCAA